>KB305422.1:140988-196944 GCA_000328365.1 Capitella teleta | reverse complement strand
CCCATGCACCTTCTCCGTAAGCTTCTCATGTTTTCCAGACCACAATAATCAAGGGACAGAGCACAGTGTCATAGCCCAGGCAATGCAGACCGCGGATATGTATGCATGCACAGTGTAATATTTTTTTAATGTTGATGTTCATTATTAAACATTATTAAACACCATTTATTGAACTCATTAAGAACATTTGATAATTATGCCTATTCAAAGTGTAAAATGTATTTTTGTCTTTGTCCAGTTTTTAATAAACGTGTGTTTTTCTTGAATATGCCATTTTCTTAATTATATATGGAGGGTCAAATCGCGCGTTGATGCATATGTTGTATGTACTGGGTAATACGTTAATGATTAAGTAAAATAAGATCATAACTGATTAATGAGCAATAATTATCTCTATTGTATAGAGTGTGATACCATCTATACAAATGTGTATGTATTGAGAACAATAAGCAATTAATCGGGTGCAGGAATGGGATACACGGATACCTATAATACATTAGATAAAAGTATACACGTGTATCTCAGTGTAACGGATTCTTGAACCGACTGAAGGCATTCTCAATGTGCGGGCCGTACGATACGTGCGTGCGTTTTCCGCACGCACGGACCGCACGCGCATAATTATGCGAACGTCGCTTAAGTCAAATTGACACGTGGTGAGAAGACACGCAGATGTTTCAGTAGGCGAAATCGACAACTTGAGACCCACAAAGTTTCATTCAATATTGTAATAGTTATTTGTCTGTGCCATTGAATATTAAATTGTTTGTCTTAGCTTAACTGCTAGTACGATGACTGAAGCGCCGTTTGCATAATTATACGCGTGCGTGCAAACGTTTCGTTTCCCATACTACGATCGTCTTTCGCGCCAAAATTTTGATTTTTCTTTTCACTCTGTAATTCTCATTTACCGAAGAATCAGCAACGATTTTAAATAGTTTATGATTGCTGAAGATCGCAGTCAGTAATCATAACGTTAAATACAATCATAACGTTACTATCTAAACAACCACGATGTTTATATATTACATTGTAATTCCTCTTCTCTTTCTTTTCAGTCTTGAAACAGATCTTCATGCAGATGAACCTGCTCTGGATAAGAGCCAGCAAGCATTCCGAAGTTAGCGGCCCAGGTCATCGTCTGCCGTGCCATGCCTCTCATTGCTCGTTCGAGGCCCACGGGGAAGCATATATATTATTTATTTATATATGTAAATTTGCATGATTCATAGATAATTGCTTACATCAATGGCCATACGTGACGTTCGGTTATTCCATTATTGATTAATAATGCTTATTTACTCTCAAGTTATAGACTTGAGAAGCTCGTGTTTTCATATTTTGGGTTGTACGTTTGCAATTGTCTTAATTAGTGTTTAAGTTTTATCACACGTAAGATGTTAAGGTATCAGAATTTATGCATAATGCTCTCGGTTACTCAAACCTTTTCCAAAATTCGAAGCAAAGTCAGTGAAAGTTTTGTTGTCTAACTTCTTTGTGGGGCTTATTTAACCTCGAAATCCTGAAGCAACGTGGTCCGAGGAGATGAGCAGGAATTAAAGGGATGGGGAACTAAATTTTAAGTGATGTTCTATTGACTCACAGCACCAATTGATAGCATTCCGTGCCAAGAACACCCTGCCTGGATGCAAGCGTAAGGAAATAATGCATTCCGAATATCGGGGTTAGCATTGCGCCTATGGGAGAATGGCTTCCATTGCGAAGTATAGGAGACAAACGTCAGCTGATGGCTTGGTTTGGCTGATGGCTGATTGGTCCCGTTCCCCTCGTGAAGCTATCGATTTCAGCCAATCAGAGCAGAGCATCTTCGCCATAAAAGGACATCTTTGTTGTTTACGAAACGAAAGCGCATGCGTGGTGCACTCTGGCTGACCTTTTTACTGTTTCAGGATGAGAAACGTGGTAGGTGTCCTAGAAAATCGCTTGTTAAAATAAGAAAAATAGCGAAAAATATTTTTTGTTTGCGCCTGACTGGTGGCAAAATGATTATTCTATCCATTTCCGGAAAGAAAATAAAAAAATATCAAGGGGTTTAGTCGCAGGACACGGTGATATGACGAGGCCCATTGTAAAAGATAGGGAACTAGGTGTTTCATCACAGCGACTGACGTCACGCCTAATTAGCATTATATCTCCCGCGAAATCGTTAGCGATGATGTCCTTGTGTGGGCCAGGCATAAGAAACATCTTTGGTGCATCAAATAACGACTCAAAGTCCATTTTCAACCAGTTCTCCCTCCCTTTAAGTGCCTTACCCAAGGACACAAGGTTGACCAGTGGCCAGTGCCAAACTCTTTCTAGGCAAGCACGTTAACCACACGGCCACCACCTCTCCTTATTTCGAAGGATTCTGTATTATCTAAAAAATAATAATGATGCGTTAATATGCCAATGCGCATACATCAATACTGGTACATTATTTACAATTCTACGTGCATGTACAGTTATTACTCTTTCTGACGTTGTGTCGGAATTGGGACTATAAACGTATCCACAATTCGGGCGTCGTGAATGTTAATGAGGCTCATTAATATTAATGAAGCGATCTCTCTCATTAGCCATGCAGGAGTCGCAACATGAATGGTGTCCGGATGGGCATCAATCCGTAATTCTGTGTCATGTGTTAAGATTACGTGGATGCTTCTAACTACTTCACACGATGTTTCATTATAGCATATGTAATTATGATTATATAAACTCTGCCTATGCATATAGACCTTCGGGCAGCGCGTGCACGGGATTGCTTTCATCTCTCAACAAGTAATTAGCGGACAAGGAGCGGTCAGCAGACCAGGATGCAATTAGCGGACAATGTGGGTCAGCAGTTGGCCGAGAAGCGATAAACGGGAAGCAAAGGCGACCATCCCTGTCAGTTAGCAAATACTTGGAAGGCACCAAAATAACTGCACTGTCCATTAGAAACGCTGGCTGCCGTACAACTACGATTCTAGTATATAAGACGAATATATTTTCCATGAACACGACACACCACACATCTCTCTCTCACGTGCTTCTACAAAGACCACTTACTTGGAACCTTTTTTTATTTTGAGTACTTTAGACTATTTTATTGAAGGTAAATTAAAGCCAATATGAAGTGATTGGTTGAGTCTTCGTTATTACGAGCTTGGAGCTTACCATCCAACTAGTGCATAATTGACGTAGCCCTGGAGTCACTACGTCATCATGTGGATTCTGTTAGATTCTGATTTAGTTCTGTCTAAATAATATTACCAATTGTGTATGTAACTATGCATGTCACGTTGAGACACGTGTGTGACTATTGAGTATAATAATATATACAATGAACTTGATTGAATCTACCTCATTGATGTTATCAATGATAAGACGCAAGAAATATTAAACTGGATGTTAGCCACAACAAGGCATAGTGACGGTAAAATGAGCCAACAGTCGTTTTTACATTTTTTACTAACCCAAGTTAACGGGGTCAATGAGGTCATGCAATACGCAAAAATAGCAAACGTGAGACGCACAACATGTGTTTATAACACAAAATAAATTCTTATCAACAGAAAAAAAAAACGTGCTTAATTAAAGTGAACTGCAACAAAGCGCCTTAAATTCGTCTGATCTGGCCAAGACAATATGCTGCTTTTCATCCTAGCGGCCTGTGTGAGTTCTTAAGATGAGTGCTTCGATTCTCATAATAAATCCGTTGTTATGGTAACAGGTTGCTGTGGCAACGGCTGACATCGAACAAGGTATCCAGGACCGTGCTTGCAATGCCTCCACGCGACCTGTGCAGCTGGACGCGAACGAACCCTGGATCATCGGACCTTATGACTACTCGTATGAAAACAGGACGTATGCTCCTAACATGCTCTGTGAATGGCAAATCCGCATGGAGGAAGGCGGAGAACAAGAGGTTTGCATGTGTACATGTGTGTGGAATGGTGTGGGGGTAACTGTTGGTGAAGGAATGCATATATGGAGTTATTTCAATTAATATAAAACGCACAGTAATATAGAGACAGATCAATTGTAAGGGCAATAAAATTTGTTCGCTGGCTAATTGCTGCCTTATTTCACTGACTTTACTACGTTTAACTAAGTTAGGCTCCACTCTAATAGTACTGTCGAACCCTTGTTGTCTTTAGAGGCCTTAAGAATCGGGCATTGGCGTTTCGAACACTTTCAATATCTGGCCGCTGATTTTGAGTATTGTTGATATATTATTCTGTGTGTTAGCGTGGTTGAGATGAAACTAAAATATAATTCTGACCACACTTAAGTTTTAATACCATAAATTACTTCTCAATGGATGCAAACGATTCGCACAATGTGTTGTTACTGCCTTGCAACCGTTTCCACCAGGTTACATCAAATAATATAAATTTTGATGCATCATGGGAACAAAGACCAACACCAGGAACATCTGTTGTATAGTTATTAGTTATTAGTTGTATTTATATTTTTCTATTGGAAATATCGCTATGCGTGAATTTCTCGAACATTAGTATCGAGAAAGCAGGTGTGGTATCTCTCATATACTACACTTGTTTGGTCTCAATTTTCACTAAATTTCAAATATTTTACATCTGAGTGTTTCCCGTGTTCACACAGATGCCATGACCGTAGGATGTTCCATTGATATTGATAATATATAATTTTGTAATATATAAATGTGTAATAACTTTCAACTTACAAAATAATTCAAAATTATACTCTAATTACAAAAAAAAAACATTGACCAAAAAAATCTCAATAACAACAAAACAACCATGCGTAGTCTGGGTCCAGCCTATCCGAAGATGAATCCGATCTTGAAACCTAGGACGATACAATAACATGCATTGCAACCGACTCGTTTGTAGAATGTCTGGCTGAACTGGTTTGACTTCGAAGTGGAAGACTGCGAAGATTGTTCGTGCGACGCCGTGTCTGTGTTCGATGGTGCCGATGACCAGAGTCCCCTGATCGGCTCATTCTGCGGAGATGTCGTCCCGGAAAACATCGTCAGCTCTGGAAGAGATTTGTTCGTGCGATGGACATCAAACGAGGACGAAGGATACCGTGGATTCATGGCTCGTTACGGGGGACCTCACCAAGAAATTGGTAAGCGTTTGGGTTCAGTTTGAAATTCTTGCTCAATCGTGAGAACCGTTGGAGGCACTAATATAATACATTTAGTATCAGAGTGCCGTAAAACTCCACCCATTCATTCATTCATTGCTCAATCGTGATTGGTCACAGCCTGTACCGCTGGTAGACCGGAAGTGTACACTGCACCAATCGGTGGAGGCGGGATCTTTTACTCTGAAGATTACCCGAATAACTACCCAAACAGAGCGGATTGTCGCTGGCAGTTCAACGCAGAGAATGGCCAGGGGGTGACGCCACAGTTTCATGGTGTGTATATATTACGTTATATTGGTCTTTCGATCACAGCGGATCAGAGTGACCATGTTGGATTTTGCAACTGATGAGCTGTGCCAACCCGGCCTTGACCGCCTTGACCTCTACGATGGAAGTTCCATGGATGACCCTCGCTTAGTCCGGCACACCGGCCGTGAGAATTACTCCCCGGCTATCATCGAGTCCCAGGGATCGCAGATGATGGCGCATTTCAACTCAGATGCCACGTTTAGGTTCAGAGGTTTCTACGGCGTCTGGGAGGTGGTTGAGTAAGAAAAAATAAAGTAGTCTACTTCATCTCGGAACTGTGTCTTTTGTGGCGTACGTGATGTGTTTATACGCAGATGTAATGTTTAAATGCAACTCATGCAGTTCCAGTTGTGCATTTGTGGAATGCATGCATGAGTTGCCATGTGCATTGCAACTAGAAAAAAAAAAACTGAAGTACTTAGGGACTTTTGTGTTCGTTTAATTTTAAGACTGCTGAGTCATTTTGAACGTCATAGAGGCCTACAGTGAATATTATGGTGGTACAAGTTGTTGAATCGATGTGAATTGAAGAAGTATCGAATTCCTCCCTGCCTCAACACCAAGACGCTCATTCACAAGATCTATTCTTATAATAATACGATGGAATACATAATTTTGAAATCATGACTTTCGTAAATATTGATATAAACCAGGTTCGACTATTCAATCTGCCACATTAAGCATGAACTATTCCCACATCCCCTTTCTCTTCTGTCAGAAAATATTCCCTTGACCAAGAAAACAACGGATTAGTTCTTTGTTATAAACTTTATTGAAAAAAAATATATATTACATAGAAAACAAATCATTCAACACCCCATATATACAGTACATATGTATTTGTACTCCAAAACTGTACACCTGTGATGATTATTGAATGCTACCAAATTGTCAACAATTTTCAACTTTCTTTACTAACTTATTACACGTGGCCTGCAGTATGATTTGTGAAATCCTGGTTTCGTTGGAGCATGGCAACACTGGTCGCTGAACATATTGGCTACCTGGCTTTGACTGAATTATGCATCTTACTGTTTTGCCTTACAAGTATGGTTAAAGAGGGAACCGGTATATGGCACTATATAATTATTAGAGGAATATAAATCTATGGCCTTGCAAGATGACTGAAGTGGCATTGTGTTGCATGGAAACTTCCCAAACACAACCATCCAAATCTGAGCACCGCATATTAATATTATTATGACAATCCTGATCGCTTTCATTTGACTGAGAGTGATTACCAGGAAAACATCGGCAGTAGGACTTTTGGGAGGTACAGCAGGAGATTCGCGGTGTCCTCTGAATTGAACCAGTCTGGTTTCTCAACCATCAAAACCGACAAAACAGCAAAACCGACGTATCCCAAGAAGACAGCTAGGAATGACAACCAGAAGGCCGCTTTGGCTGAAGAGTACGCTTCGGGGTAGTATCCGTCGTTCATCATGAGCAGAGCGCGTGCTGTTGGAGACATGGTGTTATCACCTTTGAGCGTTAATCTTTATGAAAACTTACCACCAAAGAAGAAAGCGATGATGCCGAACACAGGGTTGATGACGAAGGCGATGCCACTGCCGATTGCGCCTGCCACGACGAAGGGAGTGACGTTGGCCGGGTCCACTATGACCTCTGGTTGCATGATGGTTGGGGCTTGCTGCCTCCCCATCCTTTGGGCGCTTTCATACCCATTCCGTCCACCCGTCGCGTACTGTGGGTAGGCCATGTCTGGAGAGAGATAGGGCAGTATCCAGATATGTGTGTACTATACAAGTATTAGCTTATAGGATTACTGATGGCATATGGACACAGGAATGTTCACCGTTCAGTGTGTGTGTAGTGTTAGAAGTCGGGGCCAAGGCCTGAAAAGCAGCGACGCATGAAAGCCAATGAAATCTTCATCGTGCGCTTCCAAGGCCATTTAAAACATCGGTATGAAGTGTACGCCCTATAATAATTCACAGTTGAAGTGGTTCGCCCAAGATATGAAGCAACGCAACAAAAAGACATCTTTTCTTGGAGCACTGATGCGAGACTCTCAACAAACAGTGAAGTGAAATCCTGAGCAAAAGGATGCGACTCAAAAGAATTATACACGATTATCGCGATACAGTGCATGCTTCAACCTAGTCATTGCGATGATAAGTACACCACCATTCCGCTACCTTTTATGACCCCTTACTTAGTTAACAGTGAAATTTCACATCAATGTGTGATACATTAGAACGAGTTTTACATTGGCATTCTTGTGCTGTGTACCATGTGTGAGCTATCTTTCTTTGTAATTTGTTTTCTTTCCGTGATTAATAAATCAGGGCGTCTGTTGTTAATAAATAATATTACGAAGAAGAAGAAAAATAATACAATTATTCATTTATAGCATTGCTGAAGATAATATTTCTTGTAAACTCGTGTACAATTTCGTTGTGCTGTTGACAGCAGAGGCTATCGCCATGTGATGTTCAAAGTCCCAAGTGCTCTTTGAAGTAGATAAACATGTAGCTAACAGCTATTTAACTTGAGTATCAAACCTACGCTTTCCCTTGATAGAAAATCACAATACATGTACATATTCACAATACATTCCCTTAATTCAAATCTTATTGACACTGAGGTAACCTTACTGTCGTCCTGTGTGTTAATTTCAATTTCAATTTTAATCAAATTTCCATTTCATTTCGCAGCTATTTCTGCACCATAGGTCCCTATAAATGCCACTACTTGGCATATCTGCTCTACGTACTGGTGTCTCGCGTATTCAGTCTCGTAGCAGAATTGTCAACTTTTATCGATTCAAGAATGTGTTGGTTATTTGTGATCCAATCACCAATGCCTGACTATATTGACTTACAACAAATCTACAAGCAAGACCCAAAAAAATCATGACAGGTAGACGTATGTCATTCGGAACACCCACGAGATAAAGTGATGTGAATATCCATGCATGACAAGATTGTTCAGTGAAAGTTGAAGATGTTCACAGATTTAAGCTTAGCACTCAGATCAGGAAGCGAAAACTTGGGGTAACACCCGGATGTACGTAAGTGTTGCCAAACATATAGAAATATTAGCCTCTCCCTCGTTAATTTTTATTTATTCTAAATAACCGATAATTATTGTAATGATGAAAAATCGTTAATCTGGTACCACTAACTTGTTTATGTACAATACTCTTAGTATTTAATTATTATATTAAAACTGATAGTGCATGTGACAAATTCTGGCATCTGCCTAATTGAGGAAGTTCGTCTTAAAACACAGGTGAATTATGCCAAACTCCGGACACATATGCAGCTATATTCTACCCAATCATATCCAATATGTGTGATATCAATATACTTGTAACATAACCTCACCTCTTGATTGTATACCAAAAATCCAGAAATGATTCTTTGCACAAATAAGTTTGTTCCACCAAGCACGGCTTCCTTTTTTATCTGTCTCCACCCAAATGCTCGCTCACCTCATGCAAATACTTTCTCGTGTATGACGTAGCAGATCTCTTTCATTCCAATTGCATGGTCACACTTCAGTGATTTACTGTATGCTCCACTATGCAGAAAACTATGCAGAGGGTTAACTTAGTCACGGTGGGACTTTAGTATTGCAACATAACTGAATAACATTTTACTAAAAAAGGACGGGGCAGATATCAAAGAGTGGGGGGCTCGGCATCATTATGTAACATAAATATAATGAGACTCCAAAGCACGCCCATCAGTCTCATTGCATAGAAATTCAAGATACGATGGAGCATGTTGCAGAAGACTCGAAGGTACATTATAACTACACATGAATCTCGTGATGGATTATATCCATCCACACTTCGGTCATCTGCGTCCAAATGCCATCGATGAAAGTTCAGATTACCTCATGAGGTCATGGTCGGGTCTGTGTTCAACCAATCCCAACCGCCGAGCAACCCGTTTATGGCTTAACTTTATAGCCATGTGTAGATCGAGTTTATACCGTGACATCAAGGACGTACTACGAATTAAAATCTCATTTCAAACTCTGCTCCGACTCGACCTACTAGGCTTATAACTTAGGACAACTCATTGTTAACATGACATGAGCAAATCAAACTACTGTTTTGTTGTTTCACTTTATGGTAGCATAATTAAAGACCACCTTACGCACACAACTGGGCAATTTCAGATGTAGTTAACCTCTAAGATCGAAAAATGGCCAGCGCAAGAATCGACCTTGAAGTCGTCACGAATCTTTGCATCGTATAAAGACACCGCTTTTACTTCGGGAACGTAACTAATGGTAATTTAAAATGCGTAGGATGCATGGATGTACTGAGAAGCACTCTCTGAATGCTGCTTGGTAATGTCTTAAAATCAATTTAAATTATATTACCGGCAGCACGTAGGATCATTGGTAATTTGAAAATGATTACTGTATTCATGTACATGCTTTGCCTTCCAATAATAAATCAACGTCATCATTAGTGGGTGTAGTCCTCTCGTGATTCGGTCGGTGAATGTATCATCGTTATTAAATGGATGCAATAGGATCCCAGTGGAAATAGCGAGGAATGGAGTACGTTCTACGCTATTCTATAATTATATCCATTATAGTATTTGTCCAAAGGATGGGAATCCGGAAAACAGATTGGTGAAAAGGCCAGGGAACTAGGTCCACCTTTAATTGGGTCGGTCCATCTTTGGGTCCACCTTTGAGGTACCTGTCATTAGGAGTGTTTACCAAAATTTGAGTTCTTCTTTGTGGTGATTTACAGCCAGAATGATATATTATGAATTCTGCATCGGGTATATGGAATATAAATTATGTTGCAATATTGTCCGAGACAAACCCTTTATTGACTGGACTAGTACACGTAATTTCCTCCCTGAGGAGACCTTGAATCTGTGAGTCAATTCCTGAATTATTCGGACATATGTTTGGGATGCCAGATAAATAAACAAGAGCAGAATTCATTACCCATTTGAAGCTTCATTGACTGGACTATACTGCAAATAAGCCAATAAAAAGTGCATCAATAAATATATTTATTAATATACAAAAACACAAGAAAAGACAATAACAATTGAGCGTTGTTTTGGCACATGTCCCTGGTCCTTATACATTACATAATATATATCAATATCCCATACTTTGCTTAATCTGATCAAAATCAGGAACCTCCAAACCAAGCCATTGCAGGAACTCATAGTAAGAGAAGACGAACGCCCTCGTGATGTCTTGGGTGTGTTCCAGGCCGGTAGACTCCAGCTGCAAGCTGCGGTTGAATTGCAGCCGCCGTTCCAACTCGGCCTGCTGCCGTGCCATCTCCTGGGCCAGACGCTCAGCGGCTTCGAGAGCCATCCTCGCTTCTTCTTCAGCGCGAAGTCTGCAAGCGGAGCAGAAATAGTGAAATCTGTAGGTTCAAGATGCTTGTAATTGGTTGAATACCAAGGTCATAAGGTCACCCAGACACAGTATTTTGGTATTTGAATGCAGAACAATGTTTTCAAGGGGGAAATGCATGGTGGGTCTTGAAACGTATGAAAAAGGGAAAAGAAATGTAATGCAATTTTGTCGTTACATCCAAGATCGATGAACCATAACGATGTTATACCGATATTAAAGTTTGGAAAGAAGAAAAAAGGGAAGAAATAAGGTCAAAATAATATTCAAGGAACAAGTTTGCTGCTTGTCCTTTTGGCCAACATTAGATCGCAGTGCAATTGGGGTAAGTGTGCATTTCATGTTAAGCTTCCGAATGTATTATGTTCTTCTGAAGTTAGAAATCAATTATTCGCAAACCAGGTTTGGTGTTTTTAACTGCAAGCAAATGAAACCTTATAGCAGAATAGTTAACATTTCAAATTGAAAATAATAATGCCTTCACAATAGCGACCATTGGCGAAATTCGCTCATGAAGAGCATGCATTTCATAGCATTGATTAAATTAACAGAATTGGTTCTCGTGTGCTTGCAGTGTCAACCCTGGTGAAACCCAATATTTGGTTACGCTTTGGTTGTGTACAATTGTGAGATGGCATGATGGAGGGTTGAGGAGAGCAACTTACAAAGCCAATCTGAACAACAAAAACCCGGATTTAAACATTGTGATGGATCCATTGAGCATAATATATACTACGATGCAGCAGCCCTTATGATGTTATTGCGATCAGTTTCTACATGTGAACGAAACCAAAGAAGAAAAATGACCCACCTCTGCTCTTCTTGCTTCTGCCTCTTTAGCTCCTGTTCTTCCCGCTTCTTCTCCTCGTATGCCAGCCTCTCCGCCTCTTCCATCGCCTCCATCTTCTTCGCCTCCTCAATTCGCAGCAGCTCCTCTTCTTTCCTCTTCTGTTCTTCAAGAACTGAAGTGAGAAACAATATAATTTTTAGCTCTTTCGCCTGCGTTTCTTACTTTTGCGCATTGCTTCCTCCTGATGCTGTTTCCTCCGCATTTCTTCCAGTTTTCGTTGATATTCTTCCTTCTGCCTCTTCTGCCTCTCTGCTTCTGCTGCTGCCCTTCTCTCACGTTCTGCTTCTTCCAACTCCTGCCTCCGCTCTTGTTCCTCCATGCGTTCACGGAGCATTCTGAATTAACAATAATCAAGCATTGAATTAAGTGAAATTCTGATGAGCTGACCTCTTCTCCTCCTCCCGCCTTCTTCGCTCCTCCTCCAATTCCCTCTGAAGGTTGTCCTTCCTCTCGGCTTCTTCCCGCTCTCTCTTGAGCGCTTCTTCCCGCTCTTTCCGTTTCCTCTCCACTTCCTCACGGCGCTTCGCGGCCTGGGCGGCTCTTTTGGCCGCGCGGGCCTCTTTGTTGGAAATGGCTTTCAAATTGGCCGCCTCGTCTTTTTCATCCTTTTAGGAAGATAAACACCAAAGTGAGAAAAGTCGATACATTTATATTTGATACGCTTGGAAAATGTTTAATATTAAATCACATCGGGTGCAGTGTATGTTTTTTTTTTTCTGAAACTGTGCTGAAAATAGTGCTGTTTTGATAATTAGAAAGTCTCTTAATAAGAATTGGATATTTGAATATTTCCAGGGGACGAAAATTGTTAAGAATCTGAGTGAAGAAATGTCTCTAATGTGTTAATTATTATGTTGCATTCATTTCAAAAATAAAACCCAACCGTGACGGAAATCAATTGTTTGAGTTCTGGTTCAACCAAAGAGGATTTTACTGAAATCTCCTTCTTTTGTTCAATTTCATTCACTGCACGCTTCCTCAAACTCATCAGCTTCCGTTTGAGGTGCATTTTACTTACAGTACTTGAAAGATCATCTGTAAGAAGCTGGAGGTGATATTGAAAGAATTTCTTTGGTAAATAATTATTTTTTTTTTTTAATGAAGGTCACCTGGTATCCTTTAAAACACCATATACAAATTCTGTATAAGTTTATGAATAATTTTAATTATGTCATAATTGAGGTATCTTATACCACTCATTGAATAAATATCAAACAATATAAGTATATATTTCTTCATTATAAAGAACAACAGAAATAGAGTGAATCAACTATCAATGATAAATAATTAATGATATCCCAGATTTAGCAAATTATTAATCTATCAAATACGAATGATTAGTTGAAAAATATTTGTTCTTATATAAATGAAAGACATGAATGAATGACATATATCTAAAAAATCATTATAATCTAACATTTCTATAAATGACATGTTCAGTTCATAAGATAAAGTAGAGAGATAAGGAATAAATCCTACAAAATCATGCACATATCAGAGTGGAATCTAACGAAAATCTCATGATAAAATCAAAATAAACAAAGGAGGAAAAAAAAGGAATGAAATAACTCTTTGGATACCTGATTGCCTCGCACATCAATTTGCTAATGATAATGAAAGTTAGTTTACCAGAAAACAATAACCAAATCATATCTACCTCTTCCTCCTCTTCTGGTCTACCCACGGAAGACCTGATGCTCATGGCTTTCGAGACTTCCTCTGGGGCAACACTCACATGGTCCGCCATTTCTTCTTCCTCCGTGTCTGAGAATTCGTCACGGACAATAACAAATTCAATGTCTTCCTCCTCCTTCTCCTCGGGAGTTTTTGGCAAATATGGCAAAGACGGAGACCTTGCAGGGGGTTCCGAAACGACCTCCTCAACCGCAGGAGCAACTTCCACTTCCGCGGGAGGAGGCACGGGTGAAGACACCTTCTCAACAACAGTTGGTTTTTCAACAGCCTTCTTCTTGCCCTTGCCTTTGGCTTTGACTGGCTTCTTCGCTGGAGACTTGACTTTTGGAACTCTTGGTTTCTTCTCTTTTGGTTTTGCTGAAGGAGAAATGAGATGAAGCAGTAAGTATGGTATAATTAAAGCATATGTTTGTCACTTACGAGGTTCTTCAATTGGAGCGTAAATAGCCTCAATTGCTTTTGGTTCAGGAACTTTGCCTGGAAGTAAATGAAATATAAAATTGCATCCAATAGGCCTAGAGATTTGAAAGTGGACAATTCAAACACATCTTTAATTGTTCATTGAATATACATGTACAATGTACGTAATACCAAACAAAGACTTTTTTAAACCTCACCGACAACAAACTCATTACGATCTTCCAGACTGTTGCTCTTGGTTGGACTGCCGTCTTTGTTGCTCAGTTCAGACGTTATACTCGTCCTCTTCTTCAGACTTTTTCCACCTTCTGAGCTGGACACGCTGAATTTGCGAGACGACTTTGTTGGTGATGATGCCACGGAAGTCTTCTTAACTAGGGACGGAGGAATGGAGGGCTGCAAAGCAATAAGAAGTGAAACTTAAAGACATGTGACATGAATCTTACCGATTTCTGCTTCTCCTCCGCCGGGCGAACAACAATCAGTTCCTTCGTTTCACCTCCCCCCTGCCGACCATAATCAACAACCCCGAAGCTAACCATGTCTCCCACAGGGGGAGAATGCACTTTGTGCAAGTGAACGGACAACGCGTCTCCTAACAACGCTTCTGCCTCCTCCTCCTCCTCCTCCTCCTCTTGGTTCTCAAGCGTGTGATGAGACAACACGGTTTTAGTCGGAGAAACCACTTCACAACCCCCTGCTCAATAACATCATACAGAGGGTCACTCATGGACAGATTACTCACCACTATCCTGACTTTTCGCCTCCGACATTCGACTGACGGTGCTAGCGACACTTTTTCTCCGAATGATGCTGCGTCCGCCCACACTGACCACTTCAATGTCCTCAGGAGAGAGCTTGTCCTGCGCCAACGCCTCAATGAGCTCTTCAGTGACTTCGGCATCTTTTGGGATTTCTATGTTGGGATTACCAGACACCTTGCTCACTGCATAAAGACAAAACAGCGCTAGGGGAGCAAGGGGTGAGGGGGAAGTGAGTGACGTACCGACTGAGGTCAGGGTTTCACGTAGGATCTCTTTGTACTCCTCGATTGTCGGGCTCTGTTCTTCCTCAATTGGAGCATTAGGGCTACTCGCAAATTGTTCAATGATTTCCTGCAAGAAGGCAGAAATAAGTAACAATGCAGTTCTTTTTTAGCCAATGCACAATTAAGCCATGCACCAGGATTGCTGCAAGATTTGGCCAAATTATAATAATAATAATAAAACACAACAATGAAATAGCGACCATGCTCACTATACGACACAAAACAAACAAAAATAAAATTAACCAAAAAATATCAACACAAAAAATAATACACATAATTATAATTATACACTACAAACAACAACATAACAAAACATAAAAATGCACGACTAAAGCAATCCAAAAGTGCTAATCACATGCAGCAACAGAAATGGCACAACACGTGTAGGTACTTGACTATTTCTCACATCTTCAACTCCAGAGTTTCTGCTCTTTGCGCCAGATTTCAACCACAATTTTGCCGCTGTCTGTGATGTCACAAAGCAACACAAACACCCCATCATCCCATACATGTAAACAATTGATAGTGGACACAAAGTGCTTCTTTACCTGGGCGTCTGCGATGACGTTCATGCCAGTGCCAGGACGGCTGAGGACGCTGGCAGCGATGCTTCTGGCGTGCTCACTGAGGACCTTCACCATTTGGTCCTCCGTCAGAGCCTTGTGGGCGCTCTTGGAGGATGCTCTAGAAGTGTGTATCGATTTGGCTGTGAGCGATAGGATAAAATATTAACTGCAGAAAACTGTGAGATATATGAAGTATTTGAGAATTGCAAACACACAAAGTTACAACACGCTTAAGACCCAGGCAAAAAGAGCAGACCTGGAAGAGACGATGACGTGGATTTCTGATCCCAGAGATTATCGAGTTCTTCATCAACGCCAGAAAATGCTGACTCAGTTAGCTGATCATCTAAGGAATTAAAACTACAACTAAAAAGAAGCAAGCAAAATAAAAAGACAGATGTCAGATCTAATAAAACTCCATGCAGAATAATAAAATAATAAAGCTTGACTTGTACGTCTATATGTAAATCCCACCTGCTAGTTTCGAAGGAACGGGAGATCGCGATGCTATGGAACCCCCTACGCTGATGATCTCACCATCTGGCGCATATATCACACTCCCTTTTAATGAGTCACCTTCAGACCCTGTTAATTGATACATAATGAAGTGAAGCAATTATCTTCGAATGCACCTTTCATTTTTGCGCTGAGCTTAGAACTGACGACACGTGGGCTGCTTCCGTGTAGCGCTCGGCCCTTCAAGCCATGCGGGCTGCGATGCGATGACAGCTCACTGCCCAAATTTTCTGTGCTACCAAAGATATGCTTACTAGCACCTGAGAAAGAATATTAAGATAAGATTAAGATAAACTAAGATAAGCAAGAGAACTACGAGGAGAGCTGAATTCACTTGAAACGTGATCTGAAGTCGAATGCACATCTGCATCCACTGCCTCGGACTGACTTTTCACTGAAATTTAAGACTTGTGACAGGTGAAATTTATATAACGTGATCAGATACCAAACGGTTCATCTTCCTCTTCCTGCACGGCACCAAATGTGGGTTCGCGTGACTTAGCGCTAAGGCCGGCATCTTCTGAGGCCATGGTGGGCATTTGTGGGGTCGGAGGCTGCAATTGCAGTTTCGGCAGATTGACAGGGGTGACTATGAAAGTGCATAAGGTGAGAGAAAAGTGAAACTAGGGGTGAGATAGATGCCTACCAGGGTTTTCTTCATTTTCAAAAGCGGGTGATGGTGAGATAGGGGGCAGCACGGGGTTCGGGTTGAGGTCAACCGAGTGATACGATTGCGTGACCTGGGATTTCGCACTGGAGAGTCCGCTTTCCGTGTCTCTTACGGACACCACGGGAATGCCGTTGAAGAATTCCTTTGGACCGGCCGTCTTGGGCCATGATTTGGGCTGAGGGGCTGTGAATAGCAAACTAATGTATACGCGTGAAATCTTGACTGCATGAAGCAGCCGAGACGAAATATGCCATAAAATATAAAAGCATAGTTGTGCAAACACATGTTTGAAAGAAGAAAAAGTAAAAATCATTATTACATGTAATATAAATTCTTTCAAGTTATAGTGGATACCGGTTATTTACTAGTACATGCAACATTCAAGTGTACAATTCATATCTAGAGAAAATTGATCAAGCACAAAATTTCAAGTGCATGGTAAGCCAAGTGTATACAAATATACAGCTTGATGTGTACCCTAAATAACTAGCTGATTTCTTGTTTAAAATAATGATAAATAAATAATATATGTAGCTATAAAAAAAGTCAAGCGCATATATAATTATATATGATGTGAATCTAGCATAATAGCAAAGTTGTGCATACATTATATATATAAGAAAGCACACAGAGTATGCACTCACTGACCTGGTCTACAGACGGGGATAGAGATCGCTTGAAATGAAAGATTTGGGTTACAACCACAGCAAATCAAACAACGTTTAGATGAGAAAAACAAACAGAGAAAAGAAAATGTTGTTACAATCTTAGATCACGGTGCAATGCCCGTCTCTCTGACGTCACAATTATTACATCCCCTGGTTATTGGACCCAACATAATCAGGACTCCTCAGGCAGGGAGCATCCAAATGAAACCTGTCATGAAACCACGTATATCCAGGTATTTCTCAAACGCAATATCTAATCGATGTGCCATGCTGTGCTGAACATGAATCCACACTGGTACGTCAATCATTAAATTTGCGAAAACAAATCAAGGTGGTGTATAACACTCAAAAGTACGTACAAGAGCCCACACACGGAAGATAATTATGGGATACTGACCTTCGAAAGACCTTGCATTGTGATTGGAGAGACTCCTGCCCTTGAAGCCAGGCTTCGTGGTGACATTGTCGTTCAAAGTTTTCTTATCGACTTGCGACTCCAAATATGACTGAATGAGGATAAGATATAACTTTTGATATCGAAATAAAAAACAAGAAACGGTGCCAGCGTGGAATTACTTAAATTGAGGGGTAAGCCCACATAAAATAGTTGAATAATACAAGCACAAGTAAAAGTAAGAATTAAGCGATAAAACACTAATAATAGTAATGAATTTGTCCATCTACACCACCATGCAAAACTTCAAGACCTCAGGACCGGGGTGATGCCTAAGAACACCTCCTCACCAGAAAGAGCGATACATAATCCGAACATTCACGAGTGGAAATCTTGCGAACTTTCAACGAATGAACGAACTGCAGCGTGGTCAGGTGGTCTTGTCGATGCTGCTGCTGCTGCTGCTGTCCAGGGAACTCTCGCGGACGAAACTCAGCACGTTGAGAGCCCTGGTCAGCAGTGTTGGTCTTCAAAGGCCGAATAACCAGGTCATCTGATGGCCCTTGTTCGCCGAATGGATCTTCAAACAGCCATTTCCAATACATCGCCATTTTGCGACCTCCAAATCACCAGAGAAACTTAGCGATGGAACTTCCAAATAAACATGTGTAAAAATACATAGACAAATATTGTCTTAATCGAATTCAATTATTGATATTGATTGCGGATGGATCAATAGACAAGAAATACGATCAGTTCATGTGACCAGCATCAGTTTCTGAAGGAGAGAAACATCTGAAGGAATATGCAACCAATTACTGAAAGAAATCGGCGAGTGATACGACTTCAAAGGACAAACTGATGAAAACATTGTTCCCTTGGAATAATTGGCAGCAAACCTTTTAATCTCGCACTTGAGATTGGAATCGCTATATGAAATTCCCTCCTTCCCAACATTGTTACCGGCGCCCTAAATAAGTGAACGCTTGGGGCAGCAAGGGAGGGGTCACAGAATATGCATTACCTCCTTTACCCCCGAGAGTTCTTGGGGTGGGGAGTAAAGATCGAGGAGAAGACTGGTGGGGATTGGGTGGATGTGAGAGACGCATCAGAGGTATGAAAAACAGAGCATTCAAAGCGGAGGCACGAGCGTCTTGTTCCTTGACAATGACATCACAAAAATCACTCGACGCCGACCCAAGCAATGCAACAGGTGCTGCCACCCAGCCCGCGGGCGATGCGTCTCTGCATGAATCGATTACTGCTGGAAAATTATGAGAGCTCTGCAAAAGTACCAACAAAGCGTAAATGGGAATAGACGACGACATCGCGGATCATCACTCGATTCACTTGCGTCGCTTCTTCGCCTCTTTGACTCGTGCACTCAATGAACTCTCCGGGCATGGTGCTGTACCAGATGAAATGTGCCTCTCAACATCATCTCAACTCGCCCTTCCCGAAGAACGTGGGGGGTATAGCCTGAACACAAATGAAAATTACCATGCAATCGCAGTAAACAGCATGGTCGGAAAACTAATGGACAATGCATGGCAAGTGCTCGTATCTGACATCACCCCTCGGCTCCAGTTCGCTGCATTTTAAGACCGGCCAACAATTCAACAATTCAGTGTACCTTCGTGGCGAGAGAAGCAAACTATGGTTGAACATGACTCGAATGTCAACATAGCCCTCTTGGACGCCTCCGATGTCTTTGATAGTGTTGACTACGTGGCCCTAACTCGCGTCCTAATCTGCAGCTGGGGACCTCTTAACATGTTCTGTGCTAATTGGGCTCTATATAAACCCGTCAATACAATCGCGTCAGATGGGGCTCTGCACTCCCAGTCCCCTCTTTTTCTCAATCTACCTTGACCATCTGCTGAAGAGACTGATCACATCAGGCTTTGGATGCTAGGGTAGGTCGACAAACCGCAATGCCCTGACCCACGCTGACGACGTGGTTATGATGGATGCCACGAGATTTGCACTCGACTGCTTCACGCATGCGCAAAGTACACAGCAGTATAAAGCGTCAACTTTTATAGCTTACTTTGATCCCAGAAAAGGTAAATTAATCCCCTGCTCCGGCCACCCAATTGGCACTCTGATTGCTTCAGTTCACAACGGATTCTTCTAAGCATATCTTTTGGGGCTGGTATTTCCATGTACTTTCTTTTCTGTACTCCAGAACTACTTAAGAGCATTTAATTCACTGGGCGTCTTGCTTAACCACGGATGCACGTGTAACACGTGTTGTATTCCAATACGTTATGATTGTGGAATCGTTGTATCAATTCGGTGTGAACTTTCAACCGCAATGTTATTTTCCCTTCTTAAATATACTTCCTGTTGTATTGTTGCGAGAATCGCACGTGGAGATCAAAATAAAACCATCCAATGTAAACCGACTTCATCGTCATCACTCTGCTCGATGAAATACAACATGATGGCAGCGGTGAGTCAGTGATGACCTACCCTCTCCCCGAAGCCCACGTTTGAACATTAAATTCACCCCTCCCATTAAAGCTGTGTTTCCTGAAACAGAATATCAAACCACGAGCCTGTCGAGGACGCTGCCGCTCAGATCGTCAACCCCCGGGCCAGTCACATCAATCTCCCCCTACCAGCCTTCGACTGGCAGGCAATAGACAAGCTCAGAGAGCACCGTCAGCGTCTGTTCAAGAGGCAGTTAGATTCGTGGCTTCGCCTAAAAACGTTCAAGAAGCCGACCGGCTGGACTACACACTGTCGCTTTTAGGGAAGGAGGACTATGCAGCATTTGACCGTTGGTCACCCACTGCTACCAGTGAAAGGGACGACTACGAAAAATTCCTGTAGTATCTTCATACGTCCATCGACGACCAGATCACCCAGAGGATCAGGGTGTATGATCTTGAAGACATCAAAAAGAGGCCAGACGAGTCGATCCTAGAGCTCGTTGAGCGCATCCGGCAAATGGCAAGACTCGCCGAAATCGGCGACAACAGCGAGAAGGCCATCGAATTTGAAGTACAAAGGCGCCTCATAAGGGCAATTCCTGACACTGATATCGCACTTAGGAAACTGCTCCTGAAAATCCAAAGAGATAAAGGTGTGCAAGCCTTAGTCGAGGTGGCCAACACGTACTACGCTGTAGAAAGTGGCGCAGCTGCCATGTCAGCACCTCAGGCTGTACGGAGCGTACACGCGTTCAATTCCAAATACAAAAAGAAACCTTTTGGCAAATTTCTGGGAGAAAACAAAACTCCTAACAAAAGTACAGGGCAATGCCCTAACTGCACCAAGGAGCACCCTCCTGGTCGCAGGTGGTGAAATCTCCTGCCACGGCACCATCCGCATGCCGTTAACATGGAAGAAGACTAGTAAGCTCGACACAGTCTGGTATGTAGCTGAAACAGCAGATCAGATCATCCAGCAATCATCGGACTACAATCCAGCGAACAGCTTGGATTAGTTGAGTTGAACTGCAATATTCAACAAACGTCCAAACCACCCATAAGGGGGATCGATGACCTGACAAAAGAATTTTTAGACAGATTTAAAGGCATTGGTAAGTTCCCTGGAGAATACAAAATGCACGTCAGAACAGACGCACTCAAAATAAAACCATCCAATGTAAACCGACTTCATTGTCATCACTCTGCTCGATGAAATACAACAACACGTAACCTCAGATTGGCTGAATGCCAAGATAGTCTCAAGAACAGTCTGAAGCAGCTCTCTTGGATTGGATTTCAATGTACTGTACTTGAAATGCACGAAAAAAGCTAGAGTTATGGCTCAAGAGGGTAGCAATTTGAATACGTGGATTAAAAGGGCTTCAGATACAATGGTATAAAGTCGTTTTGCTCAAATTCAGAGCTTCCTTACAGACCCAGAAAAGTGAGAAAACCGAAATATATCTCACATGGAAGAAGATCGCAGTGATTACAATAAAAGAATACAATATTCCATGATCCCAGAGATGCATGCAGAAAATTACGTGGATATATATATAGTACATTTGCTTGAGTTCACTGACCTGCACAGCCTCTCCCATGTTGAATTCGATCGTCGAAGGACTTCCAATGCCATCTTCTTCATTCTTCGGTCCACTCAACATGTTCTGAAGAGGTCAGCACATTCTATAGAATAAATATGAGACAAATGACCTTCGCTGACCTTCTCCTGTTTCTCCATGGCATGATTAATGGCGCTCTTAACGAGGAGGTCAGCGAGTACATTTTCCTGCTCCTCTTTACTTAATCCTTCGTAATTAATTGAATGACGTATTCCATCTTTCACTTCAACGACTTCCAACCCGGCAGATGAAGGGTCAGTCGACTCCTCCTCCTGTAGAATGGTCAGGGCACCTGTTGAAGGAGACATTGTGAATGCAATGATTATATTAGATAAATACGTACTAATATATAAACAGATAAAAGGACGAATTAATGAACACATGGAATGACAAAATCAATCAATAAGAGGTATGGTGAGCGAATGATTAATTATTAAGAGAACAAATAATGTCACTAATTAACATTATACCTCCTTCATTAATTCAACCAGCGAAGTCCTGTCCTTGCAATCAAAAGAAAATGTATTGGATTCCAATCAGGGCTGATTTCGATTTTATAATAATTATGCCCAGCAATGCACAATAATTTTCATATTGTAAAATTATTGCACAACATTAGCACTAGTGTGTGTACATATGATTGAGGGATGAGATCAAAAGAAATTTACTACAATTAAATCATAAATTAAAGAAGCAAGAGGAATAGATGAGTAAAGAAACTCTTCCCACCCGTGAATTCGGAGTCCAAGGTGAGGCTGCGGTAGAAGGAGAATCCGGACAGCATCCCTGGCGCCATCAGCATCTGTTTCATGATGCGGTACGGAGCAGGCATGTACGATAAATCGTCGTCAATCCTTCTCTTTGTACTCGATGGCAAGTAGGCATTGTTCTCAAAAATGCTCTTCTCATAGATGAATCCTTTAGTGAGCATACTGTCCAAAAAATTGTCATCAAAACTACGAGTCAGACGAGAAAGATAGCGACGAGCGGAAAATCCTGGACGCACGCGACGGATGTTGCGGTCATGGAGGAAATGCAGGTTGATCTCAGGTGTGCCCTGAAAAGAAATTTGATTCAATTTGATCAAATTTCAAAGGTAGGCTCTTCATAAAATTATGATGAAGCAAACTGCTAAATTTTGTATCTATTGTTTGTTAATTATTATGTATTTATCGCTAGGAATAGATTTGCATTATAAACGTTTAGCTGCACATAGTGTAGCCATTCCTTTCATCTCAGAAAGTAACAATGAATTAAACATGAGGTTAAAGGTAAAATATCGATCAACCCCCTAGTAAAAAAAAAAAAAAAACTAAAAGAAAACAGAAAAGAAGAAGCTTGTGTAAAGGATCAAAGTACGGATGCATTGACCTGTCGTCTTTTCATTGCGCAATATTGATTTGCAAGAGTGAGCTTTGTTGTTCATTGATTGACAGGTCAACACGAGAAGCAGTTCAGACCGCTCGTTAGAAGGGTCTGCGGGAGAGGGAAGATGAAGGGGTTGTCATGGTAATAGGAAGTATAAAAGGAGTAATAAGAGTTTATCTTTCAGCATCTCTTTCTTGACACTTGGAAAGGTACTTCATTTATCTTTAAAATTGCAATGCAGATCTTCGACTCTTCTACATTTACTGTGGAACTTGTTGAACACAAGAGGAGACAGCTTACATGTCTTCTGCTGCCATATTTCAGGATGGAGTTGGTGAGATCTTCAACCGTTCGCAAATCCTTGTTCTGAGATGTTTTCTCCTCTTGCTCGGAATCGGTTTCATGAAAACGATTCTTGAGCGCATAGTCCTCACTGAAGAGCAACAGAGCTCCTTTGCGAGTGGTGAATGTCTTAGGCACATGCAACTCTTGACACGACTCTCTTGCTTGTAGGCTATTCCGTGGACTGCTGCCCATTGAGTACATTGGTTGTAGTGGTACGTGCGCATACTGGGGCTGCAAGGGCGGCAGGATGGTGCTCTCTCCAGCCGCATAGTTCATGTAATCCTGTGGAAGATAATTTGTAATTTATAATCGGAATGATTAAACAGTGATGGCAGTATTTAGAACAGTAAACACAGGAAGACATTTAAGTAGCATGTGTACCGAGTCCTTATCTCAGAACTCACTTGAGCCTAAGCTTCGTTGACGATCATGTGGTGTGCGTTAAGTCAAGTGCTATCAAAGCCTCTTAGCTCGCTACTCAAGCTGTTGTCGGGGAACTAAAACCAACAAAACAAATCTCGAAATCATTCATGACACGAATTTCCGTGCTTGAGAGGCCATAATTCCATAATTGTTGTCTATAAAAGCAAAATTTATTTATGTAATAGTAGCTAGGGGCTTAATTAATAAGTATAAAACACTTTGAGGGCAACTGCATTCAATTTTCACAACAAAACATCTATCGATGAAGACATGTATTGAATCAGCATTCTGAATGACATAAGCCTGAGTAAGTGCAGGACCCTGATTAGCGTTAAGTCATAAACCTCGTTCAGGCTAAGCATTGAAGGGTGAATCTGGCACAATGGTTGGCTGATCTGGGAGATTATTCTCTTTCTTGGTCATTATTTTAATTGCCTTACCCGCAGTTCATGTGAACATTTATATGATTATTAGAACATGTCTAAATGATACGCTCGCACTGGCGTAAAAAAAAAAAAAAACGAAATTGTCATTATGTTAACTTTGTATAAACAAAATCTAAATGTTTGTTATGATTCTTATTTTCAACACATTTAGTCTACATTTCATTTATTTTGTATCAGGTATTGACGAATGTAATAGAAACGTATGTAACATTAGGCCTGCTGGATTTATCAATTGTGTGCATGGCTGTTAAAGGTTAATCTGTTAACTTATAAATCAATCCTAGATGTTCTGGCATCTGAACTAATAAGAGCAGAAGATTAGTGTCAACTATCAATTAGAGAACATTAATTTTTTTTGTTGAACCATGCTTAATTGCCATCAACAATGCTGTTAGTTTATCCTGTTTGTTAGTTTGTTTATTCGTTGTTTGTTTGTAAAATTGTAAATATCCATTGCGGGCACATACCCATGTTCTGGGTCAGCCCCTCTCACTCCACTTGTGTTTTTTTTTTCTTTTCTTTTTGAATAAACACATTTATATCTATCTATCCCTATGTACTATAGGCACGACCTATAGCTACGTACCAAGCAGGTTATCATGCAGTATAGGTCTGATTGATTATGTAGATATTAAACGGATACAAATACAAGTTGATTAAAGGGGGAAGCAGTGGTTGGTACATTTAATAGCAAAGCCTGATTACCGTCGTTAAGACTTCATCACCACTGTTTCCGTTATAATACGTGTGTATAATAAAAATGAAAATAATATTTTCTTTTATGTCATAAATAATATAATATAATATGGTTAACCTGTTTCAGATGCTTACAATGTTCAAATTAATAAATTCATCAATTCGGTGAACATGACATGATGTATATGGCCTATACTGCATGTGATTTACAGTATGCATAGAATTGTAAACGTACACTATGCATACAGAACATACTGTAATTGGCTGCATCCAACCAGGTTGACAGTGTTTCCACAGGGCTCAGATAATATACAGCACTATATACACAGTAGATAATCATATCATTAATCAAAGACGATATGACATTTTCAAGCATTTTTAATGTAAACATAGGTTAGGAACACAAAGAAAACATTTAACCAATTAACATACAATTTCAATCAAATTCACTAATTTATGTTAAGCCCCTACATACATGTAGGCCTAAACAAAATAATTTATAATCAATAATATGATTGAGTTCATTTACTCACCTCTGGCTCGAGAACCACTTCGACTTTTTCATGTCCGTTGAGTTTGACCTCCCCTACCCCTCTGGAAAGGAGCGACAGGTTGAAGGGGTGGTTCAGGGAAGTGGATGACATCAGTCTATCCTTCACTCAAATCACTGGAAATCCTGACTCGTATAAATATAGGAAGCGACGTTGTCTAGGAAGGAGAGGGTTTGATTGACAAAACAGTCTGCTCGCTGCGTGACGAATATTCCTCAGACACGACAACCAAACACAAGAGCTCCATTGATCTTACGACATCAATAGCCGTGTATGTGCTAGCACTGTGGCAATGCTATTCATTTGCATTGGACCACATGCAAGCAGTAACTTGTTGATCAATGAGACACTTTCAAAGCAGAATATCCGAGCAAAAAGAGGCCGTTTTAATGATAGATCAATTATTTATGAGACTACACGCACAGATCCCAGTTCTCAGTCAGATCGAGCACTTCATAATACCACGATCAAAGTTTTAAAACTTTGCAAACTTATATCGGCCATGTTGTTTACATGGGTTGCTGGGTGTGTGACGTCATAGCAGTGGTTTCTAGAACACTCAACAGGTGACAGCACGCTGCCCTGTCGCTTTCAGCGCCGTTTAGATGCAGCCTCGTGGCATTGTATAACACTCAGTTGGCCGCTCCGACTAGTGGTGTGGCCGTCGTCTGCTCGTTAGACAATGGCCTCGTGGTTTAAAGATTGAGTGAACGGCGAAGGTGAGGACGTTTCTCGAAACGCTCATTCACAACTACACGAAAGCACAAATTAGCATGATCATTAAACTGATTTTATTTTATTCTTTCGGTGGCCTGCCCGATCTTGTTCAATCGATTGCACACTATTATTTGCAAAATAATGGTATGGTGTAACTCTTTCTGTAACTCTGTGTGAGTGAGCCAATTCAAATACATGTACTTGGGCGCAGTGATCAAAGAAGACACGTCAAACACGGAAATGAGATCAAGAATCGCACAAGCGTCAGCTGCCTTCGTGAAATTGAACAAGATCTGGAATGACAAATTCATCACAGTCCAACACAAAGTCCGATTCCTCCGAGCCCTTGAAAGAGAAAATTGAAACGATTCGGCCACATCACAAGAACAGATGGCCTCGCGAAGAACCGTCGAAGATAGAAGCAGAAGAGGAAGGTCTAGGAAGGAATGCACAGATAACATCAAGGAATGGACAGTGTTGAGATGGAACGAGGCTGGCACACGACCGCAAGGGATGAAGGGCACTGGTGGGTCGCAGCTCAACTCCCCGCCCCGACGATTTTATCAGGATAGAAGGGAGAAAAGAATCATATTGATGCTAACATAAAATTTCTTTCAGAGGGATTTCTTGTGTCACTGGTTCATGTTCACAAAATTTGCATAGGAGTTGTCTGTTCAATTTGAAAGAAATACATATATTTATAACATTTTTCCCCCTTGAAATTCTAATCCTAATCAATTACTGGTCTTATATCATTTATTGAAAATTCCACCATGCAATTCCGCTTGATACAATTTTTTTCCTTCACGTACACTTCTACCGTTTCTAATTGTTTTCTTAGTTATTTAATTCATGTGTTGCAACTTAAACTGATTTGGCTATTAATATACATACAATTAAATACGCACATTGATCATATCTCTCTTCTTCGTTTTTTGTTGTTTTTTTTTTTTTTTTTTTTTTTTTCTTCGTCATATTTTGGCTTGTACAAAAGGTCTCTCCTTTTCATCCCATGCATATTCTTTACCTTCTAAAATTCCAAACATTATATAAGCGAATGTTTGATTGAGAATCATTAATTAACAGACAAGGTCTTCAACTGATCAAACAGCCTACACCCCACCCCTCTCTTTGCCCCGTCAGCACTGCCCGAGCAGCTTTGCGATGCATGAAGCCCCGATCCAGTGAACTGTACCATAGAAGAATACTTATTATTCCTCTATGCCTCAACAGTTACTGGGAGCCGGCAAACGCCAAAGTTAACACTTTTTAGCGAGTGCCAACGAATTTTAATAAAGATGTTTATGCTTCTTTTGGAGATCATCCCGCTGAAACAGTAATGTTAATTGCCTTTAATTGCTTAACAGTTAACTTACCTCGTTTGGAGTGGACACGACGTGGCAAGCATGCTTGGTATCATTATTAAGGAAAGCACGCGTGTATACTGTATACATGTATGTGGATAACAGCGCGCGTCATTGCACAGCAAAGGGTGACGCCCACGAAAGCGGAGTCACCCACAGAATAGGGTATGTTATCTGTGGAGTCACCTCATTATCTAATGAGCAGACGACGGCAAAACCACCAGTTCGGTCGCAGTTACCAACTGGGTGTTGCACAATGGAGTCACCTGGAATAAATAACCGAAGTTGATACAGGAATTTGCGTGAATTGACTCGGCTCTAAAATGATAAAATGATCGATGAGGATGATCAGTGAAATGATTTTAGTCTGGTCGTTGATTTGGATACTATAGGTAGTTAGTTGGCTGGCAATTCATCAGAATACTCAGCACAAAGTATTTAGTCAAGTTTATACTCGAAGATAAGGCCGGTAAGATGCATAGAGTTCTAGAACCATATGGGAAGAATAATTCATTAATAATAATTAATTATTCTTTCTCTGTCAGAACATAGAATATTTACGAAGCCGCTCTGCACGTACCCTTTTGCTACGTAAAGAGCCACTCTGTACGTAGACACTCCGATGTCATTATTATTAATAATCATTTAATTGATGCTCTCCACTGAAAGCATGAATCCGAGAGATGTTTCATCTGTAACATTATGGTACGTTGTGATTCCTGATGCACGTTATGATTTGGTCATGTGCGAAGAAAACACTGGTCATCGAGGATAGTAAGCATCTGCGATCCTTTCATCCACAAGCTCTCTATGTGACGGAGAGAATGGCGTCTGATAAATGAACGTGTTTTAATGTATAATATAGTAAGGCACGACTGCGTCAAAAGTATTATAGACGTGCACGGAGATGAAAAGTGCAGTAGAGAATTAATAGAGATTCTTAATAGAGATGAAAAGTTCAATAGAGATTAATAGAGATTCTTAATAGATATGAAACGTGCAGTAGATAATTAATAGAGATCTTTAATAGAGATGAAAAGTGCAGTAGATAATTAATAGAGATCGTTAATAAGTGCAGAAGAGAATTAACAGAGATCTTTAATAGAGATGAAAAGTGCAGTAGAGAATTAACAGAGATCCTGTCGACTGCGCCAATTTCTCTGTTCCTTTTATTAAAATCCTAAATTTATAATCATAATTTATTCATTTACTCATTTTTAACAGATTAACAGCGCGCCTGTTCAACAGCTTGGTCGACTCACAGGCACCTAAAAATACACAACAGATAAAATTAATTAATTAGAACACCACTGGTTATAAAAGTGACAGAGCTGAATTATTATTTTTTATGACATAATTATTTAGGGTTTTCGATTCATTTCATGAACGTCCTCTTGCAAAATACACCTTCGGTTGTCGGCAAATGATGTCAATCACATGCAATCATTAGCATTAAGTGGAATAATCCATCCATTTCTTCAAAACTACTCATTCCTCCTGATTTTCTTGAGTCTTGGCGCAGTGTCCGAAATGCTGACTTTCCATACATGTATTACATACGAGTACATAATACGGACTTAAAATTTTAAATTACCTATATTAAGAGTCTCCCAAAACATTTCAAAGGCATTATTTATTAATAATAATTTATTCATTTATAATATGCAAATATAAAAGCATGAAACATTTTTCTATGTGCTAAGATTTTGTATTTGAGAATATTTAAAGATCCATTGTTTTATAAAAAATATACCAAATGATGCCCAGTTCGCCACAGTCCATACAATCAATAACTGTATCAATTACTCATCGCTTCAGGGAATTCCGCGCAAAGACGCATAGAAAATCGTAAAGTAATTAACATAAAGAAAAAATTTTAGTTTTAAAATCCAATTGAATCATATTGATGCATGATGACTTGGATGTTAAATTACATGTATATAGATTATACTACGTTTATTTCTGCATCTCCCTATTTTCAATCATATTTGTGGCTCTGTTCTGGTGGATAGTATGTTTATTTCTCATGAGTTTTGTCTGAAATAACTGATATCAGTCTACTATATTAGACAAATGATAACCAAGGCAAGAGAATAACATGAATAAAAATATTATATCCTTAAAATTTTATTAACCAAATCCTCTCATAAATATAAAAACCCAAAAATTAATAATGCCAAAGGAACTTAAATATCACAAGCAACAAATGGAATGTAAAACAGTTGTACATATCCTCACAACTTCTTCCTTCAAACAACTCTAATTCTCAATCAATCATAATAATTAGCAGATGCATGATAGCATTGATCTTATAGCCAGTGAGATTCACAGCACACCAGCAGCACTATCTCAAGCGAAGAAGACCCCTCTTGAGATGGCCACGGGCAAGAGAACGCAAGCAAACACAACGCAATTGCGCAGTAAGAGTTTCAAGTCACTGGGAACAAGAATGGGCGCCAGGACCCCAGTGATGCAGTGGATTTCATGCGCTATGCACACAAAGATGAACGAACAGAGCAGAGTGTTGAGGCCAGGAGATGAAGGGATGAGCACCAGGAGACCCTGCGTGTCAGCCGCTAACCAGATGTGGTACTGGCCAATGAACAACTGAAAACAGAAGACAAAATAGTTACATAAAAACACACTTGATTTAGCACAGATTCCACTTCAATATCATCAGCATAAGAATCATTTTCAGTTCTCATTTCAATCATTTGATGACTCGACCGAGAAAAAAAACCAAACTTGTATGGTCACTCCGTTATAATTCAGTCCAAAGAAGGATTTGTTATCAATAATAAAGGCAGGATTGCAAAAAAGCGGAGTTATATGAGGTCGGAAAACAAAGGTCGAAATGCTTAATGACTGATAAAATGACAAAAATCTGCTCACCTCCAGGGATATTCGTCCAAACCAAGCAAACAGCGTGCTGTAACGGACGCGGAGCCAACCAGGAAGATTCCGCAACAGAATGTAACAAACAATCTGATGAAATTGATTAAATACCCTGACATTTCAATAAAACCAAAGACAATTACCGGAATGAATGCTATGTATGAGTGGATGTGATTGCAGCTAGGTTTGCTTTCACATGTTGAGGCAAACACAGAATACCCCTGAAATTGATGTAAGTTTCAAAAGGCAAAGTCAGAATTCAACAAACTCACAATGAAACCTATTAATGCCACGAAGCCAACTGCGGCGTTCACGGGAACAGAGAACAGACCAGCGTCCCCTGAATCATCCCAAAGTTTCACTTTTTGTCCTAGAATGAAGAACAGCCCAAAGACCATGCCATAGATAGTACTCTGCAGAAGAGAAATGAATAATTCGTTTTTTCATGTTTTTGATTTGACCTACAAAACGGTCCAACTGCCAGCGAAAGCGCCACTCATGAATACTGGAATCAGCTGACACAAATAACGACTGAATCGGTTGCGTCAGAAACACTTGCTCAAATAAAACCTACAAGGGAGGTGTAATCAACGTAATAACAAACAACCACAGAATAACCATATAAATACCTCTGATGCATAGAAAAGAGTTATAATCGCTACCAACAAAAAGAACTTCAACAGCATGTATAGAACACCACCACCTGTCAGAAAAAAATAAAAAAAAAAATCAATTCATTATATTTATTCAAACAACTAGAGTAAGCACCTTGAGTGGCAGCTGACACCCTCGGCCACATCGCCATGGTGCTGTAGATAACGAGGAACCAGAAAGAAACCAAAGGAACGAAATAGTAGAACTGATACGGCCGGTTCATCACAAAGCACAGAACTATGACGAGGAAATTCATCCTGAACATGACCTGCAAACCAAAAGATCATAATTGTAGATTAAGGGGCTTTTCAAATACCATGCAGAAACGGTGGATGGAGTAGTCAGCTTTATTCCAGAAGAAGCAGAAGTGGCCAAAACCGGACGTGAAGAGGTATGTGGAGACGAGCACCCTGACCTGCATGTAGATGGGCAGCACCTGACTGGCGCCCGTGTAGTGGTAGATCAAGATGACGATCTGCATCCAGCCCTTCCATTCGTCTGTCTGATCCCGGTGCAGGACTTTAGTCTGCGTTTATCATAAAGAGTTAAATCAGCGATTCTGAAATTGATCTTCAGCCTACTTGTTTGGATTTCTCCGAAAAGAAAAGACCAAGAAAGACAAAGTAGATGAAAGCAAGGAAGAAATGAAGGTGACTGTAGTGCTTGTTGGTCTTCATGAAGTAGTTGTTCCTGATGAATTCATAAAGAGATAACATCAGCCGTCATTAATGAGAAATTTCTCTACCTGTCGGCCAAGAAGAAGTAGGTCATAATTAGTCCGAGTTTAGCCAGAGCTACAAGTGCGTCCTTTTTAAGATTCGGAGCAGCTTTAGCATCAACTGCAGCTTTCTCCAAATCAAGCGAGGGTTTTTTAGTTTCTCGCGTAAGTAACCACAAAGGTGCTGCAATCAGAATACTGTGGATTGGTAAGTAAATGTGCTAACAGAAGATCACTCAACGAACCATAAAAAAAAAAACGCAGCCGTGAAGAGCTGGAGATTAGAAACAGCCTCAGGACGTGTGCAGCATTGGCCATCTCTGAACTGCAGATGTTCATTGCAGAGAAGATTCCACAACAGTTGAATATCCTGATACAAGCAATTGAACAATGACTCTGATTGGGTTACAGACGTACCAGAGAAAGAACAACGTCAGGCATGTGCAAACCATCTTGCGATTGCTTTGTGTATTTCTGAGCAAGCTGTTTCGATGAACTCCAAATGTGGATGGAACTACCAGAACTGGAGAATTCAACAGAATAAAGATTGCAAAAGGGTTGCCATGTCTCTCACAGTGTGCGCTGGGCAGCCACATTGTATTGGTCAACCTGCTGGTTGGTGATCATGCGTCTGCTCTCCCACATGGCCTCTTCATCAACCGGATCTTTGAATAAAATAAGGATCATTAACGCAAACCACATGGCCAATCACAGCACCTTGAAGCATCCAGATCACTTTGCTTGAAGCGCTCAGGTCAATCAACGAGGGCTTCAAGGCAACCAACCCGGCTGAAATGAATCCAGAAAGAAATTGATATTAAATAGCGTTGAACGTTGAACTCACCCTTGTACATGTTTAAGGCTTCCGGACTGCCATCCATGGTCTTAATCATCCACTGAGAAGAGATACAAATTCGACAGGGCGCAATTTGCAGGATTTATACCCACGGTAGCACAGCCAGCTATGACCATCGTAGGACGGATTGACCTTTCTGACAGAGAGTTGATCGCATTCAGCATGGATCCATTGACAATCGGTTGCCACAGGAATTCCTATTAACAATACAAAGGTCAAAGGTCATGATCATTCACCTACACTGACCACAACAGCGGAGCCAGATGGATGCTCGTACAAGAGGTCACTGTGCGCTTTGAACGCTTCAGTTGGCTCATCACTCAGACTGTTCACTGTGCGGAAGTAAAGCTGACGAATGCGTGAATCACCCACAAACACCACGTGAAGACGCTCGCTCCATTGCGCAATGTACTTGGCACATGTGACGCTGTCTCTGGAAATAAGATTAATAAATGAATGGAATAATAAATCAAGGCGTTCATTCCAGAAAGGAACTACTGGAACATGAATCACTCCACGCATGCAAATGTATGCATATGGTAACATATTAAATTAATAATCTGGTGTCTGAAGGTGCTATGAATGGCCGGGGGAAAAAATGACCGGAAAGGAATATTTTTCTACAGGAATCGGATCACATGAATGATGAATAGATTAACAAGGTCCGACTGGAGTGCAATGAAAGTCAGAATTTTACTCAGGGTCATATCTAGTGATGAGCGAATAGTGAATTTGTCCGAATATTCGAAGCCGAAGCTTCAAGCAGTCGCTATACGTCGAAGTCGAATACGGAGCCAAATATGTACGAACTCAATAGCAGGAAAACTAGTAACTCCAATATATAGGCTAGTGAGCTCAAGTAACCCTCCTTCAGGCAGCTGACCACTTAAAAACAGCTTGGCACATGATGTGTGCTTAATTAAACCAATGACGTTTGTATGGTCATCACTTCTAATTCTTTAAAGCAGGCATCCTTTCCAAACATTGTCAAAGTGTTATAGTCAATTTAAAACTTCAATTGTGAAAGTTTGTTCTTTTCATTACAATTAACATTCCATTTCATTACAATTAAGATTTCAATCGATAAAATTGTACAATACTTTCTGCACCAAAGCTGAATAAAATTTTAAACTGCACAATTTGAACAGGCGACTCACAAGTAGCCATACTTAGTCGCCTTTTGACATGACCCTTCTCTTTATCTCTTCTGTATTTCTATTTCTTTACTATGTATTTCCATATTTCATTGTCGCTTCCTACTTTCTTTACCAACTTTCCTTTTTCTATTTTGGCATCTTCTATTTGCTAATATTTCATTCTTTCTGTCTTGTCAATAAATTCAATTCAATTCAAGTTTGGACAGTGTCAAGTTAAAGCATGGTTTGTTGATTCCCATCCATTGTTAGTTTGTTACGCATTCAAGCGTTTAATGCCGGCGACGACGAGTAATGCGGGCGCTGACACACAGGCGAGCAAACAGTGACCGAAAGAGTCCAATTAATACAGGAGAAAATTTAGTTTGATATTCGGATTCTTTGAACTCTTTTCATCAAAGCCGAGGCTTCGAATGAAAAGAGGCACTATTCGGCAATATACATAGAAGTCTGAATTCCAAATCCTATCAAATATCAGTCCAATCAATTGATATTGAACAATAAACATTTTTACCCCTTCTTATTAGGAAAGAAATCAATAACTTCCTATTTCTGTTTAAATCCATAAATGGCCGAGGAGAAAATAAAATGACCCAATAGTTGTCCGATAATGAATTCCAACTAAACAGATCTCATTGAACCAGCCTTCAGTTTTCCCCTGTGGGCACCCCCAAATAATATGTACGTAGTATGTAAAAGTGTAGACCTTATATAATTATTACATGTCAACAATGCGCTAATTCTAATTTGTTTTAAATAAACACAATTCTATAGTGATGAATCTCTTCAGTCATCATGCAGAAGTGAGGTAATGACGCATTGTTGACTATCTCCTTTAGTGCTTACTTTTCAACACTGACAACTTTGTCAATTGCAGTTTTCGTGTGAACCACAAACAGCACTGAATTTTATCACTTTCTCGACTTTGAACCATGTTTGAAATTGATCAGACATGTACAATTAATATAGATTAGTACATGTACTTGAATAGTAGCGACTTGAATTATTTCAAACTTTCTATAGAAGAATTGCCATGAACTACCTTGCACCTCATGAAGTTATTAGGTTTGTACATTTCCAAATCATGTTTGTGAGTGAGTGATGGGGTTTTACGGCTCCACCCAAACCGATCGGATGATACATGCGTCAAAACAGAAGGCCCGGGACCGGGGTTTCCCCCTACTCTTATCAATAAATCCCAAGGGTTCTTTATCCTGCATACCACCATAGACAGTAGTACACAGCGCCCGACCTTGTTACGCAGTTGGGCAGCACTGCAGAGTCACTGACAAAGACTCTCTATTAAGATGGACGCGCCGCTCTCATAGGCGCCAGCATAAACAGTTACGCAACGCACGCTAAGTGGCTGGTCGAGTGTTAATAACTTCCGGTCTTCTGCTATTGTTATTTTCCGCTCGTTGACTGCACTGAAAAGATAAATTTAAAGGCCAGCTGTTCTCTATTATTCGACTCTAAACCACTGAAAATGGACCTGAATGGTGTAATTGACTTCATTGAAAGCCAAGATGACGATGCATTCGCCCTAACAAGCTGTGAAATATCCTTTGAGGACGATCTTTGCCTGGGAAGAGGTTGATTTCGAGAAATCTTGGAGACGATGAAAACGCAGCACAGCAACATTTCTTCACCACTGGATCAAGATTTCGCCAAATGTTTGGGTGAGTTAAGTAATTATATATGCCTACCTGTGATGGATACATTACTTGTAAATAAATTCGAATGCCTGTAAATTTAATTGAAGACAAGCTAAAAAGGTATTTGATTTCTTTTACAGAGCATTTGGATCACTTCGAAAGCCTGATGCTGATTGAGGAGCTGGAAACCATTTCAAGAGCCTCAGCCTGCCCATGGGCAGGATCCTTACATCTCAGAAAATTCAAGACATGTGCATCATTAATCACAACATTAGTTCTGTGGCTGTCCTCCAAGTAACACTCCAGTTCTGTGAGGACATCGTCACTCGACCAGCAAACTTTGCTCTCTCATCCAAAGACGCCAACACTGAGACTGTGACTGACCATCAGAGTGAGATCATTATGTACATAACTGGAGCCATTCTCCACAAGTTGAAGAAGCGGTATGCTCGCTCTAATCGAAGTGATGACCTGGATGTCATCGAAGGCCTCATCAGCCACGAAAAAAAGGCCCGAGACCATCACTCATTGCAGTCAAGTCAAGGGGAGGGCTGTTGACCTCTGTTGAGGCGCTGGAGCCCCTTATGCGAATTGCATATCAGAAGTTTAAAACAGGCCTGAAGTCAGCAGGCCTTTTTTACGCAGAAGTCATGGTAACAGGCTTGCCTGAGGAGTCATCCATTTTTGACCTGGATGACAGAGTCATGAACAATATTATGAGACTTTTTAATGAAATTATGTGCCCCCATGAATGCTTTTTGTTTTTGGGGAAAAAAAAAAAAAAAAAAAAAAAAAAAATTGTACCGGCAAAGGAAAGGCTTTGCGAGTCAAGCTCGCAGACAAGAGAATATTATAGATTTATAACCATATTTTTCCATCATTTATCCTTTTATCATTATTATTTTTTCACATCATTTATTTGATGGGATTTTTGGAAATAAAGCAGAAACTAAAAAGATAATAATTTTGACTTTCTTTCATTTTTTTTATTGTGTGGGGAAAAAAACGATGCAATAAAAAGTGATCAATCAATTTTCAGTAGTCCTCCTCTTGATGGGGCTTGAAGAGAGGACAACTGGATCCGTTGTCCTTTTGGCTCCTCTTGTGCTGCCCTTTGCGGGCATCTGCAAAGCCAAGCATCGTTGGATCCGGAACTTGTTTTCTTGGTAACTGCAAATGTACGTAGATAAGTGTTAATAATTATATATATCTAGGCACAAAGCAATAGTCAACTAAGCTCATGCATATGAAATAACATATTTGTACCGAAATTTAAATAACTCACCCAAACTGGTACAAGGTTAGGTTGGGTTTTCCTCAAAATGTCGAGAGCATATGTAAAGGTGCTTGCGTGATTTCATCTTAAGTTTTTCATGTGAGAATTATCTCCCAAGAGATGGAACAAGGGAAGTCCTCCACTGCTGATCTTTGATCCGCAAAATATCGTGAAAAGAGATGACTTAGTGGCTCTTCGGCGATTGAAGCTTCAGACATTCACCCAGCAATTCTCCCCCATGATTGGTAGAAGACAGAGTCGAAGTTGAAGTGTGAAATTTTCAGAGAAACGAGGCGTAGACACAGACGAAGAGACGAACTTGCGCTATTGTTGACGATCAACTGACGAAACCGGAAGTGTCGAGCGCTTGATAGCCGTCGGCTGCTCGCAGTTAAAGCTCAGCCGCTTGCAAGCTGAGCGGCGCGTCCATCTTAATAGAGAGTCTTTGGTCACTGAAGAATTACAATTATAACGGATTATAATTATAATTCACAATCATAACGCCCGTGGCCTGATCGGGTCTCGAACCGGAGACCTCGACCCCCACGGTCGGCATTGGATTGTAGTCGGCGGTTTAACCCACTGAGCTATCCGGTGCTCCCAAATCATGTTTGTTGAAAGTGTACAATGTAGCACAAAGTGCACTTTACTGCCCTTGCATCTTGGGCTTATAATCTGCGACTCATGCAGTTGGTGAAAAATACTTGTTTACGCTGATAATAATAATAATAATAACAACAGTTTATTGCAGACTGAAATCCATATACATGCATATGATTAATGAAATAAATAAATCAGATAAAAATAAAACAAAATATTAAATAAATTAGCAATGCAATGCATCAAAGTAATTACTCCGTACCTGCAAGATCAGTGTTGTCCGAACAGTCATTTGAAATAACGACATGCTCCCGTGTTTGGGCATACATATCCGTGTCCGTATCCGTGTCCATTGGATATTAGTAACACGGATATCCGTGTATCCGTGTTGAAGCACTATTCGCCCAGCTCTAAATAACACATAATTAAATTCATTTCCAGTCCTTTGATATACACCAAAACTAATAGCGCCCAACATTCAATATGTGTATGTAAGAAAATACAAAGCAGTCCTAAAAATAGCTCCACAAGGGTAGCGGAGCACTACGCTACGGCTTCGGGAGCTATTCTAAAACTGGCATTTTCATCTTACATCTAAGATCTAAGATCTAAGATGAGGTGGAAGTGACCTTACTCCAATCTTCAATCTTGAGTGAGTCAGTGAAATGATAAAAAATAATCTTTAATTAATTATTTTAATGAATTAATTTTCCGTGGGGCATTAATTAGAATATCCCTCAACTAATCCTAAACAGTTTTCAATGTTTTGCTATGAAAAATATAAATAAGATCGGTGTTGTTGCTTATTTTTAGATCGCGATCATATCGATAGATACAAAATGGCAGCCATTTGTACACAAAATGTAAGATGGAACGCTGATTTCAAACAACTATTATCAATGTTTTAGCTCTTTGTAAGATGGTATAAAAATCAGAAATTGCAGTTTTATCACAATTAAGACTATTATAATATTAATCATAAACTTATAAGGACTATTTACCCAGCCTCGAAAATGAGGTAAGGATGGCTATTACAAAACGTCATGTGAATGAGTCGTATGAGACTGTTAATGAAGCCACGTATTCGTTTAGTGTAAGGCTTTCACCACAACCTTTCATTGAAACTCATATAAAACGTTTACAATTAATAATATTAACAGAACCAGCCAGCCGAATAAACCTCTTTACCTGACAGCTATAGGCCACGCCCTTCTACTTCATATTTGGAATGCGCTCGAGCGCAACCGCGGTTTACCGCATGGTTGCTAGGACACGTCTAGGCGATTTAGCGATGCGCACGGCTGGTTTCAGCGACCTAATTAACGGTCTAATAGTCCATTAAAAGAATTGACAAGAATGACATAATAATCCTCACGCTTTATTATGCAATGCAAACACATAAAGATGACAAATAATGGTATAATATAACAACAATAATAAAACGTTATAATGTAATATTAATAACCAGCGGAAAAAATACTATTACTAATTATTGGCTAGAGTAATGTATCGATAAATGATAGAAAGGAACCCGTCTTATTTATTTCTGGTAAAATAACCCATGAAAGATAACAGCATCCAAACAAAATTAAATGGATATGAGTGAGAGAAAAACTACGCTATATACAGGTAATCACATAGAAGTAAATTCACGCAATAAAATATATTAAATAGAAGAAAATGCAGTGCTTGGGTCTGAATGAGAACAAACCAATTGAGGATAAATCAATTAATCAAGTAAACAATCATTCTGATGGGATCCAACATAAACAGGGAAGGGGCTGGATTAGGCTGCAATTAACTCCAAGGCCGGAGAAACCACTACTTCTTCTGGAAAGATGATATCAAAATTTGTAGCAATGCTTACACTGTTTATCATCTAGACTTACTCGTGCTATAGTCTGTCATCGCTGATCTCAATCCGCAAATGAGAATCGTTGAACTACCTTGCCTCTTCCTTTTCTTGATGGTTTACTTGGATCTTCGGAATCCACTTCGAAGGGAGTCTCGGTTGTCAAAGTATCCAGTGAACGATTAGCCTCTTCAAAACTGACTGTACATGACAATAGAACGACAGTCAATTATATTTTGGATTGTTCTATGTTGCAAAAATTAACTTACATGTTTTGTGCAATACACGCTGCACCTCGAAGATAGGCCAGGATGAGTTGGCGTAGCAATCCTTCTTGCGTTGTCTTGGCGACTGGACCATCGACACCACAGGGAGTCATCACTCCTAAACATCCAAGCAGCAGGAATCACAGCCATATCTCCATCTTCAAACTCACAGCAGCAGAACATTTCCTGAAAGAATAGAAAATTGATGAACGTTATGATTTACTTTGCCAATTATTAATGGAATATGACTTTAGCACTTACAGCAGCTAGTGTACTATATTATTTTATTATTACTATAATTTGTAATTAATTATTGCGTATCGAGTGTCAGTAATTAGGTGTGAAATCAGTGATGCATGCTAATTCATTCTGCTCATCTGCGGTGACGCGTAACAGAGCTTTTATTGAACGGATAATTTGTTACTTGACAAAGCTTTATTATTCTTCAGATTATTTAATTCTGTGAAAGTATAGCGTACTACGGTATTTCTAACTACGAGCACTAGAACGGCATACGGCAGGCAATACATAGCGTTGATATCGAAATAAGAAACGGTGAAACGGACCTGTGCAGGCAAGGTTTTATACTTCACTCACCATTGAACTCACGTTGAACTCTGACCGATACTAAATGCTAGTGCAAGTAATTAAAATTTAACTATTTTGTAATTGGAATGGAAATGAGAGGATTAAAGACACTAAAATGAGACATACTCAACAAGAAAGCATTGTGAAGAACTACTGGTACTATCCGTAGAATTGACTGTACGGGTTAAACTGCTGGGGGAATTATTATACAAATAGACATTAACGGCACATTCAAATTTTGGGACATAATGTGAATGGGTGATACATTAGTGTGAATCAATGGCGAGCAGTTTGCATAACGATTAATTACTGAGTCAGAGACCATAATACGTATTTTCTGTAATGTCCACTACACGCACATGTAAACGGTTTGTCACAATGTATTTCAAATTACTTACTTGCTTCCTGCTAGAATCCATGATCCAGAAATAAACTTGGAATTGAAAAATTGAGAGGTCCGAGTTAAGCATTGGTAGGTCCGACTTGGAGAGAGAACAGCGGTTGAACGAATTGAACATAAAGTAAACAAATCCTCGGGGATTTCAAAATTAAACTTTAACAAGCAGCCAGCCACGACGGTAGGTCTGGCACTGACTCCAAGGGGAGGAGCCACGCGAAAGCGCATGTTTTCGGTCGCAGGCATGGTCAGCTGTGTACACACGTGCTCCACTGGGTTAATTAAACAATCTGAATATCTTATCAGCTTTATGGGTAACTAAGATATGAGGTTTCTATGAGTTTGTCTAATGGCCAAATTCTGACCCTTTGGATAGAACCTTTTCTACAATACACGCCACAGTATATCATACAATATAATGCATTATCTTCAAGTGAATGTTACACACAACCTTCTACGATCTAATGTCTTAACTGGGTACAGCATTTAAGTGTGTTGAAAACTTGAAAATTCGAAGTGAGGAATGTAAGATGAGATTGCTTAGTAAAAACGAGGTGTAACTTCCCCCAGGCCTTTATTCGTGGCACCAATTATTCGAGGTCAAGCGTAGAGTCATATAGTACAAAATCACCCAGAAACATTTCGCTAGTAACTAATGTTCGCGGCCGCGAATATAGCGAAAATTTGATGTGGCGTGAAAATGTCCTGTTCAATAATATACATCACGATATTAGAAAGTGGAATCATATGTATGGGTAATTAAAAAATATCCATATTTTGGTTCACATATCACACTGCATTCGCGAATGACACGCCTACATTATTAAGCTAGGCAAAACTGCATTTAAGAAATGAATTATTCATAAGGACTGTTGAATTTGATTGAAAGCTGATTCATTAAAAAAATACAATCGGGTAATTTGCAATGCATAGCAAACACTACCATATAACACAAATACGCTTAACATAAGCTTAATATACTCATTACCACGCTTTTTGGACCTTGACAAAATTCACGATCAATATCGCCCAAATCAATATTAGAAAATTCTAGACAGATATGCAGCAAATGAACCCAATTAAACCACACTCCAATGCATCGATCATTGCTAATTATACGCGGAAGAAACCATTGAACATCTGGACACAGAGATAATCAATTAGCTTGACAAGTCAAATGAAACAGCTGGTATAATAAAATGCTTAACAAGCAGCTCAAACTGACTTCTGCTTGTAGGTGTGCATCATGCATCCGTAGGGCTGCCAGGAGCCATTGCCGGCTGAGTGGCCATCCGTGAGCAACCATTGGCAGGAGTTTTGACCTGAAAAGAATAAAGTTTATATTGATTATTAAAATTGGTTAATCTGCGTGAAGGAGGCAAAATTAAATCAATCAAGAGACTCATTGACCTGAATGAAACATGCAAAGATTTGACTGTTCATAAACTTCATATTTATTAATATTTAGTACTATTCACTAATGATGACCATGCAAATGTTATTTATGTACTGGTAACCAGTTTACAATGCTTAAAAAAACAAATTAAACAATTGATTGTTAATCAAGGAGCACGCCAGAGAGGCTAAAGTCCGCACACAGCGGGATTGATCAGGTCTGACTGAATTCAATATAAGGAACCCAAGGATAATGGACAGAGGAGTTAATCAAGTGAAGATTTGAACCCTGTGAAAAAGCAATAAGTTTAATTTTATTATGAATAGGGCTGGGCGGATATCCGTGTCCGATATCCGTGACAGCACGGATATTGGGGGTTTTCAGTACTATCCGTGATCCGTGTTTCAACACGGATAGTGAAACACGGATAGTGTAAATTTCAAGTGTTTGTTTCGAGCGCAGTCATTCCGCACACAAACGCTGCTCACTGAAGCTGAGCGATGTCAATTACAAGATTACACGATGTCAACAATGCGCTAATTCTGATTTGATTTAAATAAACACAATTCTATGCCCTTGAATCTCTTCAGTCATCAAGCAAAAGTGACGTAACCAGGCGTTGTTGACTATCTCCTTTAGTGCCTATTTTTCAACACCGTTACACGTGACAGCTTTGTCAATTGCAGCTTTCGTGTGAACCACAAACAGCACTGGATTTCATCCCTTTCTCGACCTTGAACCATGTTTGAAATTGAACAGTTAATACAGACTAGTACATATGCCTAGGCCCGCTACTAGGCGATCTAGCGACTTGAATTATTTCAAACTTTCTATAGAACAATAATTGCCATGAAGTTATGAACTGACTTGCGCCTCATAAAGTTACTAAGTTTGTACATTTCCAAATCATGTTTATTGAAAGTGTACACTGTAGCACAAAGTGCACGTTACTGTCGTTCCGTCTTGGGCTTATAATCTGCGACTCGTGAAGTTGGGGAAAAATACTTAAAATAGCCTGCGCTGATAAGGAATCCGCCTCTGTGAAATCGACAGGCAAGCGAGCTGTCTGCATGTGCAATGCCTCTTGAAACTTATTCTGAATGTTTTGATAAAAGAATTGTACAAGAAGCAAGGAGGATGACAGCAGTAGGTCAAGGTCACTTGTCTTTAACTGCTGCAGGTAGAGCGTGGTGTTAGCGCTCACAGCGTGTGCCAGGTGCTGGGCCATTATGCTGCAGGTGCATGCTCCCGTGTTTGAGCATAAATATCCGTGTCCGTAGGATATTAGTAACACTGATATCCGTGTATCCGTGTTGAAGCACTATTCGCCCAGCTCTAATTATGAATTCCTTATCAGCGTAGACTATGTGAGTAGTAATTGACATCGCTCAGCTTCAGTTAGCAGCGTTTGTGTGCGGAATGGCTGTGTGCTACGCTCAATATGTGCTCAAAACGGACACTCCAATTTTACACTATCCGTGTTTTAACTATCCGTGCTGAAACACGGATAACAAATAGTACTGAACACACCCAATATCCGACGGATCACGAATACGGATATTCGCACAGCCCTAAATAATAGACTTCCGAAGCTTCGGCTTTGGCAATTCGACCTTTTTCATGATTCGACCAGCTCTAATTGGGAACAACTGGCATTAAAGGGAGGGAGAACTAGTTAAAAATTGACTTTGAGTCGTTATTTGATGCACCAAAAATGATTCCTATGCCTGACCGACACAAGGAATATCATCCCTAACGATTTCGCGGGAGATATATTGCTAATTAGGCGTGAAGTCAGGAGCTGTGATGAAACACCGAGTTCCCCATCTTTTACAATGGGCCTCGTCATATCAGCGTGTCCTGCGACTGAATCCCTGGATATTTTTTTTTTCTTTTCGGAAATAGATAGAATAATCATTTTGCCACCAGTCAGGCGCGAAAAAAAAATATTTTTCACTATTTTTCATATTTTAACAAGCGATTTTCTAGGACACCTACCATGTTTCTCATCCTGAAACAGTAAAAAGGTCAGCCAGAGTGCACCACGCATGCGCTTTCGTTTCGTAAACAACAAAGATGTCCTTTTATGGCGAAGATGATCTGCTCTGATTGGCTGAAATCGATAGCTTCACGAGGGGAACGGGACCAATCACGGCAAGCCCTCAGCTGACGTTTGCCTCCTATACTTCGTAATGGAAGTCATTCTCCCATAGGCACAATGCTAACCCCGATATTCGGAATGCATTATTTCCTTACGCTTGCATCCAGGCATGGTGTTTTTGGCACGGAATGTTATCAATTGGTGCTATGAGTCAATAGAACATCCCTTAAAATTCAGTTCCCCATCCCTTTAAACCTTAAAAGGTCAACACAAGTGAAAAATGAAATTTTAGGCCTTGGTTCAACAGACACAGGACATGTGGTGTCTTTATTCAGCCATCTGTGGCTTCAAAATGCTTACTTAATGAGATATAAAAATAGTTAGTCTCCTATTTACATGATTACTTGACACAATTAACATTACAAACGATTCGTAGGGGGCACCGGATAGCGCAGTGGGTTAATCCGCTGACTACAATCCTATGCCGACCGTGGGGGTTGAGGTCCCGAGTTTGAGACCCGATCAGGCCACGGGCGTTATGATTGTGAATTACAATAGTAATTCTTCTGTGACTCTGCAGTGCTGCCCAACTGCGTAACAAGGCGGGGCGCTGTGTACTACTGTCTATGGTGGTATGCAGGATAAAGAACCCTTGGGATTTATCGATAAGAGTAGGGGGAAACCCCGGTCCCGGGCCTTCTGTTCTGGCGCCCGCATCACCCGAACGGGTTGGGTGGAGCCGTAAAACCCCAATCACTCACTCACTCACAAACGATTCGTCCCTGGGATTTTAGGGCGAATTACAAAACGGGCGAATTACATGACTGCAGATTAATGGGGTCTGACTGTATTTATGATTTATTATCCTTTTCCGACTCGAGGCGACGAAACCAAATCTTTTGTGTTGATCCGTTACCATAGCAACCTTTGTTGTCGCAGGTTGCCTTTCAGAATTCCCGGGGTCTTATGACTTCCTTCGCAGCTCTATTCGTTCATCTTGACACAATACTGCTGCTCTTTAACTCGTACTGTACAAGTTATTACGGTTGTTCTTTCTGGGATTTCTCCCCTAGGACTATCAATGGCTTCGTCGTTTGTTGGCGTAAATGTGTACAACGCTTGTTGGACCTACCCTATCGGACCCGTTCCAAGTTTCTTCATCTGATAGTGCTGAAACCAGAACCAAGGCACCAATTGTTTTTCCGCTTCCAATCTTTTTATGTAGGATGTACCACAAGTACGAACCACATAGTCAGCTTGTGCACACGCCTGCTCCCCTTTAGCTCGTCTAGTGTTGCTTGCAACTTAAGGCAACTCATGTCGTTTGTAAATATTAATTATGACCAGTTAAACAATCTCTGATCGATAATCACTCGATACAAAAAAGATTGTCTGAATTTTGTGAGGCGACCACAGATCAGGAGAGTCTCTGCTGTGCCAGCTCAGTTATAGAATTAATGAAAATTAGAGAAGGTAGCTTAATATCTCCAATAAACCCGACAGAAGCTACTGATCTTCTCAAACACATGTGTTGTAGCAATGACTATTTGTGACTTTTTTTTCTTTTTTCTTTTTTTCTCCTTTCCCTTTTGTCTCACGTGACGGTTTCACTTCTTCTTCCTTTCACACTTCATTTTCATTTTTTTTTTTTCCATTAAAATTATTGTAAATCAAGAATTTATGCAATAAATGGTATATATATATATATATATATATACTGTAGAACAGGAATCATTCGCGGACTGAAACTTTCGCGGTTTCATGCCTCAGGCACTTATTCGCGGCATGCAATATTCGCGGTCAAGCGTAGGGTCATAATTATTCGCGGTCAAGCGTACTAGTATACTAGTTCATAGGGTCTTCATTACATAAGATCGCCCATATGCCCAGAGAATTCGACAAGCAAGGCAGACGATCGGTAGGCCTACACGGTGCGACGATTGCTGATTACTCAATGTTTCATAACAGTGTTAGCGTTAGTAGGCCTTCTCTCCCCCTCCGGCCTCCCCCTCATAAAAACCAATTAACCGCATACTTATGATACTAGCAGACTAGTACGCCGAGATCAAAGCAGGACACCTGGATACTAGTAATTCTTGTAACTTGATGCTTAAAATGATGCAACTGTTAATTGATCGATCAGTTAATGAATCGTTTATATTACTAGTACTAGTATACTGTACTAGTAGGCCTACCCCCTTTACTCGAGTACACCTATGAACAGCAGTGGCCCATAGCTGGGAAATATAAAAAAAAGTTAAGGCATCAATATCCCACAAGGCTGCGTCGGTGGTGGGCTAGTGGTTATGTAATCTGTTGTAATACTAGTATTGATCGCGCACTGGATCGCTAATGTGAAGGCCCTTCGTGGCGGACATTTCGCGCGCACCTGATATTCGCGGTCGACCATGACCGCGAATATAGCGAACGTTTCATGCAGCGCGAATGTTTCCTGTTCTACAGTATATCAGCGGCAAATTTATGAAACAAACCGACTTGGAAAGAGAATTTGCACTGTTCGTGTTTCTTTTACACCATGAAAATGAGGTCCTGAGAGTAATTATTATTTTGCGCTGGAATGAATAATTAGGCGGTTTATTTCATTAATTTGGTGTCATATCGGGTAAGGTTGATCTTTAATAGCAAACATGTGTCGACACAGTTGTTGTCGCCTTCCTAATATCACCAACAATTTTTATTCCCATTTTCATCTGCAACATAAACCAATTAATTGATTTCTTCTAAACCCAAATCTAGATATATACTAGTGATTACTATTATTACTACTATTATTATAATACAGAGTGGGCCAGTATTAGTCTATCTACTCCGTGTTAAAAGCAATACTCTAAAATTGGCTAAAATGTATCAATTATTTGAGAAAATAACTACCTGGTATGGATTGACTATGCTATTCTGCACACATTTATGCAAAGAAATCAAGTAAAAAGTCAAATTTGAATGAAACAGGAATATTTAAATGTGAGTGGTAAGTTATCGAGAAGAGAGCAAAATAAAATGAGCCCCTGAACGATCAATCAGGTATGTCATTTCTTGTATTCAATACAAACTCTCTGCTTGGTTTTGATTTTAGGAGATAAAAATAAGTGCTACTATCACAACAATTGTACTCTCAAACAAAAAAATAGGAGAGTGAGCTTTTTCCATGGTTCGGGGCCCTGTTTGCCACCAAAAATGGAAATTCCGCGGAATGAATGATGAGTGCACTCTATTAATTGAGATAAATCGGAATAAGTGTTGATGGAATTAGAATAGAAAAGATAGGAAAAGCAGCATGACATGTTGATGTTAGACTAACCTACTAGCTGCATTCTGGACTGTAGCCATAAACTGATAAAGTTCACATTTTAAGTTGATAAACTGTGGCGATGATCCTTAACACTATAACTTATAGCAATATGACTAATACTAGTAATAGTAATTAGTAATAGGAGTCTTGGAACGAGATTAAAACTAACCATACCAAATATTTCATTTGTCATTCATTGCGTGATTTGGCCCATAATGTATAATATCTGTACATACCACAGATTCTCGGGCGAGGTCTGTGAGACCCATTGGGCTCGCTGTAGTATGTCAGCTAATCTGTACAATATAATATAGCATGTGGGCGATAAAACGGTGGTTTCGGAATGTTGTCAAGCAGTAGCGCCGCAGAACAGCCGAAAACAAAGTATAAAAAGCAGCAGGACTAACCATATAAGCTGTGCAGGACGGTATGGTATCCTATTGCCAAAAGCACAAGACCAAACGCAATTATTTTGCCGACATCTATAGTGACATACTTCAGGAACTCAGGTGAGATGAGATTCGACTTCATTCTTAAAATCCCCAATAACAATGTTGCCTACAGTACAGATGATGCAAGATCAATCGGACTTTAATATTAAAAAAAAAATATTCTGCCGCTGGAAGTAGAATTTGACTGACAGAATTTGGTACCCAAATTCAGATGGGTAATGATATTAAACTACCACTAAGGAGTATATGTTTAGGCAATAATTCGTAATACGGATGACTATAAAGCATCTGTATATATAGGCTCTTTAAGATTCATAACGCTTTTTTTTTTTTCATCAGTGAAAAATACATTATGATTCGATGGTGTTATGTGGCCGCACATTATAGCCTATTACAGACACGCCGCCTGCTACATTATTTCTATTTTTGCCAAAAATAGCTTTGAACATCACTCTATTAATAAATACAAAGATTATACAGCTTCGCCCTAGAATCTTTGGTACATGTAATTATAAAAATTAATCTATTTACGCTACCCATACATACTACCTACCCCCAAATTACTGCAAAATCGTGGATTGTTTTTAAATCGCCAATGACGAACTTTATCACAATTTTAAGACAATATTGGTCTAACCCAAATTCGATTATAGCCAATACAATTAGGATAATAATTGTACCGTTTCAAATAAAAGTTTAATCTTCATAATTATATAACCTTGGAGTTTTTACAATGTATTTGGATGCATTTGGACAGAATCCAAGTGATTCGCGTGCACTGTAAGCTATGCGTCCGTATGTAAGCTACAAAACATGTTAGGTTGCCTCCAATTAGATCAAAATATTATGCAATGCAGTTAATATTTTGCTATTACATCACTTGAATGTTCGCCCTTTCAGACATCGCGTGGTACTAATGATGTCCATTTCAGTGAATGATACATGCAGAGATAACAGTTTACAATTCCCTTAACTAGATCGGGGCCTCCTATAATCGTGCTTTTTCAATAGAAAACTTTATTCAGTACATGTCATGAGGAGGTCCTCTTGACAAGTCATAAATTTGCAGAATATTTAGTAATAAATTTGTGCGAGTGGCATGTAATATGATGACTCGCGAAGAGATGATTAAAAGAGGAAATGTCCGGAAGAGAATGAAAGGTATGAGAAATGAAGTTCAAAATTTTCAGGCCGAAAAGAAAAGGAGAACGGTCGAGAAGACGTAGGCAGTAGGCACGGGTAAGACACATATGGCGCACGCAAAACACAGTTCCGCGTGTTGTATGGGTTTGTATGAGGGATGGGTTTATATTTGGAGAGCTTGCGTGGCAGACGATTGCTTTCATATTAGGCAATAAATTATGATGACCAGGGACGAAAAGGTGAACAGATGCTCAGGCGAAAACAACAACCCCGTTCTAGATTAGTACGTGTACGTGTGCTATTACTGATCAGTTGTATGGTATAACCAAAGAATTTGGAGACCACTCAATCTCCAAATGCTTTGGTATAACCGAAAAATCAAACTGAAATTATTGACGCCTAAATTGCTCTAATCCATGGCAATGTCCTTCGGATTCCTGACAGCATTTTCCAGATCTTCGTACTATCACGACTCCTCCTTTCTTTTGAGGTGCTTGTTGTGGTTTTCCACAATATCTTCTGGCTGTGCAGTAGAAGAGTTGAAAGCCTCACATTAACCACACAGATCTTTCTTTGGGTGTTGAAAGCCAATGTCGTAATCTGTCACAAAAACATCTCGGTACATCCACTTCTTTTGGGCTTCATTTCCTTTCTGCACCACTCCACAGAGAATACAGAAATTTCGTTTTGTTTGTGCTCTCGGTCATTTTACGTGGAGGGCTACCAGGCGGCGTCCTCTCGCACTATGAATGAGTAGAGCAACGAGTATCTTCTGGTCATTTATTTATTCATTTTATGTGTTTCTTTTTTTATCTTTATTCTTTATTTATCTATTCATTTATTTATTTATCTCTTCATTTATCATTTTGTTCTGTTGTTGTGGGGAAGGGGGGGGGGAAGTAGGGCTTATTATTTGGCTGGTTATTCCAGTTTTGTTTTATTTTAGTTATTACTGTATTATTTATGAGGTTATAACTTTTAGAAATAGAAGATATAAATAAAGAGAAACTCGAACGTCAGATTGTAACAGTGCCGAAACAAAGGCACTTTAATCCAATCAACCTGAACCTGAACCTGAACAATTAGACGATATACGAGGGAAGGTATCGATGTGCTGACGGATAATGTCCTTAGCATTCTTTGAAGACTTTTTGGAATTTGGTTTCTTTTCTTATTGATCTTCGGGTAGAAAGCCCTCATATTGTTCCTTCTTGTCCAGTACATTGTAAACGACTTTTTGGCAAATGTTCAGAGTTGCAAGAAAAAATTTCTTCCACACCTCAATGCTCCTGTCCTCTTGAGGAAAATATATAATGAATTGTATTCTGCCGCCGAGATAGTTTTCTGATGTTGCTTCGCTTTTTTTCCCGCTCAACATTACAACAAATGGAGTTCCTCTGGGCATGCGAGGTGGAACTCCAATATATGCGGAAAATACTCACTGTCGTCTTCACAGAGATTTTCAAGGCAGCCATACAGACAGTTGTAGTAGATCTCATTTACTATTTTTTTTTTCTTCCTTTATAATCGACAAATTCTTTTCCTGGCTGAAGCCACCGTCTCGTTTACGCTTTCGGCTGGTTCGCGCAACTTCCATATCTGCAAAATTCTGCACGGTGTAACTGTGCTATATATACAAACATGTATGATTGTGATGTTCATTAAATCTATAATCAGTCTATTAATTCTTTTTTAATATATTATCATTGGTATGTAAGTTTATTACTAAAACTATTATTCCAGTTGATAATTATCTGATAATATATCTTGCTGGTATTCAATAAAGATGAATTCAATGTATCAGGTACACCGGATCAGAATTATACAGTACCGTTTGTAGTTTAGCTATTCCATAGTTACAATCATTATATGTGTACATGATTGCAAATACAATAGCTTTTCATATAATATATTATCTGATTTAATCTGCTATTTAAACCTACCAGTCATTGTCATTGCTGGCCAAATCCAAAATTAACCCACTTCGAGTTGCAAGAGGGCGATTTTATAAATAGCTCATTACTAGCTGATATATTTGGTTTGTGCCTGGATAAGACCTCAGCATGGAGTACTCAATATTGCTCTAGTGACTTAAACCCTTTTGTTCCTAGTTTCCCCAGATGTTGGAGCCAAGACCAGAAGGGTGCAAGTCACTTTATAAGTCACTTATATCCTTCTGGTTCCCAGCATACCAGCTTGTAGGGATGGAAATCAATAGGATGTTTGTAAGCCTAGCTAAATGTGAATTACTTCAGAAACCTAGATACATCCTTTGGTCAATGGATGCAGCTCGGCTTGCTCTATTCAGGGAACCAAATGAGTGCCAAAGTCAGATTTACACCCTTTTGGTTCTAAGGCAGCGTCTTATCAACATCGAAAAGAATGCGCCGTCGGATACTAAAACTCACCATGGTGACGAAATATCAATATTCAGTCACAAAGTATTTCAATAGCAATGAATGGCATCAATTCTTCAAAAAACAAATTTGTAAAGGGAACAAAGGAGACCGATCCGTATCTCAGACCAGGTAATTCAGATACAAAATGTTTGGAGATGCTATAATGAACAATTAATATGAGAGCTTTCAAAGCTGAATTGGGGTAGATAGAATACATTTACTGAACACATATTCATACAAGAAAATTTACAATTATTTACAGATGAACAACATTCAAGAACAATAAATTGCTATGTGATCGCAAGAGTCTGAACAAACACAGAACTTCATGAAACAGGATCCTCATCTGCCTGCAATGCGGACGTCTCTTTCTGTGCACCAATCCACCACAACTTGACATTATTTTCAGAGCAGTCCTCTTGTTCACTTTCAGAAGATGAATCTCCAATGGACGGAAACTTTGTGTGTCGCTGTCCAGAAGCTGTTGCCAGCACAGGCATCACAGGGTTTAAACTGAAAAATAAACCACAAAACTCATGCTAAGAATACCCAAGCGCTGAATGCTCACTTGACGCCATTCACGCAATCTGCATGAGCCTGGAATGTCTTAGTAGCGCTCAACAAGGCGTCATTTTCCAGGCCGTCTTGGGCTGTGTCCCACATGGCCACAGTGCCGTCATGATTCCCAGAAACAACATACCTCCCAGAGCTGTTGCATTATTTTGGGTATGTCAACTAATATCAGAAATTGCGCAAAAACTTACAAATCCTGGTCGAAATACATGCGCTGATTAGTCTTCACCGAACGCTGCATGCTGAACAGCACTTCACCAGGATTCCTCATATCCCAACATAAAATCTCAGGATCCTAAAAAATGTTTAGATCACCGATAAGATAAGCCAAGAGTTGGCGGGGTAACAGTGTGATACCTTTCGACCTCCGCTGTATAACTTAGTGCCGTCAGCGGAAAAAGCTAAATGGGTAACGCCCCCCGTCTGTCCCTGAAGCAAGCAGATCATTTCTCCTCTTGGTTCAGAATAAACCGCAACTAAGCCAGGAAATTATAGACATTGGCAAATGCACATGCTTCAGAACTCACTTGACCGGTTATAAGAGCCAGCGGCATACAGGGACTGATCACTGGGGTTCACAGATATGCAGCTAATCATACCACCTTGGCCCTGCTTATCTAACACAGGAGCAACCAAATAAATGTATCTCTGACACTATGCTTCCAGAACCTACCATATGTTTTCCTGTTCTGGCATTCACGACCAGGACGAGAAACGTCAAAGACACGGATGATTTTATAGAATCCACAGAGGAGTCTCTTGCCATTAGGACTGAAGGCCAAGCTGTAGGGAGAGGCCAGTTCATCTAAATGGTCATAGGGCCGGTAGGAGGCGCGTAGAAGACCAGTGTGTGCGTCCCACATGTGTACGGGGTGATCGCGGCAAGCACTCACAAAACTAATAAATAAAAGCAACTCAGGAGACAAGAGATGGAGAGAAAGATACGCACAAACATGAATCCGGATCAGCTGAAGACATCAGAGGATACCAGGCATAATCATAAACAGTTTCACCTTCCTTCACCTTCAACACGGCAGTCTGTCGAGATGAACAGCTCAGTGTGATGAATCACCTGACAACACCTCTTCCTTACCATGTCAGGAATACCAGTGAGGCGATTCTCATACAATTCATAAGGAGTGTTGAACAGACGCAAACAGTTGTCATCGCTGCATGTCAGCAAACATGATCCATCAGGGGACCTTCAGAGAGCACGAGTCACTTCCATGAAATCAACATTCAAATGATTCAATCCTCACCATTTGCAACCTTTGAGGAAGTTCTCAGGTGTATGTTGGAAATCTTGCCTGGCATGGCAGAGCAGGATCTCAGCTTGTGTTGGGTCAACGTCCATTGGTCTAAAAAGTCAGTCATTAGTCAAGTCAGTCAAAAAGAGCCTTATTACCTGAAAGCTAAGTTTTCTTCAAGGCTTGGCAGAACTTCTGCAGGTGGTTCTAACTTCTCTGAACTCTCTGGAGGAGGATTGGCGTTCTGCTCAGTGCAAGGGAAGTCTGCTTCAACTGGAGGTGGAGGCTCATCATCAGGAGCATCCCCTACTGGAGCAGCAGGAGCAATGTCCATAGGGATGTCTGTCTCTGTAGAAGAGATCTCTTCCATCGCTCAGCAGAAGATCTGAGGAGGAAGATTAACAAAACTTAACAATAAAGAAAACAGGAAAAATCTTAACAATAAGGAAAAAGAGCAAAAATAACAAAACTGCAGCAAAACAGATAGTCACTCGGTATAGTTTTGAACTCTTTCTATGTATTTCATTACCCAAAATTCGCATTTTCAGTTTCAATCAATGCCTGTCAACGTTGAAGGGATCAAACTCATTACTTTTTACTTTTAGTTTTCAACTGTACACTGTTCTTATTACCATGTTTCAGCACCTTGAGCAATTATTGAATTGAAAATGCGCTTCATAAATTAAAAATTGAAGACGTGCTTTATAAAAAAGGTATTTAATACTATTAATAATATTATTATCATTTTATTAAGCTCTCCTTGATTCTCCTACACAAATTGGTAGGCGATTGGTTTTATTGTCCACTTTTGCATATAGCATTGTCTTAGACAATGTGCAGCAGCAATCTCATTGCAAGCACCAGGAATTGTCAAAACAGAGCCGTCCTCACTTCAATTACCCAGACTGTCGGTGCTTTCCCCGATGAAGTTGAGCTGTGCAGCCTTCCTTTTGAGGAATGGCAGCAGACTAAGGCTCGCTGCATCACTCACGTCAAGAGAATGCTGGTCCTTCACTCCTTCACATGGCCAAATTTAAGAAGTCACAGGTTGTAGCTCACATACCTCATCTACAGGTATGGCTCTCTAAAGCAATCTATAATTCTATGAGCCGATTATTTTTTCAGAGTTCTGCCATGATCCAAAAATTGTCAATTGTTAACCTGGGTGTAATCAATGCAAATGCTACATCGGGGGCTGGTGTAAAACCAATTATGGATCAGTTCTCCAAATACGTCTCCGTGACGAAGGAAGGTGACGTTGTTCAATTGCTGTGTAATGGTGATGAGTTAACAGTGGAGACGATGACATATGCCAAAAGATTCCGGGCGAGGTCCCCAGATCCTGCGCAGGTTAGAAAGCCAGCTAGAGATGCCACAGGAATTCCATAAGGAGGCTCTTCTAAGGGGGATTTCTTCAATGTCCTCATCACGCAGACCCACGTTGTGTGAAGGATCCACTTCACTTTTCAATAGTCAGAGGGGTGATTTTACTGATTTAACAATTTTTCTATTCATAACTCCTCGTGCAGTATCTATATATAATAATATAAAGGATAACACTGCTTCGTGGGGAGCTATTCTATTCCCTAACGGTAACCTAGGCTATATTGTATATTGGTAGTCCTGCGAGTCCTGATAGAGGTCTCTCATCATTCTATCAACTTTCTCGAGTCTGTGATGAGACCCAATGTAATGGCCGAGATGAACAGGATAAAAAATTCAACAATCCAACCGCAGCAGCCGTGGATAAACTTCACGTCTGGCAGGATCTTCTGGACTTCCTCACTGGTGCTCGGTCAATACCACCACTGGGTTTCCATAGCAAGACTTCTCTTGACTTCAAAATTTTAACTGATGCGAGGAAAGAGTTCCCATTGATTTCAACATGCGCATTAACTCTTCATCTTCCCTTTCTTCCCGACTTTGTGACTTTAAAAAAAACTTTATCAATGTTCTCATGGTACGTATTTTCAGTTCTGCTTGAGTGGGTACACCTGTATGTAGCACCATGCTGTGCCTTTACTTACATTTATTTTTAGATGCACAATTGGCTGCACCCAGATTAGGCCCATATAATAAATGTTGAATTTTGTCTTTAGTCGTCATTTGTAAATTCCTTCGTTACTTCCGGGACTCACAAAAGTCATACAAAATGTGTCCAAAAATCGCGGGTCCTTTGTTTTTCATTACAGCCTCGTCATATCATTCAGTGAACAGTGTTCAGCCCTGATCAGCTGTTTTCACATGTGCAACGTCGCCGATACATAACGCAATTATATTAACAGTGATCACTTAATTCATATCAGACTACAGTGTATATAAGTATTATATGTAAGTACAAGTACATCAAAGGAAGTAAGATACGCTATAAGTAGACCAAACAAAGTTAATCACACACACCTAATAGCGGCCTCACAGTTGCCCTCAAATGAAACTAAAGTTGCAATGCTTTGTCGCTGTTTAAAGGAACAGGATCAACGCCAAGTTCTTGACATGTTCGGCAACATAAAGAGAACATGAGAGCATCACAGGGAATGCTCTCTCGAAACACACATAAATGCTGCAATTGTTGCAATTCTTCGGATTGAATGGCACTCCAATAAGAATTTGTGTTGTAGAGGTAGGGGAAGTGATGCATTATTCTAGGCCTTCCGCTTGGAAGACCACGTCTTGATGCCCGAATTTCGTGATCAGGTCACTTTTAGTCTCTACTTATGGTATAGAGTATTGGAAGATGCATGTATAGTTGTTCACTAGTTCCATTGTATATACTTATGGTGTTTTATAGGGGTTTCTTGATAACTTTTCTGTATAATTTCTTGATAAA
>KB305422.1:126132-140938 GCA_000328365.1 Capitella teleta | reverse complement strand
TGTATACTCATCTCGAGGCATCAAGTTTCACTTGACCTGACATTGAATTTAAAACTAACCCCAATATTTTGAACATTTCTTTCTGAGCCCTATTCTCTCACATTTATGTGCATTCTCCCCATACCATTTTTAAAAGCTTACTCAGGCTATCTTATTATTTTGTCACAGCTTTCGCGTTTTTATTTCTTCATTTGTCATGTCTGTTTTACGCCTGTGCTTTCTTAATGGTTTACTTGATGTGTGAATAAATTTTGTTTTTTTACTCCACCTGTTTTTGCGTTCCGTCCATTGTTTCATGAATGTTTTAACAATACAAATTATTTTCACAGCATGTCACTTAGCCATACAAAGTGTTCGGCTACCTCCTTGCCGATTACATTTCCCTCTTCTTGCTCAGCAGCCTCAGCTTGACACTGGAGAGTATAACGCAACAGGATTCCTGACCCAGGAGGGGTCTTTGGGGCCATAGGGTAGAATGCATGCTACATTTTTCTGCATGGAACCATGTAGGCATCAGAAGATTCCTTCACATGACGATCCATACCGACTTAAGCAGGCATGTAAGATGGTTTCCGCAGCCTGTAGTTAGATGGAATGGACTTGTCCAAATAGGACACCTGCAGGCTCAGCTGGCGACCAGTTGATTTTAGATTAATAATCTCGTTTCAACAGCCTGTTGAAACGAGATGAAACGTTAATGGACTTGTCCATGTCAGGGAGTGTCTGTAGTATTACACTAGAAGGTTTATCTGCCTAGCAAAGCGACGGAATTGACACGGCAGTGTAAGCAAGGTGTGGTGGCCTGACTGGCGACCAAGCACGTTCAGCTGGCGACCAGTTGGTTTTAGATTAATAATCTCGTTTCAACAGCCTGTAATGAGATGCAATGGACTTGTCCATGTCAGGGAGTGTCTGTAGTATTACACTAGAGGATTTATCTGCCCAGCAAAGCGACGGAATTGACACGGCAGTGTAAGCAAGGTGAGGTGGCCTGACTGGCGACCAAGCACGCTCAGCTGGCGACCAGTTGATTATAGATTAATGATCTCGTTTCAACAGCCTGTAATGAGATGCAATGGACTTGTCCATGTCAGGGAGTGTCTGTAGTATTACACTAGAAGGTTTATCTGCCTAGCAAAGCGACGGAATTGACACGGCAGTGTAAGCAAGGTGTGGTGGCCTGACTGGCGACCAAGCACGCTCAACTGGCGACCAAACATGTTGATGTCCCAAGCCTCAGTCTTGGCGCGAAAGGCGTTATGAGTGATTGCGTTATGTCATGAGTCTGTAGGTCGCAAACAGAATTTTTTTTTTTTTACTTACCTGTACCAAGATGTGTATGGATGTTATTATTTTCTTACAAGATTGATTATTTTGTTCATGTTTGTTACATTATCATGTTGCATATTATTTTCATACTGAACTCTCGATCATGTGTGACTTAGCGTTGTTCTCGTTCTCCGCCATGTTGTGTTCTGAAGAATAAACTGATATTTTCTATCAACTCGTCGATTATTGTCTCCAGACGCATGTTGCTGCTTCCACAAGATGGCTAAATCAACAGGTTATGGGCCCAGGCAACATCGTCTGATGTTTGAAGGCAAGGAGGAATGCTATGAAATATGGGAGGAGAAGTTCAAGGGGCATCTCCGAATCCGTGGTCTCCACGAGGTGCTCGCTGCGGATGAAGCGGATATCGATGCAGCCCAGAACGCAGAAATATATGCTGAAGTGGTGCAATGTTTGGATGATAAAAGTGTGGCATTGATTATGCGTGACGCCAAAGAAGATGGCAGGAAGGCATTGCGAATTCTGAACAAACACTATTTGGGTCGAAGTAAACTAAGGTTGGTTTCCTTGTATACAGAATTGTGTAACATCAAGATGGACGCAGCCTCTGAAACTCTGACTGACTACATTGTCAAGGCAGAAAGAACGGCGGCAGTACTGAAGGCGGCTGGCAAAACCGTGTCAGACGGTCTGCTGATTGCGATGTTGATCAAAGGTCTCCCAAAATCCTATGAAACCTTTGCTACGCTGGCCAGTCAATCTAAAGAAGGTGCGTCTATTCAAGAATTCAAAGTCTCGCTGAGGAACTTTGAAGAAACTCACAAAAATGCATCAACTCTGAAAGAGAAGATTCTGAAAGTTCACGATAATCATAACGCATCCAACCAACAGAGAAGAGGACCAGGCCAAGGACAGTGGAACCGAAGACCTCCTGGGAAGCCGATGACGTGCTACCGATGTGGAAAACAGGGACACAAAGTAGCAGACTGCTACATGAAGCAAACCTCGAGCAGATGGTGTGAGGTGTGCAGGAGTGCGACACATGACACTAAGTTCTGCAGGAAGAAGGATCAGACTAAGATGGTGAACGCCCAAGGGAGCTCCACTCATGAGGACGGTGAACTATTCTTTAAATGTGTATCCCATGTTACAGGTGATGAAAATAGAGGTAATGCTCATTCTGATACATCAGCTGATTGCATGTATTCACTTTTGGTTGATTGCGGAGCAACTGCTCATATTATCACTGATGAATGGCTAATGACAAGATTTGATGCAAATTTTAATGCTAAAGGTCATCTCATTGAACTAGCTGATGGGTCTCAATGCACTGATGTGGTAAAGGGAAAAGGTGATGCTAGACTTGCTCTTACTGATGTTGATGGTGAACATAGGGAAATAATGCTTCGTGATGTGTTGTACATTCCCTCATACAAACAAAACATCTTCTCAGTCCAGTCAGCAGTCAAAAATGGAGGTCAAGTTCGCTTTAATACTGATTCTGCTCAGCTGAGAGCCCCAAATGGCATAAAGTTCAACATTGAGCAACGAGGCAGATTGTACTACCTGAACAAGGTAAATTCTATTCACGATTGTGAGCGCACTCTTGAGCAATGGCACAGGGCTTTAGGCCACTGCAATGCAGCAGATGTGATCAAACTTGAGAAAGCAGTCAAAGGGATGAAAATATCAGACAAATCTGAATTCATTTGTGGTCCTTGTATTGAAGGGAAAATGGCACAAACTATCTCTCGCCAACCTGATGTAAGGGGAACGAAACCCTTTGAGTTTGTCCATTGTGATTTGGAAGGACCCATGCATCATGTGTCTTCAGAGGGATTCAGATATGCTTTACTCTTTGTTGACGACTATTCTGGACTGTTCATGATCTATTTTTTAAGAGACAAGACTGACACTGTGACTGCGACCGAAAAATTCCTGGCTGACATTTGCCCCTACGGATGCATCAAACGTCTACGCAGCGACAACGGAACAGAATTCACCAACACAAAATTCAAAGATCTTCTTGTAAAGAACAAGATCAGACATGAGACAAGCGCCCCGCACTCAGCTCATCAAAATGGAACTGCGGAGAGAGGATGGCGAACAGTATTCGAATCAGCAAGAGCGATGCTACAGGAATCAAAAGTTGGGAAAACTTACTGGCCGTATGCAGCAATGACAGCAGTTCATGCGAGGAACAGATGCCTGAATCACCGATTGAAAATGACGCCATATGAAGCCATAACTGGAAGAAAACCTGACCTGAGCAAACTCCATGTCTTCGGCTCAACTTGTTACGCCTACGTCCCTATCAGAAAGAAACTTGAACCAAGAGCAAGGAGAGGAACTTTTCTGGGATATGACAAGTATAGCCCAGCAAACTATGTATTGTTTCAAGACACAGGAGAAATCAAGAAAATACGCTGTGTGAAGTTAACAGACCAGTTCTCGGGGAAACACAGTTCAGATGAAGAGGGGGAAGAATTTGACGGCGGACCTGATGTGAACGAGCAAGAGGACGACGGTAAATCTGAAGAAACAAATGTACCCCAGCCGCAAGCTGAAGCGGAATGCAGAAGAAATCCTCCAAGGGAAAGAAAAGCACCCAAGAAATTTGAAGACTATATCACAGTAACTGTCGATTACTGTTATAAGGCAGTCATGAATATTCCAACGACATATGAGGAAGCAAGCCAGTCTGAAGACCATACTGAATGGGAAGAAGCTATGAAGAAAGAAATTGAAGCTCTGAAGGAAAACGATACATACAAGCTTGTAGAACTGCCACATGGAGCAGAAATAATTGGTGGGAAGTGGGTGTACACATTGAAAGAGACAGCAGATGGACACAAAGTTCACAAAGCACGGTTCGTTGCCAGAGGATTTTCGCAAACAGAAGGAGTTGATTATGATGAAGTATACTCTCCAACGGCAAAGATGACGTCATTAAGGATGATCATGCAGCTGGCGGCACAATACAACATGAAGATCGAACAGATGGACGTTAAATCCGCGTACCTCAATGCACCAGTCGAGCATGAAATCTATGTACAGCAACCGAAAGGATTCTAAGTGAATGACGGCAAGAATATGGTGTGGAAACTCAAGAAATCGCTCTATGGACTTAAACAAAGTGGGCGGAACTGGAATCAGCTGATTGATCAAACATTGCGTGACATGAAATTCGAAGGATCAGAAATTGACCCATGTGTCTACTTCAAAAGAAGTACTGATAAACAAACATTCATTCTCATCTGGGTAGATGACATCATTATTGCGTCAAATGACCAGAAAGGGACTCAGAAAATCAAACAAGAATTGATGAGGAAATTCCGGATGAAGGACTTGGGAAAGTTGAAAAACTTCCTGGGAATTGAATTTGAAGACAAAGATAATGAAATTGTTATGAAACAGACTAAATACTTGATGAAAGTTTTGCAGAGGTTCGGCATGGAAGAGTGTAAGGCAAAGGACACACCCTGTGAGATGAAATTGGAATTCACAGAGGAAAACAACCACTCCAAGCAGCATAACTACAGAGAGATGATTGGAAGTCTAATATATCTCATGACAGTAACCAGACCTGACTTGTGCTACATTGTATCAAAATTATCCCAATACCTTGACAGACCTACTGCTGAATGTTTTGTATACGCTAAACACGTCTTGAGATACTTGAAGGGGAGTATTGACTATGGACTTCATTTCAGAAAGAGTACAGAAGGGCTAAAGATAACTGGATACTCTGACTCTGACTGGGGTTCAGACAAGGACAGGAGGAGTATCAGTGGGATTTGTTTCACTCTGAATGCACAGGAAGGTCCATTGATTTCTTGGAGAAGTAAGAAACAAACTTTGATTGTTTTGTCAAGCTGTGAGGCTGAATATATATCATTATCGTTGGCAACTCAAGAGGCAGTATTCTTGAAACAACTGCTAAAAGAGCTTGATCCTAGGGATCATGGTGAGGTTATCCTACATTTTGACAATCAAGGTGCGATTGCATTGAGCAGCAAAAAGATTTGTAACCAACGGTCGAAACACATCAACATTCGCTATCATTTTGTGAGAAATGCTGTATTAGAACACCTGGTGAATCTTGAGTATGTATCCTCCGAGAATAATGTTGCTGACTTATTCACGAAACCCATGAGAAGATCAAAATTGAAGAATTTTCTTTCTTTTATTTTTGGAGGTTGTATTTTTGTTAAATAAAAAATAAAAAACATCTCTGTTTGAGAGGGGGTGTTGATGTCCCAAGCCTCAGTCTTGGCGCGAAAGGCGTTATGAGTGATTGCGTTATGTCATGAGTCTGTAGGTCGCAAACAGATTTTTTTTTTTTTTACTTACCTGTACCAAGATGTGTATGGATGTTATTATTTTCTTACAAGATTGATTATTTTGTTCATGTTTGTTACATTATCATGTTGCATATTATTTTCATACTGAACTCTCGATCATGTGAGACTTAGCGTTGTTCTCGTTCTTCGCCATGTTGTGTTCTGAAGAATAAACTGATATTTTCTATCAACTCGTTGATTATTGTCTCCAGACGCATGTTGCTGCTTCCACAAGATGGCTAAATCAACAAAACACGTTCAGCTGGCGACCAGTTGGTTTTAGATTAATAATCTCGTTTCAACAGCCTGTAATGAGATGCAATGGACTTGTCCATGTCAGCGAGTGTCTGTAGTATTACACTAGAAAATTTATCTGCCTAGCAAAGCGACGGAATTGACACGGCAGTGTAAGCAAGGTGTGGTGGCCTGACTGGCGACCAAGCACGCTCAACTGGCGACCAAGCATGTTCAGCTGGCGACCAGTTGGTTTTTGATCAATAAACTTGTTTCAACGGCCTGTAATGAGATGTAATGGACTTGTCCATGTCAGGGAGTGTCTGTAGTATTACACTAGAATGTTTATCTGCCCAGCAAAGCGACGGCATTGACAAGGCAGTGTAAGGAATAGGAGTGTGGCCTGACTGGCGACCAAGCTTGCTCAGCTGGCGCCCACTTGTTTTACGATAATGCATGCTCCCGCCATCGTTCGATTCGGAGGCTCAGCTGGCAACCAAAAGTTCAACTGGCTCCCAAGTCGCTCAGCTGGCGACCAGCCTTCGAGCGGAGCTTCATAACCGCTATAACCGTCATATAACCATCACTTGTACTCGAGCACTTCTTCTGGTCCTAAATCGGGGTGAATTGGATTAAAAATCAATATAATAACCCCGTAACTATAATTTTATTCAATTATAGCTTTCATTTTTCATCAATTAGCCCGCTGTTGCTTGAATATCACTGTTATTATGTGTTTTAGTTATTTCTATTGGGGAAGTCCCCTTTTGTGCATATATTAGGGATTCCCCCATACTAATTATGCACAAGATAGTTTGTCTGCATTAAGTGTTTCCCATAATACAGCAGTCTACAGTTGTCAGTAACAGTATGTGGGCTAGAAGTTCGCCTATTATCGCCCATGTTGTAAGGAGTGTGCTTCTTTGTTAACCTTTAATAACAATTGATAATTGTTTAGAATTAGCTCAGTGGTACTACGTCGTTCCATGATTCGCCGTGTACCTCTGTAGATAGCAAATTAATTAGTTATTTCCATTATATGCGGTGACAAACTTACCGCGCCTGTTGTTGAAATGTTCGCAGCTCGTTGGACTTCAAAATGCGATCAAAACGAACCTTCGAATCATAACGCATTTTGGTGGCAAATTTTCCGGTCGTGCAAGACTCGTTCTGTTCAATTTGATGATAAAACTATTGTCTCAGAATACTGTTTAGGCTATTAAAATGTATATACTAGAGCAACAGTAACTGATAGTAATGCATATCTCAAGTACTACACTCTGTCTGAATTACATTTCCACATTTGGACTTCCTTCGATGCTGTAACTCCATGCAAAGGCATAAAATGAGAGAGAAATGCCTCTTACTAGTATAAGGAGGGTGAGTCCATTATACTATGGGTGGACCAGCTCGGTCAGAACAAATAGTTTAAGGGTTTCTACTATACATCAATTACATTGATACGTCCGTTACCGCAAAAAAAGTATACGTGTATAATTATGTAGATTGAAGTTTATGTGCCTGCAGTATCAATTGTATATTATGTGACCCACCACGACGAAATCAGTCTAAAGTCGCAAAATATAATTTATGACCTTTTGGTATATTCATAAAGAGCTGCCATTACCTTTAATATGATGTAAAAGAAGAAGAAAAAAAAACTTTTCTTGTTAAGAAGGTATGAGCATTTGAACCGTGCACCGTCGCGATGTCAAAATGCAGGTAAACGCGATTGAATATTGCTGAGAAATTTCATGGCGCACGTGCGTCGCCATAGTAACGGAGCGTCTTTCAGAGTTGAGAGCATACCCCGAACTATGACCCGTTGTAAATGCCTTCCAATGGCTACACTTGTATACAGAGTTTCGTTAATAGAAAGCTGTTCCCACTCTTTACAGTGACACCTTTTATTGAAAAATCGCATACGGGTATATATACCCATCCTATACCCATAAGCGTTTGAAACGACCACTAATTAGCAATAATTTGCAATAACTAATTTTTCCTCGTTAAAATAATTCATGATGACTACACTCGCTACAGGTCAAACAGGGGATCAATTAAAAATTAAATTAAATCAGGTCTTAGTCAAAAATGACATAATTGTTATTGCACTTTAATTGAACTTGATCTACCTGAACACAGTGAAACCCAAAATTTGAAATGTTGTCTCGGGCGGTTTTATCCTTATATCTCTTTTATATCTAGTTCGACTTTAGACTGATTTCGTCGGCTACAGCTATTGGGAGTCGGCTCCGATTAGGAACCCGGCTACTGGGAGTCGAGTCGGGAGTCTCTCTCATGGCAAGCACCACACACTGCATGGCTTGTCATCTGAGCGCAGTTGAGAGACTTTGGCCATGACCAATTCCCATGCATCATCCTCAAAATGGTGCTGAATAAGATTCAGCTGGGAGTTTGGATGCCACACAGTCATTGAATACATCTAGTAGAATAATTAAATGGCTCATCCACCGCAACATCCTTTAAACTATACCTTTGAGAAGGTAATCTTGGAGACTTATTTGTCACGGAATTTTGAAGGAACAGGGGCTAGTTTTTGGATAAGAGCAGGAAAAACCACAATAGCTAGCTAGGTCTCAGCAGGTGAGCTCGGTAGGCTAATGAGCGAGCGATTGCTATCATATAACTGTAAATAGCTTTCGAGTGCACTCGATATCAGGGATCTTCGGGGAACTTCGGAAACGACTCCGAATAGACTTTGCGGGTGGGGAAAGTTACCTCCGAATAACCACTCCGGATTTCGTCGTGGAAGGGTCACCTATACTATCATTGATATCATTATGATTACGTAACGTGACACATCAGCACTGAAAAGTATCAACAAAGTAACTTCGATTGAGTTAAATTCAGTTAATTAGGTATCATAACGCCTTTGTTTCGGCATTTACACACACTTGTCAGTTATCATATAATTATCTAAATGGTATAATTATATGCTCTTGTGCGTGCAATCATGAACAAACCTACTAAGCATTTTTGGAATAATCTGGTTGTCGAGATATCGGTCTGTCTCGTTAAGCTCATATATGAATGCAGCCCTATAATATGGCTGATCCCGCTCGCCCGTGGATCAGCCCTACCGTGTCAGGCCCAAAATGAATCCACACTAAATAAAATTTTAGGCTTCCAGGTTGCCTTACAGTTCTCATGCAAATAATTCGACAAATATAACAGCGTCCATGCTGTAGCCTGCAATTTTGCAAATGACCACAACAACCGATGCGGGTTTTAGATTTACTGCTGAACTCTTTTCATATCATCAACGCCATACTAAGAAATAAAGCTGACATTCGCGATGTATAGGCAGGCCTACATCCGACGAGGAACACTATTCTTCTTGCGTCTGTAAAAAGTGCGTTATGACTCCTATCTCCACCATGGCGTTGTCACGGACATCGGCTTTCATGTATGATCATGTATGTTACATGATTCAAACATCAAAAATAATCACCCAGAAACCCCTACAGGTGCACTGAGTAGGTATAACCCTTTCCAATCATGTAAAACCAGTATACAACATCATAATTAACATCTAGTTTGCACTCTTGAAAATAATCATTATCTCCGACCAAGGCGGGGTCATGGACATGGGTTTTCATGCATATTACATGATTCAATCAATCCGAAATTAGCATCAATACAATCCTTCCAGTGCCCAGAGTTGATATATACCTCGTTTAATCATATAAGACTAGTATACAACATCACAGGATACAGTTTGCACTCTTGAAAATAATCCCTATCTCCTACCATGGCGTCGCCACGGACACGCGGTCAGAAGACGCAAGAATTTTATATTCGTTGTCATAACGCACTTTTTAACAAACGTATGTCCGACAGGATCGCGTCGTTCGGATTTCGCGCCTTTCTTGGAAATCGTCATACAAAAAGTTGAAAACTTAATATCTTTTAGAAATTAACAACTATTGATGTGAGATATGATTAGATTGGATGTTATGTAATGTATTTATGAGAAAATTAGTAGGCCTACCGTAGACTATTGTAATATCATTGTTGGTGAAAGACGATTTTTCATAAGGATAGGCGAGCTTTATATGGCCAACCATATGCCGCATATTTATGCGGCATTTGATAGGCCTGCTATGGATAGTAATTTAAGTCTCCATGCGGTAATGGATGGAATACAAGAATGCAACATAAAATAACATCTGATCACATCGGCGAACATTTCATTCAGCATGCACAAGGGGTGCAGTCAAACATTCATTTTAGCTCGTTCGTTCTTTCTTTTATCGAATTGAAAAGCCTCAAAAGACATCGATTGGTTGCAATCGCGATTCAATGCTTAAAATGGGTCACGAGAACATCAATTCCAATATTTTACCAAAGATAATCATGGTGCTGGGCTAGACGAAGGACATACCACAGCTTTACGTCAAAGGCGGTACATGCATGTTTGAATGTATACACCTCGCCCGATTAATCTGTGCTAGCGCAGGGACCTTCATATTGCATGGGTAGCGATATCTTCCGAACCCAATTAGGAACTTATATTAAATTTTGAGCAAACTTTTGACAACAACGAATCACCGGGTGTCTCACTTACCATGTAACTTTGGCAATGTTGTTTGTGCATATGGCATATTTCAATTAATTAAGACTTAATTGGTGAATTATTTTATTTTATTTGATTTAACTTGTATTTTTCTTTGGGGGGGGTGGCATGAGAGTTTATAAAATATAGTCCCATGGGGGAGGATGTTGGATAGTTTCATAACTAAACCGAAGGTCTGAAAAGATACTGTTTGAGTCTGGTAAAAACGGTCTGTGATTAGTCATATACAACAAAGCAACCCAAATCAAAATACCTGAGAAACAGAGAAAAGCAGCCTTCCGTAATTTCAGTTATACGTATATCTTTATTAGAAGGTACCGGTAGTCCGGTATTGCTCAGAATGTTGTTACTGAATTAAATTCTCTCGGCAAAACGAATGCATTGGTTCGCGAGGTCCACTGAAATACAAGGGTTGCATATATAAGCGTGCTGGACGAGTTCTGTTAAATTCCTCTTACCGGATGATTTGCAGTTGTATTCGTAATAATCTACGCCTGGGGAAGCCCGTAATGCGGCATCTTCGCGGTTAGAAGAGTGCAAAACACACAGCTTCCTCTGCGCATCGTAGCTGTAAGCTTTGCAAAAGCCATTCTCTCCGCATTTACTTTCGCACTCGGATCTCGTCAAGCCTGTCAGGAAATTGTGCACAAAAACAGCCGAATATCCGACCACTGGTCCTCTGAACCAACATACCGGATCGTATGTTGTTGACCCTGTTTACGCGAAAATGCGAAACTTATATTAATGTTACATAAGATCAACATTAAACAGACTCGAGTATGCATGAAAGTGCAAAATAAATATATATACATGTACATATGCGTATACGTGCTTAAGAAATAATGATTTCCGCCTGCAATTACCAATGTCGACTTGCTCAATGATTGCTACAACAATTGCTGGTGGATGGCTGTTGATAAACATTACATGTACATTGTATATGATCGCGGGTATTTGGCTGTTACAATGCATGTAACAATAATTAATTTTGTTCAATTTAAGTTAATAGTCAACTGTCTTGTACACGTAGTACACCTTCACTTGCCCGTTAAACATACCTACGGGTGCGGTGGACGGCGGAGTTGCAGGGTCAACACCCGAGTCGCAACTGAGCTCGTAATAGTCGCAGTGGGACGCGAAGATCAATGACTCTCCTCTAGATCTGTCGCGTTCATGCAGAACACACATTCCCGTCGGTGCTTGATACGATTTGAAGGTAAAGGAGGCACAGTAAAACTTTTCCTCCCGACGACACGCTTCTTCACATTTCTCCAAAGTGCTTATAGGGTAAGTGATAAATACTCTATCCACCATTGATCTGTTGTGTACTGGTCCCACCAAGGCACAAGAGCTGCGGTTGCACACCTCTGTAATGGAGGTAATATCCAATCGTTGGATTTAACTGTGTTGACTGACCTGCCTGGCATTGCACTTCGTTGTATCGCCACTCTTTCGTGGGCCACAGAGTAAGGTGCGAGTCAGCTCGGTTGCCTTCAGACAGGATGCACCTCTGTCTCGTTTGACAGAATTCCACTGACCGACATTCGAATTTGCTGTGGCGTTCACAGATGTTTCTGCATTCATACATGTTTGATGCATCCACTGTCCAGTTATTCCAACCAACCAGCCGCCTGGAATTCACGCTGATCCAAGAACAGCCATCAGGCAGGGCATTCATGGCTGCACCTTCATTGAGAGAAACGTTTAATCCCGAAGAAGTCAGAGAAATGAATGAAAATGAACCCACACAACAGAAGAGCTAAACTAGAGACACATGCAATATTGCGTCTCATCGTGTTTGATCAATTCCAATTTACAACAGAGACAAGAACGTTCCCTTTTTAAACTGGCTGTACGTCAATAAGACCCACTTTAATTGATTCAAACACGATTTTAATCATCTGCTTTTTAATTGCTTGAAAAAAGAAGCAAGTGTTTCCATTGTGCCATTCAATGTTGCAAACGCGATTGAAAATAATTAAAAATTAAAAATTAAACTGCATGGTAATTAAATTCTCAAGAACAATATTTCACTGTTTGCAGGTGTCGTGTGCATAATATCAATGGACAAAGTAATTAGCTGTTCGAATGATTTTTGTCGATATTGACATGCAGTAACACGAATATCCTAATAACATTATAGGATAAGAATAAAATAGGAGAGCGTTAGAATTTATTTAAAGATAATTAGTTTGATTTTGGGTCACACTATTTTATATTAAGGCTTCATGGCTGCAAGGATGGTTCCTTAGGCCGCAGGGACCTTTCTCGCAATACGTGGTCTGAGCCACTCATAAAACGGTTCTAATTTTTAATTAATGATCGGTTGTTTTTGTTGTTGTCCTAAAGCCTCCCGGCTTATGTGGTCCGAGAGGGTAAGCAGGTTGTCTGCCTTACCCAAGGACACAATGTTGATGGCTGACTCCAGCGCCATGCCCTCTCCAGGCGAGCACGCTAACCATGCACTCGGCTATTACCTCTCCTTTGACAAAGAAATTGAGAAAGCATGTGCATTACATCGATGTTTCCATCAATGAGGATACATGTACTAATCAGTATTGTGGCAACCATATTGCAGACAGCGTGAAGGCTCTCGCTTAGGTCTCTTTTGCAAGCGTCTTTGAAGCGCAGCAGTGGTCGACTTGTTTTTCGTTTGGCGGTTAGATAATCCCTATAAAACCAATCATCCTAGAAGTAATTAAAGGACCATACAAACCAAGATGTATTTTGTATTTTTATTTTTGTAGATATATTTTTATTATTTATTTATTTATTTATTTATTTATTTATTTATTTATTTATTTATTTATTTATTTATTTATTTATTTATTTATTTATTTATTTATTTATTTATTTATTTATTTATTTATTTATTTATTTATTTTTTATTTTTTAAGACCTTTGGGCACTGTTGGAGCCTTAATTTGGAGGCATAAGATGGAAATGGATCGTTGATTAACTGCATGAATTTGGTTTCTTGTCAAATTTCTGCCTTTCTGCTTTGAATATTGTGTGATTTAAGCGGTATAAGCGGAAAAGAAATCTCGCATTATTTTTCCTTTAGTCAAAACTCGTATAGAAGAAATAATGGGGGTATTTCACTCAATATGTATGCATGTTTGAGGCATGGGGCATGATTGGGTTTTTACGGCTTCACCCAACCCATTCAGGTGATACGGGCGCCAGAACGGAAGCCCTCTCCCTCTTACTCTTCTCGTTTCCCTCTACTTTTATCAATAAATCCCAAGGGTTCTTTATATATATATATCATTTATTTCGTAACAGTAACATTACAGTAATTAAATGAAGAGGAAAAGAAGAAAAAAAGAAAAGAAAAAAATATAGCAACTAGGCAAAATCTAGGCTATACATAAATGTTTAATAAGCAGTTCTAATTCATGTGATGTAAAAAAAAACTGTAATTACGATTGTCTCTAGCATTGCACAGGTCCACAATTGCCTGGGCAGAGCAGGAAGCTTCAATGTTCGCATCATTTGATGACAGCAAAAAATCTTTACAATTAATTTCAAGCAAATTATGTAAGGTAGGAATATTCAAAGAATGACAAAGAGACCTTATATTACAGCCTGATATGGAAAAACTCTTTTGTGCAATTGAGTAGAGGAGGGTCAGGATGGGGTTGGTACTAATTATACAACTTTTGATGAATGTGCAGAAACGTAACAGGAATTGAATCTTGAGCGGTGCACAGTTATTTATAAGGGGAATCAGGACAGAATGTGTGAGAGGGCTCACTCGCCACACGCGTTTGAGGGACCTTCTCCAAGCTATGCTCAACCTGCCTAACGATGCATCATCGAGGGGCCAGAGAGGCGAGCCGTAGAAACTTGTACAGTACGAGCGGAAGAGAAAGGACAGGGTGGAACTGCTGCAAGTATGGAACCTAGCCAGAAGCAGATTAGTTCGATAGTACATGTCGCCAATTGCTTTTGAAAAATTATTACCAACTTGCCTGGGACCGAAGCAAGTGCCCAACAGAGAAGCGTCCTCAACTATGGGACTCATAATGCCATTCAATTTCAAGCTACCAGCAGCCAGGGGATCGCTCGGGGCGTTATGAAATACTAGATGGGCGCTCTTACTGGCATTGAATAGGACATTATACTCCTCAGAAAAGACCTCACAGACCAACAGCATGGACTCGGCAGCGAAGATTGACGGCGCCAGAAGGGTTAAATCGTCGGCATATCCAAATGCTCCTACAAACTGATCACCAACGTGGCAACCAACACCAATTGATTGAAGTCTGCCTAATAATTCATCGACATAAACACAGAACAACAACGGGGACAAAACGCCTCCCTGCTAACGCCATGG
>KB305422.1:58989-109162 GCA_000328365.1 Capitella teleta | reverse complement strand
ATCCAGTTGTCATGGCGGGGTGAAAGATTTGAAAATCACAAATGACGATTTGTAAAATCGGATACTAATAACTACTCGAATTATCAATAATGAGAATTCCATTTATAATACTCAGAATGAATAATGGATATTGGTTGTTTTTTAAGTTTTGGATTGTCTTGGTATGAGTTGAGAAATGAAAAACGGGCGTTATCGGAGTTTTGATATCTGTTATAGAAGATGGATATTGAATGCACGGATTGTCCCTTGATTACAATTCATGGAATGTTTGATGATAATAATTATGATGACGATAGAAATAAGGCGATATTTAATCTTAATCATCATCATACTGATTATGGGTAATACCCATTATTAATTTCATTTGATTAATATGTGTCCTAGTTCTTTTGATAAGATAATGTCGTAATTAACCAGCCCCAGAGTTAGAGCTATATACTATATAATATAGTATTATCATATACTGATATACTGATATAGCCTATCTCAGTATGATAAGTATCTGCTATGCCTAATATTGCCTATGCTCATTATGCTGTATGCAGTTACAGTTATGCTAACAGCACGAAGACAGTCAGTGAGATTGAGAATGAGTCAGTGACAGATCAGTGACAGATCAAAGTAAATGACAGAATGACTGTGTCAGTGACAATCAATCAGAGTCAGGGACAGAGTGATTGAGTCAATGTCAATAGTCAATGACAGAGTCAGTGTCAAGAGTTGGTGACAGAGTCAGTGACAATCCAGACTGGAGGCTCCCATCTATGCAGTACAACCCTAGAAATGGTGGTATGATCGAGTTGTATAATTTCACTCACAAATTTTATTACTGTAAGTCTGTAACCCAGCTAGACACAAGTTTCAGCTCACCAAGATAAGTAATTTTCCAACTAGTTCTATGTGACTACTATGCTATGTGATTCCTGAAGCGTTGAGCACAAACCAGGGACACAAGAATATAGAATCATACTGGCAGGCACTGATTCCTAAAACACAAATTTCTGGAACTTAAAGATACCCACATTATTTTGAGATTGCTTAGCCACAAATAATTATGACTCAACTCTTTGTTTCCATTTTGTTTTGATTTATTCATCTGTTTTATCACAGTCACTCCATTGACAGGTCCATTCACATTGTTACATTATCACCTGATCCCATCAGCTCATTTCATTTTGTACATTGAAATTTATTTTTGAGTAATTGAGAGTATGAAAACTTCTCAGAGGTGAAGTGAAGGTCTCTCTGAAGTCTGAAGTGAACGTCCTGGGAGTTGGTCTTGATGTCCTTTGTTGTAATTCCCCAGCCACAAAGAACAGCTCAGACTGCGACGGAATTTCCTTTCTCCATCTTGCCTTCATGCTTTGCTCACTGTCTCCTCCGTCTGATCGGGATCTACGTCCTTTTTACAGCCTGTTATGCAGATCCAACACGACCAAATACAAGTGATTAATTCCAAGTTGAACAAACACATCAGCATTCCATTCATTGCCATGCATGCGTCTCTCTGGTTGAGCATTTTGAAATTACTTGAAAGTTTAGGTAAAAAGTATTTTGAAAGCTTACATTAAAGTTTGGCTTGCACTGCTGAACAGGAACGCATGTCTTTTGGTGTAGTTCGTCTTCAGCCATTCCCGCAATTGCCAGTCCATAGCCAATTGCCGCAATCCACAGAGAGAAAAACGCTAAATAACAGTGTGCTGCAATCTAAAGGATGCCATCAGAAATGCTGATGTTAAGATATATTTATTTTTCTCACATTGTAAAACACTTTGAGTTTTGCTGCTTGGAGTGCATAGACACCAGTCATTATGAACTAGATGAGAGAATGATTTATCAAAACATATCTGTAAATCATTGTAACTCACTGCTACGCCACCCCAGATGGCTTGGCCCCCTTCCTGCCCCCATGCACGGACTCCAATTGCAGCGCAACCGAATATGCAGCAGAGTAATCCAGCAGCAACGTGTGTGTATCCTAGCTTGGCGGATGTTCCATGTCTGTAGCGGCTGTATAAAGATGGCTGAATATTCAATTATAAGATTCAGTTATCTCTATTTCTGCACTCACCTGAATTCTTGGGAGGAATACATTCCGATGTATTCGCTCTGGTGGTGGTCGCCAGCTGGACTCAGGCCCAACCTCAAGCACTGGGCCAGGCACAGGGTTTGGGATGATTGGCAGATGACCAGCATTGAGACTGGTCAGTTCAATTGGACCACTGTAGCCTTGACTGGCCAGTGAGCTTCCCTCCGCTGCCCTCACTTTATCTGCTTGTGAGGTCTGATTCATGTATTTGGCTCTTGTCTATTGTGCTGTGTAAGGTGTTTAATACTCTGTGATGTTGGCTCTCATAATCTCTGAATAGTAAGTAATTCAGGCCCTTTAGTAGAGGTGTGCCAATGATTAATTTTAATCAACACCACCTGTATTCTCAACAACCTTAATTTTGCTGATGTAAACAAAGAAATTATGAATCATTTTTTGCCCTGGTGAAATAAAGAAGTTCTTTTTGATTTCTAGAATGTTTTGTTCCTTCCAGCATGGCTACACAGAGGAGGCCCATGATCCAGGCAAGCGTGGAATCACTGATGCCACATGCTTCACAAGACGGCTGCTTCAGCAGCATGCCCATCCAGGAACCCTTCCTGTTCAAAGACGCCAACCGCAATGCGTGTCTTCTCCGTGGCTTTAAAGAGCTGCATGAGAGCAGCCTCCTCTTTGACGTCACTCTGATTGTTGACAGCAAAGAGTTTGAGTGCCATCGCTCTCTGCTTGCTTCGTCCAGTGACTATTTCCGCTGCATGTTCACCTCGGATCTCGCTGAACGTGATCAGCGAGAGGTCAGTATCAGCGGCGTGGACGCTACGTCGATGGAACTCGTCATCAAGTACATGTACTCTGGTGAAGTCAAACTACAGGCCAGCACTGTGCAGAACTTACTCAGTGCTGCTAATTTGTTCCAGCTGTCAGATTTGAAAGAAGGGTGTGCAGTATTCATGGGTAAAAAACTGGACGTGGACAATTGCATTGGAATTCATTTCTTTGCTCAGGCGCACGAATGCGGAGACCTGGAGTTCCAGGCGTGGGACGTCATCACTGAGCACTTTGAGGAGGTCGCTCAGTGCATTGAGTTTCTGGATTTGTCCGCTGAGAAATTTGTGGAAATTATTCAGTACGATGATCTGCAGGCATCAGAGGAGGATGTGTATGAAGCCGCTCTAGCATGGTTGCAACACTCGCCGGAAGAACGTACGTCTAATGTTTACGACATCTTCCGACACGTGCGCTTCTCCCTCATGGATGAGCATTACTTCTACGATCGCGTGAAGAACAACACTGTCTTGCAGGCTGAGCCTCGAATTGCGCAAATGTTTGATGAAGTGATTCGCTACAAACTGCTGAAGAATCGATGGATGGAAATTGATTTACGCCTTGAGCCGCGATATGGAGCAGACTTTTGCCGGTTTGGCGCCATCTCTGAGTTTTCTGTTTGATTTTTATTCCTTTTTGCAGAGTTGCGGTGTACACAGCATATCTGGACGATGAGAAGAAGCAGGTTCTTCAGTTATATGGCCAGCGCAGTGATGAGGTCACTCGTCTCCATGGAAACGTACTTTGTGACCTACCGAGTGATATTGAGAATCCCGCCCTGCTTGTCACCGGTGAGACGTCACATTCTGTAGTCTCTCTTGTTTTGAGTCTTTTTGTATTGTCAGGGAATAACGACCTGTATGTTGCCGGGGGTGACCAGTGTAGCAGTGCAGTTTACAAATGGTGTTCAGAAGACGTGGCTACTTTTGATGAGATTGCCTCAATGACGATTCCTCGTAAGCGCTTCTGCCTGGTGCAGCTGGACAAGTACATCTATGCACTGGGAGGGTGCAACCTGGAGGGCAATCTGAGCAGCGTCATTCGGTACTCAGAAGACAACGACGAATGGGAGAGTGTTGCCAGCATGCCAAAAGCTCTGAGGTATGTCTTCAATAAACAATAGATTCTGAGGTCATCGTTGTGTTTCAGATGTTTCTGTGCTGTTGCATATTGTGGAAAGCTTTATGTTTTTGGAGGCGAAAGTGAGAAAGTGAACAAAAAAGTTCTAAAAGGGCGAAGGGAACTGAACAACCAAACTCTGTGGTCAGTCGGCTGTGTCTTATTTCTCTCCAAATTGACTGTCTCTTTTAGCTATGACCCTAGAGATGATAAGTGGACCACACTGGCTCAGATGACCATCCCAAGAGCACTTTCTGGCTGCACCGTCTACAAGAACAAGATCTATGTCATTGGTATGCTTTCATTTGCCACATACGTCTCTCTACTTGTATTTTTCTTCCCAGGGGGATTTGGAAGCATCACAGAATCATGGATCAAAGACACATCTCCTGATAATGTGCTGGATTCAGTTGAAGTGTATGATCCTGTGACCAACAGTTGGGAAGTTGGAGTGCCACTCCCTATTCCCCTGTGTGCTATGGGCATCTTCAAGTACTATGGAACTATTTATGTCATGGGTGAGATCAGCAGTGGAGTCTATAATATACATCGGCAGCTCATTAATTTTAATATACTTTCTTAGTTTTGAATTATAATTAGGTCACTAGTAAAATGTTTTTGTTGTTGATTTTGCAGGCGGAGAGAACGAAGAGGATGTTTCAAACTCTGTTTATTATTTGAGTGACGAAGGCGTCTGGGAACTGAAGGATGAAATGGTGACGGGCGTCACAGAAATTACCATTCATTCATCATACGCCATTCTCAATGTGGATGTTGATGCTGATTAATTCATTTCTCTCTTTGTTTTGCCTTTAATTTTCTTTCTATTCTCAAGCCAATTAATAAAAAAATTGTAATTGTTTTGACTTTCTGGTTTGCTTTATTTTAATTTATCGGCAGAAAGTTTGAATTATGTTGTTGGGATTTATTTTAGGAACTTTCTGGAAAATGAGGTTGAAGTTTGTTTATTAACAAATTTACTGCCTCTGCATGAGGAGCTGGTTCTACTTGCAGTACATGTATATTCACCCAAAGGTTGAAATATTTGAGATAACAACACTTTGATTATGAGGAAATGCACATTTGAGGAAAGTCCTGGGTAAATTTGAGTTAGGAGAGTTTGTCAAATTTGTGGATTTTCCCTCGTTGCGATTGCAGTATCTGCTATAAATTGTTATGGTTGATGGAATTCTGGATATTGATACACCAATAAGTCAGCAAATGAAGACATTTACATGTGTGGTATCTATATGTGACATGGACAATAGAATCTTTTAGCGAATGCAATGCGCCAGTTTTGCTGTTGCGCTGCACCCTTGCTGATGACCTCCTCACCCTATGTCGTCGCTCCAGCGCAGGAACAGTCTTGGTCAGACGCTGAGTGAGATCTCCAAATTTCATAGTTATTTAGGTAAATCAACTTATGTAAAATTATTTAAAATCGACAATTCTGGGAGAAAAACGCAAAATAGTGATTGAAGTCCACCAAACCACCTGCGTCCATCATAAGACAAGTCGAAGATGTTTATGGATATAGCTTATTCACTACGTCAAAGAGGCATCGGATAGGGACACCTTTTTTAAACCGCGTTGGATATGTAGCCCTAGACAATGAGCAATGAGCGAGGAACAGCTTTCACTGGTTCCCTTGTCAGCAGATGAAGGCAGTAGCGCCGGTGATCAGTGAAGGAGCAGCTCCTCATTAGCATGCAAAGGCGACATCTGGCGATTGAGCCTCTTTCACTTAACACAAGGCGGCGCCACCGCGGAGGTCAAGGACGCTGAGACTTCAGTGTGGATACTGCGGAGAGAAGAGTGATGGCATTATTTAAGATTATTTGACTGCTATTGCAATCAAAGCAGAAAGATCCGTTGCAATTTTTAAAACTTTTTACGAGTGCGCTTCGGACGTTCGCTTGTGCGATCGCCAATGCGCGATCTGAAGTGCTTTCGCTTCGAAGTTCGAGTCTTGGACAGTGGCACTGTCACTGGGAGTGTGAGTGTCACCCCTTCATCAGTTCATCCCGATCGTCGTTCAATTTGTGCCATCCTCGCCGGTGAATTCAGTGCTGCAGACTTCACAGAGAAGCTGCTTCTGTGGTGTTAATCATGCCGTTGGGATGTTATCCTCGTTGATATCTGTGTACAGTATTGAAGCAGCGTGATTTGTTGCTGGTCAGCTCTCTGGTATTTGTGATTTGTGTGATATACATTTGTAGCAGCGTCTGAAGGAGTTAGCTCTGCTGCACAGAGAATGGCTATGTTCAAACGGGCGCTCGTCTTCTTTGGAAGTATTCTCTTAACAGGTTAGTAATTTACTTTCAAACTTTACTAACATTCGTTCTACTCTTAGTAACTCTTAGTCTAAGTAAGTTAGTTTTTTTGTTAAAGGGAGGGAAAACTGGTTAAAAATGGCGAAGATGCTCTGCTCTGATTGGCTGAAATCGATAGCTTCACGAGGGGAACGGGACCAATCAGCCATCAGCCAAACCAAGCCATCAGCTGACGTTTGCCTCCTATACTTCGCAATGGAAGCCATTCTCCCATAGGCGCAATGCTAACCCCGATATTCGGAATGCATTATTTCCTTACGCTTGCATCCAGGCAAGGTGTTTTTGGCACAGAATGCTATCAATTGGTGCTATGAGTCAATAGAACATCACTTAAAATTCAGTTCCCCATCCCTAATTATAACCTCATTATCCTATATGCCTATCTACAAATTATTGAAGTTATAAAGCCTGAAAATAATAATAGCCACTTCTTTACACAAAGCTATAGGCCTATATACTATATATCAGTGTATATCCAAAAACTATTGGATCAGATCATCAATATTCAACAGTTATTAATTTATGTAAAGTAAAATGCTCCCATTGTGGGTTAGGGACTATCAAATCCACTGACTGCTATTACTTCATCCCTAGCCACTTCTTTACACAAAGCTATAGGCCTATATACTATATATCAGTGTATATCCAAAAACTATTGGATCAGATCATCAATATTCAACAGTTATTAATTTATGTAAAGTAAAATGTTCCCATGGTGGGTTAGGGACTATCAAATCCACTGACTGCTATTACTTCATCCCTCATGTGGGACGCTGCATGGTTAACAGCAGGCAATGAGCTGGCGCCTGCACTGTCCAGTTAATTGCTTCACCGACCTGGCTAATTAAATCATCAAATAAGCATGAATTTGACCCACATGTTGAGTATTTCTGTCCCAGAATAAAAATAAATGAATTACATGCATGAGACCATTAAAGCCCTGATCAAAATGGGTGTTATTATTGTGTCAAAGTTACATATAATTCCTCAGCGACTCATCACTAGTGCTGATCAATGCATTTATAGCATCATAAAAAAGGTAATAAAATAGTAGCATTAAGACCCAGGGCTGTATGCTACTGTGTATGGTAGCAGCGTGCAGGATGCGACACCTTTGGCCTTTGATGCTTGGATAAGTAAGTGTGCTCAGGAAAATCCCCGGGCATCTAATGCAGCACCCGCATATCACTCTGTTGAAGGAGTCGTAAGAGATCATAAATTGCTTTGCTTTCCCTCTCATGCTATTTGCCCCTGGACCTATATAACTTTGATTAGAGTGTTGGGAAAACAATTAGACCTCTGACTGCCCTGAGACTGTTCCTATGCCTTATGAGAAAAGTGGGAATTGGATTAATAAAGATTTTTTTTTTTGCAAATGGGGAATGTATATTTGCTGCGTGAGGACATTCTAATATCTGTGTCCTTACTGTTGATTCTATGCAATCTGTTGACAGATGACAACTAGCTGTCAATGTACACACATGCAGAAACCAGAGACTCTGTAAATGAATACTGATGAGGCATTTTCATAGATCAATTTTGTCTACTGCGTTGCTCAATACCTGCAGTGCATGTCTTCTCAGCAATGGCTTGAAACGAGATGAGTGCGAGATTTCTTTTATGAGAATTGCTGAAAGATCTGCTCACTCGACGGGTCCCATGGTTAACAATAGGAGAATTACTTTTATCAAGTCACCACAGTCAGAAATCGAACGCAAGAAGAAAGCGAGATTTTAAACCTCTCACATTCGATGCATCGATCTAGGAATTAGCACACAGCAAAGGGTGCTCAAAATATGTCAGTCAGAAGGGGTATTTGTCTTTCGGGATGCATCCTCTATCACCTGTTATGAGTTCAAAACAATCATCGGTCCTCTTTAACTTCATCCTAATCAATGCGAAATGTTATTTCTGTGTCGTATTCAGGCACACGGTTTGCAACCACATTGGAATAAATTTAAACATAGGTTAATGATCCACATGTAGTTTAGTCTTACTATCATTCGCTTATTCGCTTACGTCGGGTGTTCGGGACAATTATCTCCGTTTGCGTGCGCTTAATTTCAACATGGTAATGATGGGTTCGACCTGTGCAACGAGATCATCTGATTGGCCCACAGACACAAGTTGGGGTATATACATAAATCGGTTTAGTTCCATGACTCAATGCAGTTGAGAAGATATTCGTGTTGCCCAGAACATCAACATAACTAGACCACGATATGTCTATAATAAATATCTGGTTATTAATTAGATTGATGGCTCCCTTTAACAGAATACCATACAGTGCTTTGACTAATGATGCAAGAGACCCCTCGTCTGAAATGCACAGCATCGTGTTGAGCATCGTCGTTTTGATGCACTTATAGAATACGTGTGCCTAATACCCCACGCCTCAATCGACACAGAAAAGTTCACTGAATTTTGTTGAAATAATGTTAGAGCTCTTGAAGTTATGGTTTTATGACAGGCCATCATTTAATGTCTGCTGTAAAAGTATAGGAAGTGATGTTTTGTGTGTGAGGAATGCTTCAATTAGCAAGGATGTGTGCATTTTTTTTACCTACTGTGGAATGTAAGCAGGGTACTTGGCTTACTACCCATGGTTAACTGTGTACTTTGAGGGTGGTTGAATCTCAAGAGGTAAATCCGTTTTCAACTTTTCATGCATACTGTGGTATTCATGAGGTAGACAATTTGATTGCTCTCTGCATTACGTATGCAGTTCACTTGCATCATAAGTTGGATGGGAATATTTCCCAGATGCCACGATTGCCATTGCATTATTGAGCTATAATATGAGCGCTCGGCTCCGCGTGAACAGCTCGTGATTGCAGCAGACTGCTGCTCCTCCTCGGGCGACCACTGCTGCCCTTCCCTGTGTGGCCCTCATGAGGGCTTAATCCAATTGAGGATTCTTCATGCGCTGAAATTGCGCAGCATCTGACACAGCTATTTTTTATCTCATCTCTCGAGTGTGTTGTATGTGTAGTGGCTCTGTTGAGGCTGCTCTCGGCTAAGCTTGTGTATCAATATTGGGACTTATAGCATTAAGGGTGCTGCTGCTGTACACCCTCGCCAGGTGGATCATCTGCTCCTCGGTTTAAATGATGCATCGATGTACTCTTGTTATGCATTCGAAGAAGTTTTCAATTTGTGGCTTAACAGTGGCTACCACACAGGCGCGTTTTGCTCAATCAGCTCTCTGCTGAAGAGCTTCTTTGTTGAGGAATTAACATGCACCGTACAGCATAGAGAATCGCAGAGCTTTCTTCTTGTTTGTGCTCTGGGTGCAAATGTTCTCGAGTTGCTTGTTTGGATTCCGTTTGCCGATCATGAGTTTGACAGCTGTTCGGCTGTCATCCTCAGCTGCGACGCTATTAATAGTGTATAAGGGCTGCCCTCCGAGCGAATCTCCCTGCATCGAAATCATCATCTTTTACTCGTCCATCCACTCTCTATGTGAAAGTCGAAATCTGTCTCGATCAGAATGCCACTTGGTGAATTCTTTTGAAATTTGAGAGTTCACAGAGTGCATTTGTAATTGAGTTCTATACGCGTGGAAGAGCACGCGTCGATGAGGCTCCGTTCTGCAATGATCGCTGCCTGAGCGAAAATGAGTCTGCATCATAACTGCGTATAAGCAAACAGCGCATACATGCACATACAACCCCCTCCTGCTCTTGCTTCTATCTCATTTATCTCATACAATCACACGCTTGCAGCTCCTGAAGCAGTGACCCAACTGCAAATCGCTCCTTCTTCCACCGCCGCCGCCGCTCAGCAATGAAGCCCAGATGTGGCGCCTGTCTGCTCATAGTGCACTGAACCCTGACCTTTCGTCGGGTCAGAGGGCATTCTTCATGCGTGGGAGTACTAGTATATTGAGATTTGTCGAGTGTCACGGTGACAGGCTCGTTCCTCGAAATGCCATCTGCTGCGAACGCGGATTCAATTAGCGATCGCTTCGATGCTGAGGCGTATTTATATATTGCGTATACTGTGGTTATGCAAAACCTCTATGACCACGGCAATTAACGCTTAAACAGAATTCATTGGTTGCCATAGTTATTAGGTCGTCAAGGCAATCAATTTCAATTACTGATTGCTATACGCTCAACAGTGATCTATATGTCTGCAGATAATCAGATGGCTTATTGCTGTGTGCGTCTAGACAAAAGCAGTGCTCAGCTGCGTAATTCATATCAGCCGAATGAGCTGATAACATCCGAGGGGGAGGGGTGCTTTATTTGGGCAGCAACAACCAAGTATACTGTCATAATACGCAATTGTATAAAGCATTCCTGGCATGTACTGTGCGCCACCTCAATAACAAATGCGATGGTTGTGGGTAACCTGCTGCAAGCCATGATGATGTGACACGTATCAATGTTGATGGTCACACGCAAAGAAAAAATATTTCATTACAAATATAGTAGTATTTTTTCCCCTTTTCTGTCCAATGCTTCACTATTCTTCTGATAATCAGATCTTGCGGATGTATTCAATTCATAGATTAGATGCTCCGCTTACATCAGTGACTTTTTCTTTCTGCTTCGTATAATTGGCCCGTTCAAAGATGCACTTAAGATGACCCCTGCTTCAGCTTACGGCAGCTCTGATGGCGCTCAACAGGTGGCAGGCTGCTCTTCCTGGTGCCGCGTGTATTTACGCTCCCGGACAACTCCCTTTGCACGCTAATCAACCAGTGAATCAATGTATCAATCGGAATCAATCTGAACATTCTGCAGCGGCTCTTTTGGTCACATGACCCTCTTCCGTTTGAAGTTCCCAACCCCCTTTCGTTTCCTGTGTTGGATGTCTGAGATGCATTTGGATCACGTGTCCTTGCAGTCTTTGATGTTTCCTCTTTGTACCTGCCATCGAATCAATCTGTGAACTTCGAATGAGCATACCAGTACACTATCTCTCTATCAGTAATTGATAACGCACGCGCGTGTCTACCGGTCGAGTTGTTTTTTTTTTTATATGATTCATAAAATTGTTGGTGCAATTAAAAAATATGGCTCGCGAAAAAGGCGCCATAATATCGGCTATTTTGTTTGATTTTAGAAAACAACCCTGCAAATTGCTCCAATGTTGCCACTATTAATGATTTAGTTGGCCATGTTTTCAAGCGCAATTAGTAATACTACCCCATATTTGAGTCTGGTTTTCCCTCCTCCTCCCTCTCTTCTCCTTTCTCGTGATCCCTGTTCTGATGGTTCTTATAAACTGAGCACGTCCTGCTCATTTTCATCTCTGTCCAAAGTTCTTGGTCGTGGCATGATCCCATCCCAGGAGCCACTCCCCTCTTCCCCTTCTTCCCCCCGCTCGCTCGCTTCCTCGTCGCATCCCATTTACTTCCCTACATCATTATGTGTCGTATCATTTTTTTCTCTTTTCTGCACCGACAGCAAATCGAGCCGAAAATGAGCGAGTGGAAGTGTTGCAATGGTGATGTGAATCACATGATGACAGCTCCAATGCGACCGCCGCAAATTGCCTGCTTCCGTCGCCAATAATGCGCTCGATTTACATCGCAGTATCTCATGCAGATCATCGCATGCAGGCATACTTCTGTTGTACATGAACTTGGGTGATCATTACTTACGTGAAGTTAGCTCAGATTGTTCTCTTTCGTATGGTAATGATGAAGTTTCCTTTTATGAAATAACGTGGGGAATGATAAGGGAGGAGATTTCATCTAGATCTCGATATTTATGAAATAAAATGGATTTTGATCATAGAAGTCATAACATACTTTATTTGCCATTCAGATTGAACGTTATGATTGTGATTTCGTACATTATGCGTTCATCTCATAACTTCTTGTACTCGTGCATAGATATTTATGTGAAGCATAATATATGCTGTTAGCGAGCAAGACGCCACGTGCATGCGCAGTGCCACTGTTGAAATGCGCCGCCTTGAAAATTAGTTAAACTACATTGTTGGCCATAAACTTCGCTCCTTGAGACTGATGTCAGCCATCAATCCCTTCTCTCGTTTCCCTGTCTTTTAACATTATATCCGCTTCCGTTTAGACCAATAGCTTTGTGAATTGTGAGCAAGCCTAATCCTAATGTTCACATGCCAAGTTTAATAGCGCTGAATCCATCTATATTGACGTTCTGGATGCTTATTTAATTAATTGCTTACTTGAATTCTGAATTGAATTTGTTATTTTCCCTGCTACTGACACTCAGCATGTTATGAATAGCGTTAATTTGATAGACTTTTGGGCTATGAAATAATTTTCTCTTGTATTGGATCATTTATCTTGCTTTGCATGAGCTCGGATTTCACTGCCATGAGAAAAGTTTGGCTCGCCGCCGAATTGATTCTTCAGCCAGTGGTATTTTCACGGCATAGCGGCGGCGGCTTCGGGGTCTATGTAATTATAGCAGATAGGATATCAGTTTCGTGCATCGATGATCCCAACTGATTACACTTTACATGAATTTCATGAGTAGATGACATTTCGCTCCCACTTTTACATTGAAGCCGAATCAGATAATTTTTCAGTTATTTTAACCTAATGACAGTCACACCCGCCGTGACCGGTAAGCCTCACATTATCCAGCCTGTCAACAATCAAGACTTTGTTGTAAATAACAAGTTCCTCTTGAACTTCTGTAAACTGGTTATGTAACCGTTTTATTTGCCTCGTGGAAACTCTTCAGATTAATGAGGTAACACTGTTGTGTTTTTCATATTTGGAACCTTTTTCCAGACTCAGTTCATTTTTGTTGAAGTGTTGACTGACTCCTTTCACTATTTATGGCTTTTGTTTTTATTTACATTCAAAATATATTACTTTTTTCATGATGTAAATGGTGTCATTAACATACATATGCAAAACTTGACTTGTCAGTTGCAAGTTTTCAAAATAAAGGTCTTTTTTTTATCTGCATTATGCAGGATCAGACCCCATCTTTTACATACCTCACAATTCAAATGTGAAACCAATCGTCTATTAAGATGAAAAATGAAATATTGTTGTAATTATTAGATGAAAATATGATATAATTGCCGTTTTCAGTTTCAGCCGAGTCCTGTCCGCCCGATCAGTTTGAGTGTGGAATTGAGATCAGCGCAGGCAAACGCTGCATCTCACTCGGATGGCGCTGCGATCAGAAGCTGGACTGTCCGGACGGCTCAGATGAAGCAGATTGTCGTGAGTAGCTCATCTGTTATGTTGTGCATGATCTCAGAATCAATAGCGTTCTTCTTCTCTGATTTCATGCTGTCATGTGCATGGCTTTGGATGGAATAATCATAATCGTTGAATAGAACGCCTCTTTTTCTGCTTCTCAGCAGTCTTTTAATTCTTTTATTCATTGTTAGCAAAACTGGAATGTGACAATACCCAGTTTGCCTGCCATGATGGAAAGTCTTGCATTCCTGCCGGATGGAAATGTGACAACGACGAGGACTGCATTGACGGATCAGATGAATCTGCTGAATATTGTAAGTCTTGCTCCCCTCCTTCCCCTCCCTCAACACCCTCCCCCCACCCCCTATCACCCTGTAGTTTCTACTGTGAATATGCCTTAAACTCTGAGGAGGAAGTCTCACAGATGTAATGCAAGTTCACAATATGATTCCTTAAACCACCAAGCACGTAAGAATGACGAGTTTTTTACTAGCGCTGCACTGTCAATGTTGAGTGCATGTACTGACTGCATGATATCTTCCATATTCATGAAATATATTTCTCCTTCTGCATGTTTCTAACATTCTTGTTCTGTTGCTCATCTTCACCTGCAGGCGTCAGTGTTGACAACATTTCTCAAGGTCAGATTTTGCAAATGAAAACTTCAGTTTCGATTTCTTTCACATCAAATTCAAGTGAGCTGCCGTACTGAGCGTGATTTTTTCTCCACAGGTGATGAAGTTTCTGGAGTCCTCTGTCCTCCCAACAAGTACCACTGCCTCAATTCAACCCTCTGCATAAAATTCAACCTCATTTGTGATGACCAAGTACACTGTCCTATGGGGGACGATGAAGGCCTCTTTTGCCGTAAGTCGTTCTCATTTGACCTCTGACCCACTTGACCAAGTTGACTTCCCATCAGGAGATTCCAACCCCTGTCGCTCCTCCCCCTGCCCCAGAGACTTCACTGACTCAGGCTGTATCCCTGCCCCCACCAACTCTCCATTCAACCGTTTCTGCAGCTGTGGAGAAGGAAGATATTTCAATTACTCTGCTAATCTGTGCCAAGACCTGGACGAGAGCCTCTATGATGGCTTCTGCGACCAGCGCACAACCAACGGCAATGGGTCTTACACTTGCTCATGTGCTAACGGGTATTTTGGATCACATGACAATGCAACATGCACGGCCATCAATGGTCTGTTTGTCTTTGGCTTACCATTCCTTGTTACTAGCAGTGCTCCTCTTGCAGAACCTGCAAATGAACCAATGAGGTTACTCTGGTCCACATTCAAAGGAATCATGCTCACTGAGCCAGTAACCAACACCACTGGCATCATCTCAAACTCACCCGCTACTTTTCTCACTCATGATTTTAACAACAAAACTTTATGCTACGTAAGATACACTTGGATGTTTTATCTAATTTGTTTTGTTTCAATTATTATTTTGCTTAGTTGGAATATGTTGTGAAGTCAGAACCAGGGTTCATTTGCATGAAGACCGATAAGAGTGAGCAGTGGACGGTGGCGCTTAACTTTCCTCTTGACTGTCAGTTCTTGATTTGCTCATTATGCATGTTAATCAACCATTGATTCCACAGCCACCCAGGGCTTAACGTACGATTGGCTGGCCCGTAATTGGTATTTCACGGATGAGAAGCGAGAGAGAATCTTCGTTTGCAGCAGTTACACAGGGATTTGTCTGACAATCATCAACACGCGGCTGAAGAAGCTGCCCAAAGCGATCACTGTGGACCCTACCAAGAACTTCATTTTTTTCACTGTGTGGGGAGATACGGCCAAACTGGAAAGAGCGCAGTTAGATGGAACGCATCGCAGGGTCTTGGTGTCCAGCAGTCAGTTTGTGCACCCCAGTAGCCTCACTCTGGATTATGCTAATGAGCATGTCTACTGGAGTGACTCCTATCTGGGATCCATCTTTCGTGTTGATTACAGCGGAAACAGACGCAAGCTCATCTATAATCAACTTTGGGTTGGTCTCTGTTCTATCATGTTGAACAATTGTCGATATTTTCACATCTTTTACCAGGTTAAAGGAATTCAATCCATGGCCATATTTGAGAACTACTTGTACGCATCCACGATTAACGGCAAACAAATCAAGAGAATCTACAGGTATCCCAAACATAATGTCACTGAACAAGTGATCGCTGAGAGTTCTGTGAACCCAGCCACTGTTCATGTGGTGCACCGCGCCAGACAGCCCCTAGCGCGTGAGTGCAGTGACCCCTTCCTCCTCCTCTTCATCACAATTTCAATCTTCAGCCAAACCGTGTGACGCTGTGAAATGCGCTGACGTTTGCATCCCGGTCGTGCGTGATGAAGCACCCTCTGCTCAGTGCTTCTGTCGTCCTGGCAGACGTAGCAATGGCCTCATGTGTGAAGGTAGATTCCTCTGTTCTCTGTTTGTCTGTTGTATTTGTCGTATTCAGTGACTAACGAGGAGGAATACCTGGTCTACGCAAACTCCCAATTGGGAGAAATCCGAGGAATGAATATTGAAGTCAACGACACACAGAGAGACATCTTTGAGCCAATCTCCAGTTTAGACAAACCAGTTGCTGTGGACGTGTTGCATGACCAGATCTTCTACTCTGATTCCAAAGGCAAACGTATCGCTTCCAGGCATAGAAAGCGAGGACTCAAGGAAACTTTCATTGAAGAAGGTGGGGCTGTGATACACAGACTATGAGCATGTGCATTTCTCTATTTTTACAGATCTCGGAAATGTCGAAGGCTTAGCTGTTGATTGGCTTGCCAACAATCTCTATTGGACGGATGAGAACCTCGCGTCCATCAGTGTTGCTCGCATTGGTGGCACGGCGTCTCCTAATTACAGACGCACCCTCTTCTCTCGTGTTTCTGGCCAAGTCAGCTTCCATAACCCTCGTGCGATCGCCTTGGCCCCTCGCAAAGGGTGAGGTTGTCTTCTTTGCAGGCGTTTTTAACTGCTTCTTCTGCTTAGGCTGATGTTTTGGACTGACTGGCTGCCACGCCCTGAACCAGCTGATGCTAAAATCGTGCGTGCTTCCATGGATGGCTTACAGGCGGAGATCTGGGTGACCAAAATGCTGCAGTGGCCCAATGGTCTCAGCATTGACGCTGCCTCTAATAAAATCTTCTGGTGTGAAGCGTACCAAGACCGAATAGAGGTTGTTGATATGGACAATAAAGACGACAGAGTAAGCAATTATGACTATGTTCATCTATCATCTGTTAAATTCTATCCATCCGCCATTCCCATCCTCCACCTCTCCAACCCTTCCCTTTCCTCCCACTTCCATAAAGCCATACTGATCATATCCCTTGAAAAAAAGAAAAAAAAAAATAAAAAAATTAAAGTTCTTGATGAGATGTATTCTGTTTTTCTTGTTTCTCTCCATTTATTTTCTCTTGTTATTATACTTTTCTAGTTCATTATCTTATTTTTATTGCATTAATTACTTTTTTTCATATTGGTGGCAGCCCTTTATGTTGTCTCCTGGAAATACTTTAAATTTTGTACATAATTATTTGCTTATTGTATGTATATATTTCCAAATAAATTATACTCTCTCTCTCTCTCTGGACGTCTCTTTTGCAGACGGTCCTGTTGACACAAAGCCATGGCATTGTTCATCCCTTTGGTATCGGCCACCTGAAAGTGGAGAGCCTCTACTACGTCTACTGGTCAGAGTTCACGGAAGGTTACATCAAGAGAGCTGGACCAATGAACCTGACCAGCCTCGCAGACCCGGCTTCTGTGATCAAACTGAGGATTGACAGCTTCCCCCTGTTTGCTCTGCATCTGCATAATCCTCAAGTGCAAATAGGTCAGTTTTCACATGATTCATTTCCCTCCTGTAAATTTTGATTTCCAGGAGAAAACGGTTGCAAGCAACCGTCGTACGGCGGTTGTAGCGAGTTATGCTTGAGCAACCCTACTGGTACAGTGTGCTCTTGCTCTGATGGCAAACAGCTGAACGCTGACAACAAAACTTGCTCTGGTGAGGGGGACGTCCTTTTAAGAGTGCTCCTGTCAGTGATTGTGTTTCCTTGCAGCCGTACCACCTGGTCAGCTCACTCCCGCCCCCCTCAAGTGCTCGGCCAATGAGTTTGCTTGCGTTAATGGTGAGCAGTGCATCAATCTGCAGTGGAAGTGTGACTCTGACCCTGACTGCACTGACGGCTCTGATGAAGCTTCTTTGAATCCCACGGACGGATGTTGTGAGCTGCTTTTCAGTCTTTTTAATGTTAAATCAGTGAAATGAATTGCCCTAGATAACACATCCTGCCCCTTGGAGTCCATGTTTCAATGCGCCAGTGGCAAATGCATTCTGAAAAGTTGGGTTTGCGATCATGAAATTGACTGTCCATCGGGCGAAGATGAGAACGTCACGTTATGCCACCGTGAGTACTTTTCTCATTATCTCCAATTCCAATTTAATATTTTATTTATACTCAGAAACAACCTGTAATGACACTCATAAACAATGCAAGAACACTGGCCAGTGTATTCCCAAGTCTTGGCTCTGCGATACAGATAACGACTGTGGTGATTGGTCGGACGAAAGGGGATGCAGTGAGTGTTGTGTCATGCTCATTAACATATAATAATCATTATGCCATAGACTACAGCATCTGTCATTTTGATCTTTTCCACTGTGACAACCACACCTGCATTGATCGGTCGTTGTTGTGCAATGGCATCCCGGATTGCCTGGATGGCACAGATGAGGTGACAGCCGGTTTGCTTGTTCTATGGTGGTTTCATTTTCATTTTCTCCTGCCAGATTAATTGCCCTGTGACCTGTGACCCCCAGACGCACTTCCTGTGTGACTCCCCTCCCCCTCTGGGCAATGAGACCCTCCCTCGTTGTATTCCACGGTCGCAGCGTTGCGACGAAAAAGACGATTGTGGCGATAATTCAGATGAAATCGTTTGCCAAAGTAAGACTGCTTTATTTTGATATTCCATTGAATGATTTAATTTCGTGACAGAGTGTCTGGCGAATGAGTTCACTTGTGATAACGGCCTCTGCATCTTGGCGACCCTCAAGTGTGATGGACAGAACGACTGCATTGATAACTCTGATGAGACGGAATGTGAGGCCTCTGAAAGATTGTGTGTTTAATCTTATTATGGGTATCTGCGTCAGGTGGCAATGTTCCGGATTTCCACTGTGAATTCCCTAACTTCAAATGCGCCACTGAACAGAAGTGCATCCCTCGCCACTGGCGTTGTGACGGAGAGCACGACTGCCTCTTAGACGGCTCAGATGAGGAAGACTGCGGTAAGCACTGATCAAGCGGCACACTCATCCTGCTGAACGAGCCTTATTCTCCAGTGAAGTGTGATCATCCGAATCACAAGTGTGACAAAGACCTCAAATGTTTGAATTACACACAGCTGTGCAACGGAGAAGCCGACTGCGAGGATGGCTCAGACGAAGGTGACCTCTGTTACTTTGACAGTTGTCGCTCCAACAACTGTGAACATGAATGCCACAACACGCCTGAAGGCTATGTGTGTGTTTGTCCTCAAGACAAAAAGATCGACCCCTCTGACCCTGAGAAATGCGTTGGTGAGAGCGATGGAAGTTAACACCCTCTCCTCCTCTAATTTGTTTCATTTGCAGAACTTGTGACGTGTGAATGGGGACTGTGCAATCAGCATTGTGAGGAAAAACATGACGTCTTCCATGCTTGCGTCTGCAATGCCGGTTTTGAGCTGATTGCTGACAATTACACTTGCACGCCTCTGAGTATGTGTGGCTTCCCTCTTGTTGAGTGCTCTTAGTTGGGTTGTTTTAGGTGATGACCCTGTTTACGTGATATTTTCGAACCGTCATGAAATCAGGCGACTTGACGCCCACAGAGAGACATACGTGTCTCTTGTGTCCGGTCTGAAGAACACGATTGCTCTCAACTTCTACTACACGCAACACGCCGAGTCTGATGTAAATCCTGGGGACGGCAGCCTCCTTTTCTGGACTGATGTGGCTGAGGATAAAATCAACAAAGGAGTGCTCATCTCAAACAGTGAGTGTTGCTGAATGATGATGTGGTTTGGTAATGTTGTTTGTTCACAGCCGTCACCATTATTGAGCCCATCGTGACGGCAGGTATCTCGACTCCTGAGGGCATAGCAGTGGATTGGATCACGCAGCATCTGTACTGGGTGGAGAGCAGTCTCAACCAGATTGAGGTCGCTGACTTCAACGGTTCTGACCGCATGACGTTGGTTGCCGGGGAGATGCACAGTCCCAGGGCAATTGCTCTTGACCCCAGATATGGGTACGTTGTCATAGCAACAGCCATGTTTATCTGATTGGCTCCTTAACAGGCTGATGTTCTGGACGGATTGGCATGTCTCCAACCCACGCATAGAGAAGTGCTCCATGAGTGGCGAGGAGTCCACTCGGTCAGTTATCTTTGAGGTGTCCAGTCTCATGATGTCAGGCTGGCCCAACGGATTGACCATCGACTATGACGCCGGTCGAACCAAGTCTAACATCTATGCTGGACGCATATATTGGATCGATGCCAAGTGAGAGTGGCTATTGCTCTGCTGCCCAGTAGTCACTGGTCTGGCTTCTTTCCAGATCTGATTCCATTCACACGATCGACTACAATGGCGGCGACTACAGGGAGATTCTGCGCGGCAATCGGTATCTGGTTCATCCCTTTGCCATTTCTGTATTCGGTGATCACGTGTACTGGACAGACTGGAGAAGTAACTCTATTGTTCGGGTAAGTAGCAACTCCTCTGCATCACTATCATGCTAAATGCTGAACTAACAGGCAAATAAATTCAATGGATCCGACCCCAAGGTCATTGAGAGGACAATAACGCAGCCATTTGACCTTGAGATATTTCACCCGCTGAGACAGCCTCTTGGTAAGCTCTGCCCCTCCCTTGTCTCGTGTCTTCATCCTTTTCCTTGCAGTGAGCAACCCATGTGATGCAGCGCACAATCCTTGTGACTCGAGCGCGGTTTGTTTACTCGGTCACCGTGGCAACAGTCGGGTGGCGCAGTGTCGCTGCAAGCATCTCTTCAAGGCGTTCAATGACACGTCATGCATTGGTGAGAATAACAGATCACAAAAATCACTTTCCAACTGTTTTACCTTCAGCGGAGACCAAGTTTCTGCTGTACACTCAGAAACAGGAGATCCGTGGCCTTGACCTCTTACGACCTAATTACAACGTGATCGCAGCTCTGACAACGCCAGTTGTGAACGATCCTTATGAGATTGATTTTGACAACTCTGAGCAGTGGCTGTACTGGCTGGAGGATGACATCAAGCCGCCCAGTGAACACGGAATCCGAAGAGGAACTCTGAATGGATCTCACGTTGAGACGATCATTGATTCGGGTTTGTCTTCCCCTGTCATGACATCCCCCATTGTTCATTGATTCCCTTCTAGGTCTTGAGAAGTGCAGGGGTTTTGCCATCGACTGGATTTCTAACAACATGTACTTCAGCAATCACGATTCCCAAAAGGGAGTAAGCACTATCTCTGTTGCCCATCTGAACGGCGCCTTCCGGACTGTTCTGTTGTCCAGTGAAACAGACCTTCAGCTGAGGGATCCGATTGCCCTGATCGTTGATCCTGTAATGGGGTCAGTACTGCTCTGGGTTTTATTTAACTGCGCTGACATCTGTGTCTACAGGAAGATGTACTGGGCTAATAACGTAACTGCTGCTAACCGAGGCATCTTTTCCGCCAATATGGATGGTTCACAACCCCACTCTCTGCTTTCCGGTCGTCCTATCATTGGTGAGATTTGTTGCATCCAGACGTTTATTCATTTTGTATCTCAGCATTGAGTCGTGATGACCAGCGTCTGTGGTGGATTGAAAAAGGCACAGATGCTCCTGCAGTGGGCTCCTGCAAACTTCCCAATTGCTCTTCAGTTGAAATGCTAGCTGGGAATTACAGTCGAAGTGAGCTCTCCGACATAGCGGTCCATGCTGACCTTGTGTACCTGGGATTCGGAGGCAGAGAGCCAAGCATTAAGACCATCAGCAAGTCAGGTGGAGCTGGCAATAAAGCCACGTTGTTCAGAGACCTCAGGGGCGCCATGCAATCGCTGAAGATCTACGAGAGAAAGAGACAAGGTAGGAGTCCCTTGTGATGTCATTGCGTTGGTATTATGCGTTTGTATCGTAGGGACGAATGCATGCGCTGATGGCAATGGGGGTTGCAGCCAGCTCTGCCTGCCAATGCCTGGTAACTCGATGGTTTGCAAGTGCACTATGGGTTATGACACGGAGGGCACTAATTGTAAAGGTTAGTGTGAACCAGAGTTGTGTACCAGAGTGAAAAACGGCTTCTTCAGGCATCCAATCCTTCATCATGTTCTCTCAGAAGTCAGAAATTCGTGGCATCAAAGTAAACTCCCCAAAAATCGATGCTTTGGCGTCTATTTCGAGGATTTCTTCTGTGCTTGTCTTGGATTTCCATGCTGGTGATTACCTCTTTGCACTTATGTTTTTTCTCTCAAGATTATTTTCTCAGCGCAAGATTGGGTCTACTGGGTGGATGACCGGCAGAGGACCATCTCTCGGGTCAAGCGTGATCTGTCACAGCGGGAGGTTATAGTCAATGTTGGAATGGGCGTTGAAGGCCTGGCTGTTGACTGGGTTGCCGGTAAGCAAAGGAGCCTTCCGTGGTTTCATTGATACTGATATCTTATTTTATGCAGGAAATCTGTATTGGACGAATGATGCCAAGAAAGTCATTGAAGTATCACGTTTAGACGGCACACAACGTTACGTCCTCATGCATGAAGGCCTCAATAAACTACGTGGCATTGCAGTGGACCCAGTACGAGGGTAAGCGCTTTGTACTGACTGTGTAGTCTGTTTGATCTTCCCTTTTGCAGCTATTTCTACTGGGCAGAGAACCACTTGCAGCCGCGCATCCACAGAGCACGCTTAGACGGCTCTGGAAGGGAAACCCTGATTGAAACGGACATAGTGAACCCAACAGGACTGGCAGTGGATGAGGAGGGAGTTGTGTTCTGGTGCGATCAGGGATTGAACAAGATTGAACGTGTAGAGCTAACTCCTCGTGTGAACCGCACGGTCGTTGTGAGGGACAACTTCACTGAGGACTGCAGAGGACTCGCTGTCCACGGCAAATACATTTACTGGACTGACGTGTATGTATTTTCTTCCAAGTTTGTTCTTTTCTCTTCAATCTTCAGAAATTCATATTTGAAATGAGTGATTTGTGCTTATGTTCTTTTTCTTCAATTTTCCTTTCTTTGTTGGCAGTTTGTAAGTAGATGATTTTGCGTATAGATGTGATGCATTCCATGCATGTCCTGTGTATGACTGTGGCTTCAATCAGATTCTATAATCGTTCTCTCTATTACTCTCACTGTTCTCCCTCCCTCATTCAATTAGGTTAATAACTAGTGATGTTAGCTAACATTGGAAGCTAAACAAAGTTAATTGCTGCAGGATTCCGAGGTTAACACATTCACCGCCAAGGACGAGAATTCTCATCTTTGCGCTATGGGAAGTGAGAACCCTGGCGGTGAATGTGTTAAGTAAACCTAAAAATTAAAAATTAAATGTTGAGTGCTGTTTCCCATGCAATTACGATATCTGCCTGCCACGATATCTGCAATGAACTTTCTGCATGTGTTGATTTCAGTGCTGACGAATCAAAAGGAACAAATAGGTAACACAGTCAAAGATGCAATTCTCTGTTTATTTCACTGCATGGTTTTACTTAAGGGCATGCGTCACTATTTACTGTTTCATTCTCAGTGTATTATTCATTTTTCTTTTCTTTTTCACTTTTGATCATTTCATTTTTTGGTGTATTATTACGCAACACACGGAATTCCCCAAATGAATCTGGATAGACTTCCCTCCCCTGCCCATTCCCCCCTTTGCTCTGTTTGATTCTCCAGTACAGTCATCCTCTTCTTTAACCTGAGTAATCACCCTGAGTAACAAATAAGAAACATTTACATTGTACAATGGTACACAAAGGATTCCTTATCTAAAATCAAGGCTGGGATCAAGCACTAGATCTAACTATACTGATCTTATTTCTCTAATCTGCTTTGCGTATTTGGTTCAATTGTTTGCGTTTCTGCTGACAGCTCGTCTAAAGAAGGATCCATTTTGAGAGCCAAGAAGAGCAACGGAGATGACTTGAGATTCATCAAAACAGGATTAGGGCAAGAAATCCGTGATATCAAAATCTTTGACCGGATCCAGCAAGAGGGTGAGTTCACGCTCAATCAATTAAGGGCTGCTTTTGACGCTGCTTGTTTGTGTCGCAGGCACCAACCCCTGTGCGGAGGGAGGGGGATGTGAGGCGCTGTGTCTGTACAACGGCACGGATGCTGTGTGCAGATGTCCTCATGGCAAACTCATCAATGGAACTAAATGCCAAAGTGAGCGATGTTGTTTGCGTTGTTACTCATCACTGATGTGGTTGTTGTAGGTTTTGATTCCTTCATTGCTTACTCTTCGGTGAAAGCGATTGAGACGCTGCACCTGGAGGGCGACAATCCAAACGCACCCAACAAAGCCATCATGGACGAAGAGCACCTGCGCTATGTTGTGGCACTCACATATGACTACACTGGGCAGCGCTTCTTCTTCAGCGACATCCTCAGAGGAGACATCCAAAGCGTTGGCTTCAAGGGCACGCAATTCAAAGTCATCGTTAAAAGTAAGTTATTATAACACTGGTAAATTAAGTTCGCAATTGCTTTCCTCAGGCGTGGGATCCGCTGAGGGACTGGCATACGATCCCTACTTTGATGATCTCTACTGGACCAGCTACACGAATTCCTCCATCAGTCGAATCAGCGTGAACATTCACCAAGAGAATCCTGTTGCGACCAAGATTATACAACTAGGCTCAGAAGACAAACCTCGTGCTATAGCTTTGCACATCTGCTCTTCGTGAGTGAATTTATTCAAAAGCAGCTTTCATTCTATTTCTTTCTATTTCTATTTCTCTTTAGGCGTATGTTCTGGACCAACTGGAATGCTGGTAGCGCCAGCATCATGTCGTCGTACGTGAATGGTAGAGACTTCAAGGCCATCGTCACAACCAGAATTCAGACGCCCAATGGTCTGACCATTGACTACTCGGCCAACAAGTTGTATTGGTCAGACGCCAGGGATGATAAAGTGGAGAGGTGCAATTTCAATGGATCTGACCGAGTGGTAAGGTCAATGTTCTTGAGTTAGCCCCTGTGGTCTGTCAATTGTGCTTTGCAGGTCATCGTAGCGCGGTCTGCTCATCATATCTTTGGTCTGGCGCTGTTTCAAAATGACCTCTACTGGACTGACTGGCTGCTGAGGTCTGTGATTCGTGCGAATAAATTTACGGGGCAGGATTTGAAGTACATGAAGAGAGGCATTGGACATCAGCCCATGGGAATTGTTGCCGTGGCAACCAACGCCATGAGTTGTGAGTTGACTTGGATGGGTTATTTGTTCCTGATAATGATGATGATAATGATGAAGGCATGGAGCATGCGTGCAATAAGCAGAATGGTAATGGAGGGTGCCATCATGTCTGTGACACGGATGAACATGGAGACGTGACATGTTCCTGCAATCCGGGCTTCTCATTGGCCGATCCAACCAACCACACCTCATACTGCCAGCGTAGGTTGACTACCCCAAGCACGATTGGCATGACCTTTTTGACCTTTCAGCTGCCAATATCACGTGTCCCAGTCACCTGTTTCAGTGCTACATGGGCGGCTGCATCCCGTACGAACTCACTTGCGATGGCATTCAGAGCTGCCCTGACAAAAGCGATGAAGACGTCTACTATTGCGGTTTGCCTCTCTGCTCTCCTCCTTTCTCGCTCGCTACATGTTTCTCTCCTTCAGAGAACCGCATGTGCGCACAGGGACATGTGCACTGCAGCACAGGTTCCCGCTGCATCAGCACCTCACGCCTCTGCGACGGCAATGTCGACTGCCCAGGAGCGTCAGATGAAGCAGGATGCGGTTGTCGTGCCGACCAGTTCAAATGCATCTCTGATCAGCGATGCATTGATAAGAAATTCAAATGCGATTTTGACAAAGATTGCGAAGACGCCTCTGACGAGATGAACTGCGGCAACACGCAGTGCGGACATTTCGGGCTGTATGCTAACGGTGAAGAGGTCATCAAGTGCGAACACACGACCGCTTGCATCCTGGCCTCTTGGATGTGCAATGGTGATGATGACTGCTGGGACGGATCTGATGAGCTCAATTGCACAGGTAATATCTGCCTTTCTGCTGCCCTTAGCCTCTAACTTCATTTTGTTTATAGACCCAGTTCACATGGAGTGCGCAGTAGGACAACGTCCCTGTGCTGACGGCGTCTGCATCCCTGAGTCCTGGTGGTGTGACAACTCCAACGACTGCCTCGATGCCTCCGATGAGAAAGACTGTGAGGTGACGTGTGGTGACAATACATTCCAGTGCGACCGCAGTGTGTGCATCCCTCATAGCTGGTTCTGCGACAACCACCAGGACTGCACAGATGGATCAGATGAACCAGAAAACTGCAGTGAGTCGATATTGGATTAAAAATGCATTTTCCATCCTGTGTCCTTTTTTACACTCCACAGTCACTCCATGCACTGAAAATGAGTTTGAGTGCAAGGCAACGGGGACGAGTCGGCGTCATTGCATTCCCCAGACAGCGCTCTGTGACGGGACGCGACAGTGTGAGAATGGAGCAGATGAAACTCCTACTGTTGGGTGTCGTGAGTTGTGTTGTGAATTGTGTTTCTGTGGATCTGCATGTGTGTTTCCTTTCAGACCCTGTACCGTGCGCAAACAATGAGTTCCAATGCAAGAATTTGGAGTGCATCAAAGCATCGTTCTTCTGCGATGGCGCCCCAGACTGTCTTGACGGCACTGATGAGCCTGACTGGTGTGGTACGTGTCCCACTTGCACCTGGTGACCTTTTTCCACTGCTCTCTTGATCTTTGTAGTGGCTTCTAAACCCGAGTGCCAGGCGGATGAATTTAAATGCAATCACATCCATCAATGCGTCGCTCAGAACAGGACTTGCGACGGCAAATTGGACTGCATTGACCAGAGCGACGAGAGCAACGAGACCTGTCCAGAGGTCATCCCCTGTGGCTCTGCTGATAAATTCCAGTGCAGGAACGGCGTTTGTGTGAATCGGAAGCAGTTGTGCAATGGACTCAATGAGTGTGGAGACGCATCTGATGAAGACCTCTGCGGTGAGTCATAGGTTTCAGGGATGTGCAATATGCATTGCTATCATTGCAGATATCAATGAGTGTGAAATTTCATCCGTGCGATATTGCCAACAAATTTGTGAGGACCTCCCCATTGGAGCTAAATGCAGCTGTCGCCCTGGCTATGCACTCGCAGAAGATGGAACATCTTGTAAAGGTTAGTAGGTCATGGTTACCCCTTGACCTGCTTATCTCATTTATAACCCAGATGTGAACGAATGTGAGAGCAACGTGTGCAGCCACTTCTGCCAGAACACGGCCGGTAGCTTCCACTGCTCCTGTGCGCTTGGCTTTATTCTGGGCCCCGATAAGCGAACCTGCCGTGGAAACACAAGTAGGACGATGACCCCTCTGCTGCTGCTCACTGTTTCTTCTTATTTCAGGTGACGTTCCCTTCATCTTGGTCTCAAATCGCTACTACATCCGCAACGTCAGTCTTGACGGACATCATGTTGATGTTCTGAAACACGATTTGAACAGAGCTGTTGCTCTAGATTTTGACTGGGAGGAGCAGCGTATCTACTGGTCTGACATCATGAGCTCAAACAGCAACATCAGCAGTATGTACGTAAATGGCAACGACTCAAAAGTCCTGCACAGGGCCACTCTGAGGAACCCTGATGGATTGGCCGTGGACTGGTTGGGGCGCAACCTCTTCTGGTGTGACAAGACCACTGATACTATTGAAGTGTCCAAGTTGGACGGCTCCCTGCGCCGTGTTTTAGTTGACAAGGGTCTTGAAGAACCGCGTGCGCTGGCTGTGCATCCTCTGCGCGGATGGCTCTTTTACTCAGATTGGGGGGACAATGCGCACATTGGTCGCTTGGGGATGGATGGCTCCAACTACAGCATCATCATCACCAAGCAGCTGGTCATGTGGCCCAATGGACTGGCCGTTGATTTCATCACCGATCACGTCTTCTGGGCGGATGCTCGCTTGGATTACATTGCGTTCTCCAAATTGGACGGCACACAAGTCAGATACGTCATTCAGGGTAATCTGCCGCACATCTTCGCTGTAACCGTGTATGAGGACTACATCTACTGGACTGACTGGGAGAATAAGAGCGTTGAAAGAGCGCGGAAGTTCACTGGGCAGAACCACACAAGAATCATGACCATGGTGCATAGACCCATGGATCTGCAGGTCTTCCATCCATTCAGACAACTGCATGCGGTCAAGAAAGGTCAAACAAACCCATGCGCAGGGAACGGCACGTGCAGCGACAGCATGCTGTGTCTTATCCGACCAGGGGGCACCAGCCGGGTGTGCGCCTGTCCAGAGAAGCACTACCCATCCACGGATAAGCAGTCGTGCATCTCGAATTGCTCCTCGTAAGTGGTCAGAAAATTCTCTTGTGTTTTTGCTCACCAGGTGTGCATGATTTTTATGCAGATCTGAGTTTGAGTGTGCCAGTACTTACAAGTGCATCCCGTTCTGGTGGAAGTGTGATACCCATGATGACTGTGGTGATGGGTCTGATGAGCCTGCAGACTGCCCCGCGTACCACTGCTCCATGCCTGGCCTCTTTCAATGCAGCAACGCACAGAGGGCTTACGACTGCATGTCCCCCACTCAGATCTGCGACGGAGTGGCGCAATGCTCAGACGCATCGGATGAAGTCAACTGCACGACATACACCTGCATGGACAGCCAGTTCAAGTGCACTGGGCCAGAGGGCGCCAAGTGCATCCCTGGTTCCCTGCGCTGCAACGGTCAGGAAGATTGCCCCGATGGTCAGGATGAACAGGGCTGTGGTGGGTGCTCTCCCTCTCCCCCTTGGTGTCTACATTCCACTCTCTTCCCTCAGATGATGCCCGTTGTCTTGATAACCAATTCACGTGCACAAACAACCGATGCATTCCCCTTGTCTGGCGATGTGATCATGATAATGACTGCGGAGATAATTCTGATGAGCCTCAGGAGTGCATCAACATGACATGTCCTGACCAGTACCACAAGTGCAACAGTTCTGGCCGGTCAGTTTCCTTTCACTGACTCTCGAATCATTGCAGACATCTGTTCACTTCCAGGTGCATTCCTCTTTCTTGGAAATGTGACGGAGATTATGACTGTGGAGGAGACGACCACAGCGATGAGCCTGCCAGCTGTCGTGAGTATCAATTCCTCTGTTATTGCATAACATCTCGTCTCCTGTTGTTTAACAGAGACTCAGGAGTGTGAATCAACCTACTTCAAGTGCCAGAACACCCGCTGTATCCCAGGACGCTGGGTCTGTGATTTTGATGATGACTGTCGCGACAACTCGGATGAAATCAACTGTGAGCCTCGGAATTGTTCACAGCGGGAATTTCGTTGTGATAACCGTCGCTGCATTCTGAGTGACTTCCGCTGCGACGGCATTAATCAGTGTACAGACGGATCTGATGAGGCTGGATGTGAAAAAACTTGCGAAGAGGGCAAGCGGCAGTGTCCTGAATCTAGTTTCTGCTACCCTGATGAATGGCATTGCGATGGAGATGCTGACTGCTTGGATGGCTCTGATGAGGAAGATTGTGGTGATGCTGGTTCGTGATTGGCTGCTCCTTGGAGGCATGTCTCGATTGTTTTGTTTACAGGTGTCGTGTGCGGTGTGGATGAGCTGCAGTGCGGTACAAGTGCTGAGTGCGTGCCCCTCGCGTGGCTGTGCGATGGAGAGAAAGACTGTCGTAATGGTTACGATGAAACTGATACAGTGTGCAGTGAGTACTCTGAGCTCTCTGATATGCTCAATCCTCTCTTACCTTCTCCTTCCTACAGACTCCCACGTCTGCGTTCCTGGTTACTTCTCTTGCAACAACACACGTTGTGTTCCGTTTGAGCACATCTGCGATGAGCATAACCAGTGTGGAGATATGTCGGATGAAAGCCAGTGTAAGAACAATGAGCATCTGATGAGCCCTTGATGTGATTGTTTTTGCTGAGCAGGCAACCAGCCATGCCAGGTGGATGAGTTCCGGTGTGCCTCTGGGCAGTGTGTCTCAATGAACAGCGTTTGCAATCTCTACAAAGATTGCGTGGATGGCACTGACGAAGGCGAAATCTGCCGTGAGTCACTTCTGAGCAGCTCCATTGTTTCTAATGAGTTATTTGTTTAGGAAACACCTTCAAGGTTGCATGTACCACAGTGGACGACTGCCGAGAGCATGAAGATGGCACTCTGCAATGCCTCGATGGTCAGTGCGTTTGTGCTGAGGGTTTTGAGATTGCCCGGGCAACCGGAAAATGTGAAGGTATTTCACATGTCAAAGATATAAATGTGAATCACAATTGGTGAATTTATAGATAAAAATGAGTGTCTGATTCATGGAACCTGCGATCAGATTTGCACCAACACAAATGGTTCGTACTTTTGCATGTGTGAAGACCACTTCATGAAGCCACGTGTAAACAACGTGTCAGCCAAACAAGTCTCAACTTGCAAAGCTGAAGGTAAATCAACAAAAAGCTCAATTTCATCTCAGTAATGATCATTTGCATGAAGGTCTCTCTCCGTATCTGCTGATCGGCACTGAAAACGAAATCCTCGGCCTCTCGCTACACGTATCTGTGAACGGCTCACAATACTCCCGCCAATATCCCCCTGAGGTGAGCCTTAGCAGCAGCTCTTGTGCTTAAAATCAATGTGGTATTTTCAACAGAACTCAGAATCCTCAAACATTCGCATTGCGGCCATGGACATCTTGATCGGCAATGGAGATGACTCCCCCATGGCGTTCATCACTGACGCCCACACTGGCGCCATCTACAAACAATCTGTTTTGCTATCACTCGACACAGCCTCTATCAACAAGCGAGGGGAGAGAGCCGTGCCATTGCCACTTGATCGAATACACTTTGATGGTCCAGCCGTGGAGGAACCGGTCAGTCTGAGTGTGGACTGGGTCAGTCGGAGGCTCTACTGGGCTGACCGGCGAAGGGGCACCATCGAAATGTCTGACCTTGAAGGTAATAAGAGGACGACCGTGATTGGCACAAATCTGCAGCATATTGAGTGCCTGGTGTTCACTCCAACGTGAGTACTGTTGATGTGGGGCTTCATCTGATATCTTACTCTTCCAGGAAACTTTACTGGAGTCGCAGTGGCCGCTCAGCCGCTATTGAGAGCGCCTGGCTGGATGGCTCACACCGCACTGTGCTGGTCAGCAGCAGACTATCCTGGCCGTCTTCTGTCGTGGTGGACGTGCCCAACAACCACTTGTACTGGGCGGACGCTAAGCGTAAGACAATCAACACAGTGGCACTGGACGGCACACGACGCCAGACAGTGTGGACATTTGATAGCGGTGCGTGCGATGAGGTCAAAGGTTAAGAGTGTTGTTGATGGGTGCTTTGCAGAGGAGGGAGGACCGTATCGTCTGGATCTATTTGAAAGCTCTCTGTACGTCACCATGAGGACTTCGCATAGCGTCTACAGAATGAACAAGTTTGGAGAACAGAACGGCGTATCCAAAGATAAAAAGATGATTGTGAAGGGATCTGTGCGCATTGGGGACATTGTGCTGGTTCAGCAGTACAAGCAGAAGGATTTGTCCGCTCGACTTAACGCTTTCAATCCCTGTCTCTCAAATCCCTGCAATGAATCACAAATCTGTGTGAATCGCATGGGTTCTGCTGCTTGCCTTTGCCCTTCTGCAGCTGAAGGTGTTTGTGGCACAAAACCAAGAACAGATGTCTGTGAGAACTATTGTTATCACAACGGAACATGCACTCCACAAGAGAGTGGGGTGGCCAAGTGCACGTGAGTTGAGCGCTTCAGACACTTGCTTATTTTTCTCTTTTTGTGATGCTTCTGTAGATGTCCTTGGCCGTTCACAGGAAAGCAATGTCAGATCGACCAGTGCTACCATCTGTGTGAGCAAGGTGATTGTGTGTTGAATGGCGCAAAGGCGTCCTGCAGGTAATCAACCCAATTGCTGTTGAGTCGTGTCCTTTAACCTGATCTTCCTCAGGTGCAAGCCAGAGTATTCAGGAGATAGATGCGATCATTACAAGTGTGATAACTTCTGCATGAATGGTGGATTTTGTAACATCCGTGAATCCGGACCATTCTGCATGTAATTATCCTGGGAGCGTTTTTGAGAATCTTGTTTACATTCTGCATGTCTTCATTCAGATGCCAAGCGAACAAATTTTATGGCGTTCAATGTGAGCTGCGTAAAAACAACGCATGCGATGGAGTGCCCTGTCGCAACGGAGGATCGTGTACGGTTGTGGATGGAGCAGCTGTGTGTTTTTGTCCTGATAAGTACAAAGGTAAGGGTGTCCATGATTTGTGATCTCTCAGTTCAAAGTTCACCTGTTTATTTGCGATATTGAAGGCGATCACTGTGAGATTTGTGAAATCAAGTGCAGTAGTCAGGATACTGAATGCGCCGAGTACAACTGCCTGACTCCTCAAGTACCTGAGGCGTACTGTACCCTTGACCCTGTGACTTCTGACCCCATGTGTCACTGCCCTGCGTCGTATAAACCGTCAGAATGCTACGGGAACAACACGGAATGTTCGAAGCACTGCATTGCGATGTGTGACGGCTTCTGTGAGAACGGAGGAGTGTGCGATGTTAGTCAGAAGAGCAATGCTCCCGAGTGCTCCTGCCAAAACCCATACCATGGAACGCACTGTGAACTGAGCTACTGCGACGAGCACTGCGACCCAAATAACTCCAGTATGACCGTCTATGGTTGGAAGTGACCACTCATTGATGCGTCGTGTATTTGCAGATCCCGGTGATTGTACTGTCAGCTTACGGGACGATGGATCGCCCATTGTCAAATGCCAGTGTAAACTCGATTGGCGCGGGGCTAGCTGTAACATCTCAAAGATCTGCATTGACAACCAGTGCAAGAACGGTGCCCCCTGTACCCCAGGTGAGAGATCTGCTGTTGATTTTTATAGTTTAATTATTATAATTGTCATTCAGATGAAAAAGGAATCACGAAAAATTGCGATTGTAGCAAAATTCTCGGATTCACCGGAGAGGACTGTGATACATTCGTAGGCTGCAACAATGTGAAATGCCAGAACAACGGCTCCTGTTCCTCTGTTGGTGCTCGCAAAGTGGAGTGCCAGTACGTAGCATATTTTGTGTCATGCGTCTCCTCAGCTCATTTCACTTTCAGATGTGCGCCAAACTTCATGGGGAAGTGGTGTGAGCAACCCATGCCAGAACAATGCATTGCGTACTGCGCAGGGGGCGGGAAATGTCTGGATTGTGACACAGAAACCCTCCATGGAGATCTGCCAATATGCCGCAAATGCCAGTCAGTGCTACCTGTGGCCCTCTCACATTTCCTCCTTTTTACCCTCTTTCTTCAGGTGCCCAGATGACCTGACCGGTGACAGATGTGAAGAGGTCAGCCAGAGAAGTGCTCCCACCCACTCAGCTGCTCTGCGTGCGTACAATCAACTGCACTTCAATCCCTATTGCTTCCTTTTTCCTATTACAGAGGTTGTTGAAGTCGTGGTGCCTGTTCTTCTTGGAGCTTTCTTAGTCATGGGTGTCGTGTTATATTGCATTTACAAGCGAAGGGCAAAGTGAGTGAAATATTTATTCTTTTGTGCGTTGCTCAATAACTTTGTTCAATGATTTTCTTGGCTCAGCCTGGATGAGGAGTAAGTTGAATGTTGTGATCACCTGAAAAATACCACTCTCAGTTTTCACTATTTTATTTATTCCGAGTGGAGCCTTCACGGTTGAATATTCGCTGTGCCTTTAAGGCTTTTATTTTATGCGCTTTTTTACATGTTTGCTTTATCGTTGTTTGTTGTGTGTCCGTAGTTGTTGAAGTAATCAGCTAGCAAATTAGTGTGTTGTCTCCATAGAAATCACAGGATGGTCTCCACTGAAATTTGGAATATTTATTTATAAAGTTTCATGAAGTTCTCGATTCTCAGGCCAAACTATGATATAGATGGCAGCTAATTGTTCAATTCTGAGAATATATTTTTGGTTACAGGAGCTATAAGATTATCTCTTGCACTAATTTCTCTTGCACTTTTCAGCAATCAGTTCCGTCACAAGCGCATGGTAGCGGAGCCAGACGGAGGTCCTAATGTAGAGGTCCACAATCCGATGTACATGAAAGATTACGCAGATGAAGAGATGGATGATCCGACCTTTGACCTAGAAGGAAAGGTAACTTAGGTTGCATGCACTGATTTCTGATCTACAATTTTCTTTCTCGTTTCCTCAGCCCACCAACTTCTCTAACCCCCTGTACAATCAGCTGTATGTGGAGAATCCATCAGGCAGCAAGACTGCTCAGCAGCACCAGGACCCTGAGAAGAACCAACTGCTGGACGACGGCACTGCCTCGCCCAAGAAGAAACGAAAAGGAAAACGCGCTTTACTCGCTGACGACGATGATGATTATGATTTATGATAACCATCAAAATATTAAAAAGTGCAATCTTTGCTAATCTTCACGTTGAACAAATAGTGTTTTATACGTTATCATACATCTTCAGTGCATCTTTTTATCTAATCAAACAGATTTGCTTTGAATCTCATCTTTGATTTTTTTTTTTTTTTTTTTATCCATGACCACATTACGTTGCTTCTTCTCTTCTGCCATAATTATAATTACATTCCGTGCATAAGTCAGACTACAAAACATGCTAGATAAATTTTTTAGGACATGAATGTTTTTGGGAGGGTTTTATCATGGCTTGGTAATAATAATCAAAAGAGTAGCTAACGTTTTTCCTCTGATTTTTGGTGCTTCCCGTGACGTGAGATTACAATCAAAAGCTCAAAATTCTGTCCATTAATTCAGATTCTAATGCTTCCTCTTGCCTGCTACGCTTAACTCAATGTTACGACGAGCAGAGAATCTAGATAATTCTCGCTCAGTATCCAATCACATCCCAGCGTTTTATCATTCATTGTATTACATGTACCTCAAGGCTGTATGCTCTCAAAGGTTGTAAACCGCCTTCATCATAATTACCTGTACAATTTGTTTAATTTCGATAAACATGTTTCCTCTCATATTTTAAAAGTCAATAAGGGAAATTTTGTAGTCTTATAACTTTCGTTTGTCACAAATTTGCTTTTGTATCATATTTTCTTGACATATCACACAAATTATAATTTTGATTCATAATTTTTGTCGCTTTGTTTTGTTTTCACTTTGCGGAAAACAAGGTGGAGTTGTTAACAATAGAAATGATTATCTTGAGTAATTAATACTCGAATAATATAATTTTAGTGTCTTTTTATTTCCCACCTCATTGGTGTACTATGTACAGAATTTGTCATTCTGCATGTATCTCGTGTTTTTAATCAGAATGTGTACAAGAAATGAATATGATGCAAAATAAATGACTGCTATTTTAAATCTGGATTATTTGAGTATTTTCATAATTATTGCTGTGTCTTTGTATCTGCAGTTTTACTAGATTTAGATAGCTCATTCAGAAGACAAAAAAACTTTAAATTAATGAAGAGCAAAAAGAGAATTTATTGAATCGCGCACCACGAGGGCGTTAATAGCGTACAACTTCAATGTCCAATGACCGCTGCTGATAATCCCAAGGCAAAGAAATGAACATTTCTATCTGAAATCTTGAACTGAACCTTTTTTACATTATCTTTCCCTGGAAGTAAAGATGAGTCTTTTTTTATAACTTTCATCTCTCCATGAACATCTCGAGATAAACCAGTCTGCAAACAGCTAACCTCAAAGATGACGTCACTATGGTAACTGAGTTGTCTCCATAGCAACTCCATGTCATTATCTCCTTCTGTGCAGTGACAGAGCATAGCCAACGTGTTCCTTTTCCCCATCACTTCCTTCTTTAAATATTCTATAAAGTACACAACATCTTGCACCGGAAGTCCCAAAGCAGCCAAGATGGACACATCGTCTATGATCACCACGGTTTTCTCATTCAGATTTTTCAACAGCTCTTTAATGTGCCAGAATAATCCTTTGATGGAGCTGTGCGGCTGATCAGGATGGTAATTCAGCCAGCAGTCATTTCCACCAGCGCTCTCAATGCCACACTTGACAAGAGTGTCCTCCCCGATGTGCTTCATGGCATCTACAAACACAAACCTGCCATCCTGCTTCAGTTTGTTGAGATTCAGGGACAGTCTGGTTGCAACGCTGCTGTAATGGGTGAAGGATTGAGCCAATCCTACAATGCAGACGCTGCCCCCATTGGCCTTGAGGAAGAGAGACATTAGATGGTGAAGCACCAGGGATCCTTCATCACTCGTCTCCCTCACGAAACACATTGTTTCCGATGGAAGTTGGGTTTGGCTCCAGCCGAGGAGGTTGTTCAATTCAGCAAACATTATTCAGGTTGCTTTGGCTCAGTGATTTTAATACCTGAGCAGCAGACAGAGCGGGCCTTGTGCTTCTTACAACACTGACGCAGGACTTCGATCGTTTTCACACAGGCTGCTTCTTTGTATTTGTTTGCTGTGAAAGAAACAGTATATGGGAGAAGTGAAAAGTGTTTCCTCTTATAGCATATGCAAATCGTGGGTCCCATGCACAGTTCACAATACTAATCAACTTATTATCGCCCATTGCAGGCCAATTAAGCAGTTTAGCCAAACTGACCTTGCATACATTTCTGGAAATCACACGCTTGAGTTTGACATGGATCCTTGTTCATGCTCTGTTGAATCGGGGGTTGGCCCTAGTTAAGTCAAAGATTGATTAATTTTGAGTCGCATGTCATTGACAAGGTTTCAACCAAACTGTTACTTTGCTGACGGCTACAACGATTTTAATTCGGTCAAAAAAAAGTAGAACGAAGTTGAAAAATTAGATCATACAAAATACTACTTTATTAGCTAATTATGAAAACAATAGACATTGAAGGGTATTTTTCTGTCTTAATATGTCAAAGTTTTGTTCTATATTAGCTGAAATTGTGAGGGAAAATAACTAATACGACGAAAAATCAGTTAGCGCATCAATACATCCCTCAAGCTATATAGGTCATGTAATGACACACTTAGATGTTGTCCTTAGCAACCTGACTAATGTTGGTACGACGTTGTAGTGAATCTTTGAAATCAAGATTCTTGATTGAATTTCAACAGCTGCATATCGCTTCATTCTATCACAATGGCTCTCCCCTTTCTTCCTGGGAATTCATTCAACCCAAATGTGAGTATCCCATCCCTTCATGGCTGATACGGTGATTGTTATCCAATAGAAAATGATACATTACAATACTGTGAATACATCATGATCTTACTGACTTACTCACTTGGTTAGCTGCATTCTGTAGCCATCAGGTTCAGGTTCAGGTTGATTGGATTAAAGTGCCTTTGTTTCGGCACTGTTACAATCTGACGTTCGAGTTTCTCTTTATTTATATCTTCTATTTCTAGTAAAAGATAAAACCCCATAAATAATACAGTAATAACTGAAATAAAGCTAAACTGGAATAACCAACCAAATAATAAGCCCTACTTCCCTCCCCCCTTCCCCAGAACAACAGAACGAAATGATAACAAATGAATAGATAAATAAATAAATGAATAGATAAATAAAGAATAACTATAAATAACGATAAATAAAGATAAAAAGAGAAACACATAAAATGAATGAATAAATGACCAGAAGATACTCGTTGCTCTACTCAGTCATAGTGCAAGAGGACGCCGCCTGGTAGCCCTCCACGCAAAATAACCGATGTAGAAGCAAGTTGTAAAGTAACATAACAATACACCACACCAGTCTACAATATTACATCAATAGACCAACCAAAAGCATCAGCACTAGCTTGCTACTGACTAGATAACTCATTTAAACAAACCAAAAATAACAAATTATAGTAATAGAACAGACACTTTCACTCTCTCGCAGACCAGGGCCTTGCCCTCTATCTTTCTCTCTCTCTCTCTCCTCTTTAGCTCCTTCCAAATCTTTTCTACACTCCTCAACACCAGTCATTCCAGGTCCGCGAATGTTACTGCGAACCCCAACACTCCCTCCACCAAATCCTCATCTACCCTCTCCTATCTCCATCTCCATAATCTGTGGGGATAATAGGAGTCTTGGAACAAGATCATTTCCCCGGGGCTAAAATTCTGGGTTCATATACCAAACATTATTTCAGCAGGCTTATATGAGTTATATCCGGGGATGATCATACACCTCAGCCAAAAATGGTCTTTAGCAATATTTCCACAGGGGTTTCAAACTGAATCTCTATAGTCATGCATAATTGCCACAGCAATAAGCCGAAATGAAACCACCGTGGAAATTACCCCCTTAAGTTTTCAGTAAATTCTTCCCTAACTAACTCCCATTATTTGTCTGTATCAGAGTATGTGGTCTCATGGCGTCCACTGCCATCCACTATACAAGCATGCTATTCACAATTATCATTGAAAGCTGTGCACGTCCAGACTATATTATGCTGCAAAGATTGGTTGAAATATCTGCAATATCTTAGTTTGCAGTCTGCAACTTTGATCTAAAGTAGGATTCACATGGATTAATGCTGCACAATCTAATTATAAATTATATGGTGAATTCACTCATCCTTGTTTCAGGTGGGCAGAACCAAGTACCACAAAACCCAACAACTTGGATACTGCAACAGTGTTCCAATCGTGAGCGGAGAAGACAGAGCAGGTTCTAAGGGAAGCTGCATCCCCAGGGGAACTGGATCTGATCTGCCTTCTTGGGTAGCCTTTGACAAACAGGTCAGTATGCAACAGAAATCATAAACCACAATTAATATTGCTGTGCATAGGTCCTCTGTTTTGATGCTTACTACCAAGAAGCTGTGCATGAGAAGAGAGAAGAGCAGTTCAGAGTTCACAGCTGCAAAATTTACTTCTATTTGGAGGATGATTCCATTCAGGTCGTTGAACCAAGGATGCAAAACTCTGGCCTTCCTCAGGGTAGGTATTCATGGTTCATTTATGGGGCGTTCAATTCGTAAATGATTTACAGGAACACTGATTCGTCGCCACAGAATTCCTCGTCCTCCTCCTTGTGACAACACCTATTACACCATTGAAGACTTTAACATTGGGAATGAACTTGTTTTGTATGCTAAGAACTTCAAGATCACTGGATGCGATGGTTTCACAAAAAACTTCTTGCACAAACTCGGAGTTCGTCTGAATGCTCCTGAATCCATTCCCGATGACCCTTATGCAAGTCACAGAAAAGCTGTGAGTCCTTGTGTTGGTATCATTGATGGTATCACTTGAAGTTTTTCCTCCAGATGTCAGCCACTATGGACCCTAAGCGCCCATACGAGAGGACTGACACCCTGAAGCAGTTCCTCGATCATGACCGCCATGTGCTGCGTTTCTCTTGTCGTTGGGACGACACAGATAACATGTTTGGTGATCAGCGTGAGATGGTTCTGCACTATTTTTTGGCTGATGACACGATTGAAATCAGGGAAATCATTCCCCCAAATTCTGGCAGAGATGCCACTCCGATGTTCCTGAAGCGATCACGCCTCCCGAAGATTGTCAGTCCTCTGACTCAGCCAGGTGAAATCACTGATCGCACTGTGCTCAATGTCTTTGGGCCAATGGGTCATGGTGGAAGGTACATCCTGGACAGCTTGAAGGCAAGTGGCTCATCAATTGGCAGAGAACCTCTGTTTCACACTGTATGTATTATCTCAGACTGGAGCAGTTCCGCAAGATTTCTACGTTGATGCCGATCTGCGGGTTGGCGCCGTCTTGAATGTCATGGGACGTCCTTTCATTCTGACTGACGCTGATGACTTCACCCGGGAATACTATAAGCAGAAGTTTGCCATAGGTATGCCATGTCCCCCCAAACCTCACTTCTGCTATGATCCTGAGAAGCACTGCGGCACCTCCGACCCTTGCACTGACCCTTGTGACCCTTGTGAATTCCTCAAGAATAGAGTTAACACTGAATATAACTCATGTAACCCTTGTTCTGGTGTGCTGTAAAGTGTTCTACAGCACTACATGTTTTGTTGATGTTTTGTTTTAATTAACTCACTAATCAAGATCATTGTGGTATATAAGTGTGTGAATTTTCTTCAACTTTAACTTACCTGATTTGCTAAATATATTGTAATACTCTGAGTTTCACACTTCCCTTTTTCACCTTCAATGGGAGTATGTTCATGTCTTCAATGTATCTCTTATTACGTGTACCCTACACTGATTGTTTTTTAATGTGTCATAATTAAGTTGTTAATTCATTCTGTGATTACTTTGTTATTTTTACCAATCCAATTACTTAGTATGCAAGTCCTGTGATATCGTTAGCCTACTGTGTTGCCACCCTGTACCCCAGCACTCCACCACTTTCAACAAGAGCGTCTAATCACTTGACCTTCAACAATTCCGCTGTACATAATTATGGATGCCAACTATTCAAATGAAACTTTGAAATGTTAATTCAAAGACCTTCATTGAAGTTACAAACTGCTAAAACCTTCAACCTATTGTGTTTGGAGTTCATCTCTATCAAACTGAGATGGGCTTGTAGTAAATTATCAATAAATACAAGTCGAGTTGAATTTGAGCGTTCGTTTGTTACTAAATATTTTAGTCTCTGACCTCGGACCCGCTCTGCACCCTGCACCTCGTTGAATCTTTCCTTTGCAGCTTTTGTATTTATAACGCTTCCTCTTCACTTTTCATTATTCCATTTCTGAAGTTTTTTAACTTTCATATTTTCTATTTTTGCTACTTTTTATGTGTTTGTTTACTTTGCTGCTTGCTTCAATGCTTCTTTTCTCTGCTTTTTTTCTTCCAACCGAGCAGACATGTCGGCAATTGATTTGGGTACAAACAAAAAGTCCAAGGTTCTGCATGAGCCTCCTCCGTACAATGGCTTTGGCAGTGAGGAGGACTCCTTGTGCTCATGCACTGGGCTCCTCCCTAAACCTCCCAGGAGGGACTTCATCAAGTTCATGCAGAAGGATCGCCATGGACTGGATAGCAATGTCCTCCGCTTCCTTGCCCGAATGGACACAGCGACTCCTGTGGATGTCGACAGAAGATTCATTGTGTCGTACTTCCTGTCCGATGACACAATTTTGATCTATGAGCCAATCATCAGAAATTCAGGTGAGAATGTCTGTATAATTAATTCATGATTACATTGTTTTTCAACCACAGGCATCATTGGTGGGAAATTCCTTGAGCGAGGAAGAGTGAAGAAGCCAAACCAGCCCAACTTCAGCACTCAGCTGTCTCAATATTACATGGCCAGAGATTTGTATGTTGGCGCTCAGGTCATCATCAACGACCACAAGTTTGTGTTCGTTGATGCAGATGAGTATGCGTACAATTACATGGAGCGCAATGCCGAGAAAGACGGAGTAAGTGCCCTTATAACTAATCACCTCAGTGAAGATTTAATTAACTCTCCCGCAGTTTGTCCATGCCAATGTTGGTCAGATTCTCCCCAAATTGGCTCAGGTCCTTGCTAGCCAGAATGAAGACGCCTCACACCTTGGTTCCTCACCTGTGTCCTTTGAACAATTCCGCAGCCTCTTGCAAGACCTCTCCCAGGGAATGCTGTCAGAACACGAGATTGTCACGCTCGCTCGCTTCTACCAAGACAACAAGGACAATTCTCTCTCCATTGAGACACTGTTGGCTGTTGCGCAAGAGGAGCTGCGCAAGGTCAACTTTGAAGACTTCCGTGATCTGCAAACGCTGTGCATCCAACATGACACCGAACGGTACGCTTCCCCACCAACCCCTTTCCTTCCTCCTTGTTCATTAATGTTTTGCCCTGTCTGCAGTTGTGGACTGTTGTCTCCAGAGCAGCTGCACATCGCTTGTCTTGCCATGAAGATCCCTCTTCCGGGAGATCTCATGCGAAATATCCTCCAGAAGTAAGAATTAACATTTTTCGTGCCTGTTTCTTCAAATAATGAACTTCCTCCCAGGGTCCCCAGAAACGAGGCTGGTCTGATTGACTACAACAACTTCCTTGGCGCCCTCAACTGGCGTGATCACCCCTTGGACCGTTTGTCCATCCCAGATGCGACTGGCAACCCTCACTGGCTGGGAAATGACGACAAAACCCAGATTCGGAATGTCAACATCCAAGCGTTGGTCCAGGATTTGTCCAAGAAACCAAGCGCCAACTAATCACTCCATTATGATTGGCTCCTAATTGCAAGCCCCCTGTGATTATCAAGGTTTTTTACATCTGAAAAAAACTTATTAGTGCTTGATGAAATAAAATTTCCCCTTATTTGTGTCTTAATCTCAAAGATTTATGTTCATTATACATGCGTATTTCGTAAATTATATATGGAATTGTACGGAATTAGAAGTTTGATTCATTCTGTCTCTAAGTTATGAAAACTGAAATCATAGAGATATAATTTTTAAAAATTCTCATCTCGGGATTGTAACATTAAATCGCTGCATAATTCATTGTAGCATCTTCAAATGCACAAATCTATGTCTACATAACGTTGCATGGAGAGCGGGCGGAGGCGTCGATTGAAAAATGAATGCGAGTACGAGTAAAAAAATATGTATAATTTATAAATATAAAATCAAGCAGAAGCTAAATTGATACAGCGGACTATAAGCATGTACAACAACTTCCTATGTATAAATTCACAATATCCCACTTAGCCAAAACAAAGGACAAAATGCACCTGGCGGCGACCACGTGTGTCGGCAACTTCAAAGCGCGGGAAAAGTTTTCAATCGTGAGCGCCGCGTGGCGAAGGAAATACATGTATCGCGCTGGGATTGGCCGACTAGGGCCACGTGATCTGCCAGCCGCTGCAGCCGATGGTTAATCAAGGCTGTCAGAAGTCAAGAAGTCTACAGGGTAATTTTTTCCCCTCTCGGATCGTAAAGCCCAGGTACTGTGAATATTGTAAGCTAGGTTGGCATGGTTTCAGCTCTAGTCAGGAAAAAACCCCGATTCTTCGTGAGTTGTGTCCTGTGTAAAATTGTGTGGTTTCATTCTACGGGTATTGTTGGGTGGGATTATGCGCCCATCGGTCAAGGAAAGCTATTTTTAGGTCATATTGCTGCTTTGGAAGCTGGTACCACGTGGCCGGGTTATTTTTCCTCTTTATTTCTCGGCTATATCTTCTTAAAAGTGTCTAAATTTAAACTACACTGGCTCTTTCTACTTTATTCAAATTACTGTATCAATTGAAGCTCAAACCTGCCAGCCTTATAGTTATAACCATGTAAACTTTCTGAAACTGATACACGTGCGTATGCAAGTACTATACTCGTGGAAGGCTCTACTTATTTGGCAAGTAGCCAGACGCCTCTAGTCACTTGACCTTATTGAATGGCCTCAGTCTTCTACGGACTACTCCAATTCTAGACTGATTTTTGTTGTGTTCAAGCAACTTGCGTCTATGTTTAGAACAAAATCCATACATAATACCGGTATTATTTTGGTAACCATTTAGGCGCGCGTATATGGGCTGATACGAGGGAATACAAGCATGCATGTCAGACATTATACTCTTGAGTATTCAAACATGCAATGTCACGGTTTTTTATCGAATGCATGCGTTCTATCTCATTTGTTACCACTTGTTACCATTTTAAGCAGCATGACTATCACTATGGGTGCCGCATGGGCTATGCGGCTTCATTGACGCAGTTTGACAGGTCATGGGGGATCACACAATCTTCTGAATTGATGGGGAAAAAGTTTAAAGTAATGGAGGTCCTGACAAAAGCACACAGATCGATATAAGGCCTTGAATGGGGGCGATATGCTTCTCATGGGTGCAACCTCTTGGTCACGTACACAACATATATTCACATTGTCTTGAGTTTTCGATTATATATAAATACCTCTGACGCACGTGCTATAAGCACAGGTATGCAGTTATCCAAATGCGTAAGATATTCCTCTTCTTTCTCCTGTGTGAATGTTTCTTTTCGTTCTCGCATAGGTGGCGAAAGAAGATGATTCGATGATTGTTGTAACTTACAAAGCCTGTATTTCCTTTTCCCTACTCATATATGCCATTGTTACATGGCATTATAATATATATATAGGCCTACTAGCCATTTCCAGCCAACAATGTAACATGATAGCCCTTGGTAATCTAAATGGAGGTCAAAATGCAAGCTCGTTCTTTGCGCACAAAGCGGTTGAGTAGAGTGACCTACATGCACTGATTATTATAAGTGCATGTACACATTTATCTAAGATATTTTCCAATGTCGAGTCAGATAGCCGTTTATTACGATCAAAATTACACCTGAATGGAAATGACAATATTCCGGGCGCAGATACCAAAATTAGAATTTATGAAAGCCAGCTGAACTGTATCGAAATCGAAGACTTTACTGGTGTCAATTGTATCTTCCTTTTTGTTCTCTTGTTACGTTTTGTTCTGCATTCATTGAACTGAAAGATGCTCGTCGTGAATTCAGTTTTTCGATTTCACATTATTTTATCGATGATGTAATCCATGGCGTCTGCTTTAAGAAAGCTCACACGATGTTCGAGCCTTTGAAGATAAGAGTGGATATAAATTTGATTATAGAAGATTAGCACCGAATCTTTCTACGATAAAATGACGACCACAAGTCATTTCGGTGAAAGGGTGAAATCTCGGGATGGGTATGATATCTAGGCCCAATTCCCCCCATATGCATACAATCTATAAGCATAAATCTTGAGTCTGACTCTGCCTCACATGACGTCACTATGGAATATATGCTTTCGTCATATATTAAGTTCGAGGTGTCACTAATACTTGTAATATACGCAACACACTAAGTCATGTGACATCATGCGTGATCGATCTTGCTTCCAAGAAGAAACTGCGCCTTTCTAAAAAAAAGAATTGAGAACCACCATGTGACAATACTTTAATTATTTCTAGTGGTGTTTATGTATAACACGCATGCAACAATGCATGTGATACATGGCTGATCAGGTGTATGTATGTGTTTATTTTATGAGAGTATATAATTAGGTTAGCGATTTTTATATTGTTTGTACCCGCATAATTATGTACATGTAATATTCTAGTTCAACATATTACACTTCATATATTTATATATATAAAAAAATAAACAATAAATAAATAACTTGTCATTCGAAGGAACATGGGAGAGTGTCTATTATTTTATTGTTTCAGTTGACACGTATGAATTGACGCATATTAAATTGTTTTTCTTTGATATAAATTGCGTAACTCCCAACGTATTTTGTTATTCGATGTCCTGGGGTGCGAAGGTTAATTGACCTCTTCTTGACCTGTACATGGTTGCATCATACATCCGTTTCAGGACAAACAGCTAGGGTCAATATTCTGATAAGAGGCTATAGTTGCATACGAGCCACGATAAATTAAACATGAGGCAACGGATACCTTGTTTCGTACAATGATATTGCACTTTGAAACCCATATAATTAAACATCCAGCCCTGAGCGACCGTTCATCTCTAAATTTGGTGCAAAAACATCACTCACAAAATCATAGGCACCATTATTCTGTTCAACTCCTACATGTACATATAGCTCTAAACTGATCCCGCATAAGCTGTTATCCGTGAAAGAGTGGGGTGAAGTGATGAATGTATCAGCAGATGATAATTAATGTTCGGATTGTTCGCGTGTTCTTATCAGCTCAGAGTCCGCAGCCGCTTCTTTCATTCTCAGCATGTCAGCCACCGAGAGCGGAGTGACCACCAAGACGAAGAAGAAGAAGAAGGCGCCTGCCGAACCGCAGGCCCTGCCCACTCCACCAGACGGGGGATGGGGTTGGATGGTCGTCTTCGGGTCGTTCATGATCCACGTGGTGGCTGATGGCGTCGCCTATTCCTTCGGGGTCTTCCTGCCCACGTTCCTCACGTACTTTGACGCTCCACGAAGTGAAACCGCGTGGCTCGGCTCCCTTATGATCGGCGTGACGTGGGGCTCAGGTAAGTCTTCTCCTGATGTATAAGTAAAGTATACATACCGGTGTTCTATTCTATATGGTGCACATAAAATATTATCATATATATATATATATAGAATATCCACTCTTGATTGGGTTTAATAATTCTGTAATGTCAGTTTAAATTGAATGTTCTTCTGAGTATTTGGCATAGTGGCATCTGTCTTAAATCACTGATATAGAGTTTTTCATAAACCCGTTCATAATTGTTCCACGTGGTTATCACTGTATTCCTCCAATTGTGGATTTATGCCGTTGTGCCAGAGGATTATGCGCAATCGTTACCTGTACACACACACTCGCACGTCATGAGCTTCCCTTTCGTCTGAGAATTCTTAATTTCTCGGCATTACTTCACTCCGGTTGATTGTAAAAGAACAGCTGCTATTTGACGTCATCTCATTATAATGAGGCCTCGCTGAGATAAGCTTCGAGTGTGTACTGAAAGACAGCTGACTGAGTTCCAAGTGTTCCTTATATAACAGGTCCTTGGTCTTTGCTTTGTACTACTAGTTCCTGTCGTACATATTAATTGTCACAGCGACTATGATATAGATAATTAATTTGTAGACCTGTGCAAAATGATGAATTGTCCGGTCTTCAGGGCCCATTGGGAGCATTGTGACCAACAAGTTCGGGTGTCGAGTAACTACGTGTTTAGGAGCCGTCCTCAGCGCCGGTGCATTCATCATCAGTATCTTCGCCCCGAATATCTGGTTCATGTACTTCAGTTTCGGAATTCTTGCTGGTGAGTTTGATTACACTGTCCTTTTGTGTCTACAACTTTAATTCCTCATATAGGTTTGGGTCTTGGTTTGATCTACCTGCCCGCTATTGTGATCGTCACCTTCTACTTTGAGAAGAAAAGGGCGTTCGCGACTGGCATTGCCGTCTGTGGATCTGGCATCGGGACGTTTATCTTCGCACCGCTGTCGCAGTTTTTGGTCAATGAATACGGATGGAAAGGAGCGGTGTTGATCGAGGCAGGCCTCCTGCTCAACTGCTGCATCTTCGGCTTGCTCTTCCGACCTCTGACCCTCCCCAGAGAACCAAAAGAAGAAGAAGAAGCACCTGCGACAGAGATGCAGATCGTCAACAAGAACGTGGCTGTCTTGAAGAAGCGAGAGAGATCCAACACAACATGCAGCGCTGAAGAGACCGGGAAGGAGACGAACCTGGACAGCACTCGCGCATTCTCCAGCGACATGCACCTTCACCACTCAGGCGAACACCACGAGCACCACCACAAACCGAAAGAGATCAGCCCACTCTCCAGAAAAGACGCCTTCTACAGCGGCAGTCTGCACAACATCCCACTGTATCGCTCCAACCCTGCAATGTACATCCAGAGCATGACGTCACTGCCCTCCTCTGAATCCTCAGAAGAAGCGGAGGGTGGTCGATGCAGTGCCATTGGTCGCTGGTGCCGACACCAGGGTCGACACCTGGGCTTGCTAGCCGACCCTGTCTTCCTGCTGTTCACAGTCTCCAACTTCCTGACCAGTCTGGGCTTCTGTGTGCCGTATATTTACCTGCCTGATCTGGCTCACCAGCTGGGCATCGACGAGCAACGTTCCGCTCTGCTCATCTCGGTGATCGGAATCGCCAACACCATTGGGCGTGTGGTGTTTGGGTGGATGTCTGATCTGAAGTGCGTCAACCGCCTGGTGTTGTACAACACAGTGCTCACCCTGTGTGGCATCTCAACTGCACTGTGTGCCTTCTGCGTCATCTTCCCAATGCTGTGTGTGTACGCGGCAGCCTTTGGCATGTTCATCGGTAAGCTCGGTTCTTTATCTCAATCTCTATATTGTTATCAACTAATCAAAGGCAAGTTATCAATGGAAATGATAACTAATCGAAGTGGGTGTGCAGTAATTTCTTTATCAGTGGCGTAATCAACTTATTAAGTCATCGTTTACCGATCACTTTACTACGAATAATTGATCATGGATGTATTTAAACTTCTGTATAAATTATGTACATGCATTTTGGAGAGGTTAGGAAACATTGTTCGTGGCCTGTCCTAAGTCCTTAATCATGAACATTGTCATTTCCTTAAAGGAGTCTACGTCGGTTTGACATCAGTCGTGCTGGTTGACCTCCTAGGACTGGACAAACTGACCAACGCCCTCGGATTGCTCCTCCTTTTCCAGGGTGCAGCGGCTGTCATCGGTCCCCCCATTGCCGGTGAGTTCAAGCCCTCGTTCATGCACGTCATCCCTTTTGTTCATCAACAGGAAAGATGTATGACGTGCGGGGCAGTTACGACGACGCCTTCTACCTGATGGGCGCACTGGTCGCACTCAGCGGCCTCATGCTCTTCGCCATCCCGTGTCTCCAGCGCAGACAAGCTAAACAAGGGCACCACTCACCCGACGAGGACATCATCGAACAGAGGGACATTGACCTTGGCAAGAAGGCGATCGGCAGCGCGAGTTACCTGCCGGTGGCGCAGGACGCTCACAACCACGCTGCGGACTGCTGAGAGTCCAAGCACGTTGAGTGACTTCGCTTGTGTGGTGTGGTGTGTGTGTGTGTGGCGAGCAACCATGGAAGATATAGGAAATGTCAAATTGCTGGTTCGTGATATTCATTATGGAATACAAGAGCAATTGAGACAACGCTTCATCAGATATGAGTATTTCAAAGGGTTGTGTCAATATTTAAGGGTAATACAAAAGGGGTAACCACATTGCCTCTCTCCTTCCTCCCAAGTCCAGTGATTTGTGAGTGAAAACTCGTTAACATGACTCTTTGTTGCCAGCCTTGTAAATTGCAAGAGTGCGTTTTGGTCAAGTTATTCAGTTTTCACGGCATATCAACGAGTGTCATTGTGATTATTACTCTTATTTAATGTGAACCTCTATTTTCATATGTACATAATGATTATGTAATTATGTGACTCTTTTTAACTTGGTTGTACAAATTATGATGCGTGTATGTTCAATTTCAAATACATTGTATTTTTTTAAATTGTACCCGTTGGAAATGGGCGAATGATTTCTCTTTGTTTCAACTGTAAATAATTTATTCCTCAATCGAAGGCGATCGTTGCAATCACTTTATTCTACTCTACATTGTATATAAATATACACGTTTCCTTTTTTCACTTTGATTTTCTCTCAACGCTTGTCTCAACTTTCGTCATCTGTGTCGCACACCAAATGTTTCATTGTTGGATGATATTCTAGGCTTTAAAGAGAACGGCTGCTGATGTGTAATGAAATATGCATTTGCGAAAAAAAAAAAAGACCCCCTTCGGAGTAAGCTGCAACAATATCAAACGAGTAGACAACGTCAAAACTACCGAAGCCGGGTAGCGCAGTGGTAGCCCGACTGTTCGATTCTCGGTTGGGCACCATTGTGTAACACCCAATTGGCCGCTCACTGCATGGTGGTGTGGCGTCGTCTGCTCGTTAGACAATGGGTTGGGCACCTTGCCGGGGTGGAATTTTGCGGCCTGAAAACCCTCATGAAGCGTAGTGTCGAATTGCAGTATCTGGTTGGACGAAGGTGGTCATCTAAGTTGTGATCATATCTCGCTGAGGGCTCCCGTTTCACGTTCTAGGGTCCGAAAACCAGGGATAAGTTGTTGTGCAGTGTTATGGTATACAAATCAATAATTTATTATTAACATTGCGCGCTGCAGATGCAATTCTGGATGCTCTTAAACAGCCCAGCACCTCTGATCATTCACCCCATATATGTTCTGACCTCACATGCAGGACAGGACCAACTAGCGAAAAAGCGGAACAACTGTTGGGAATTCATAATCATACCAGGTGAATTCTTTCACTGGTTCCCTGGTCGTTACTGTAAATAGCAGCCAATGAGATACCACCTGTCATTGGTGTGTGCCTGTGTCATATATATATGACCAGGGAACTAATGTGTCATTAGTTCCTTGGTCATATAATGACACAGGCACAGGTCGATGACAGGTGGTATCTCATTGGCTGCTATTTACAGTAACAATTAGTCAACTGGTCGTATTCGGCATGATGGGTTTTACGGCTCCACCCAACCCGTTCGGGTGATACGGGCGCCAGAACAGAAGGCCTGGGACCGGGGTTTCCCCCTACTCTTATCGATAAATCCCAAGGGTTCTTTATCCTGCATACCACCATAGACATGTTATAATTATAATTCACAATCATAACGCCGTGGCTAATCGGGTCTCGAACCCGGGACCTCGATCCCACGGTCGGCATAGGATTGCAAACCGACTGAGCTATTCGCTGCCCCAGGTCGTATTCGGCAAATACTGTGAATTAATTTTCACTCGCCTCGCCTTGTGAGCCATTTTGGGAATTCCGAGTGACGTCATGTGAAATGGATGTACCAAAATAGGGGTGAGTTTTCATCGGGGTGTGCTGGTGCTTCTTTTCAGTAGCGCCGGAGACGAGTGAAGTGAATTATCGGCTACCCATTCCTCGATCTTCTAGCGCACTCCATCGTACAAATAGCGTACGATAATCACTCCACGTGATGCATGGACACTATAAGCAAGGCTTGAATTATTGGTTGCAT
>KB305422.1:879-55101 GCA_000328365.1 Capitella teleta | reverse complement strand
AGGGTACATTTGTGAAAAAGAGATTTTTTTACAGCTGGGCCCTCAAAAGTGGGTAGATTTTGAAACCCTTGACTATAACCATTAAGGGGGTTTGTCATGGGAATTCACCACAAAATTCCATTAAAGGTTAGCAATACATTGAAATTTGAAACACCCAATGAGAAAATTTTTCGAAAGGATAATTCAAATCATACCACCATCTTGAACGATGAATCAACAGCGAAACATTTCCCAGAGACTTTTTTTTTTTTTTTTTTCGAGTAAAAAAAATAGAAATAGCACGCAACCATTATTCACACTGGCTTGATTGCAAACCTTTGAGCTCCTTGCAAGTTATCCACGCCCGGCTTTTTTTTTTTTTTTTTTTTTTTTTTTTTTTTTTTTTAATGATGAAACAACAAATAATAATGATACATGTAAGAAGAAAAAACGAAAAACATACTGTTATTCTGGATGAATGCTTTTCAAAACATTGCACAAATCTCTCTCATAGAATACCCCTGGTGATGTAACACAGCAATTTCAGGACATTATGCATTATCGTCGTTGCTTCCAAGTACATGTTCTGAAGCTCGTTGACGATCTAGCTGAAGCTACATAGCAGGGAAAGACAGACAACATGGTATGTGGCATAAATTGACGTGTAGTTTATTTTAAGAAAGTGACTGAGCATTGATTTGAATGAGAAAACCTAAAATAAACCGAAAACATCAAGGTTGGTATTCCAGAAAAAAAAAAAAAAAAAAAAATTGTGATTTTATAATTCAGCATGGCTTACGGATGCAGAAAAGAGCCCGGAGACTTGTCCTGACGGCTAACAATCCGACAGATAAGGGATTACGTGTGGGTTGGCGTCTGGAAAGTGGGAATACATATGTATCGATGGAAGGCCTCTGATTTCCAGCGCCCTAGTCTCTGTATCAAGTTATCCGCTACCCCCATTGCACAAGCCGAGGTGGCTGCCCTAATCCGAAAGGAATCGGGGTGTTATCAAAGAAGTTTGTTTTTCAAGTCATGAAATTATAAATTCATAAACATACTATAAAAAATGGAATGCAGAGAAAAACACAACAAAACCAAGAAGTAACAATAAGAAATCTCACTGATAAAAAAAAAAAAAAAAAAAAGAGTAATAATTGATTAGTCACAAAAAAAATAAAACTAAAATAATAAACATAACATGTGTGTTGGAAACACAGAAAAATAATTCTATGAAAACTCCTAAGCTAATTAGAAATTAATTAGATTTCATAAGCAATAAGATGTAAATCAACATTGATTTGCACTGTAGGAATGCTCTGAATGTCACAGCTGACTGCAGCACACGAATAACATGACTTCAAAATGAGGTTTAAAAACAGCATCCCAATTGCAATTAATCGAGGTATTGATTACATATAAGCTGAGCAAGATGAGAAGAAAACAAATTTGTTGTTGAAATAAATTAATTTTAGACAAAAGAACAAGAGAAAACAATGAAATTGAATGATAACGACATCATAGTTGAGGGTCAATTTGTTCACTTTGGTTGATTGGATTAGAATAACGGGATTACCCAAGACATCTTTAAACAAGAATCACAGTTCAATGACTCCAATCACAAAGCATCATAGAGCTTGAGGTATTTGTCAGTTCGTTCGCTCTGTTTGATGCTTTTGTACAGATTGCTAACCTTCTTACGCACACGATCACTGACTTTGGCTTTCTGGAGAATGATCTGAGGAGGTTCGTGTTCGGCCTTCATGGAGAGTGTGCTGAGGAGGTCAAAGACCTTCATCTGACGCATGAAAATGTCCTCCAGTTTGGCATAAATGGCCAGGTCGTAGCCAAGACTCTTCAGCACTTGTGAGTTATTCAGCAGGTTCTCTCGCATCTCATTATACGGGATGCCATCGATATAAGCTCCGGTTGAAAATTTGGGAATATCGCTTCGCATAGCGGCACAGGCGGTAAGGTTCCAACCAAGAGCAAAGTTGAACAGAGACATTGAATCTTGGTAATGATCTACTAAGCCAACCACAGAGAACCACTTCTCAAGGTTGCTGAGAATGTCTGCTAAATACGCTAGTTTGTCTTTATGACTGAGAAGAAAGAATGTCTGAGTGTCGTGAATGCAGACTTCATCACGACCAACTAGTTTACAATGCCGCGATTGGTAGAGTAGCTTCTGGAAAAAGATGCTTCCCTGCCGGATGATGAACTCAGCGGCAGTCGTGTCTGTCTCTGTGACTTTGGTGACAGCGCAAAGAGGAAGAGAGGAGTTGAGTCCACACAGATAGTACGTCTGCAGGGCTTTGTCTAACGGATGGTCAATAAGGCTCATGTAGGTGCAGTCATGTTCAAGGTTTTCACAGACGCCAAAGGAAAGAGGACCGTAGAGGAACTGGTAGCCGGCTTTCTTACTCCTTGGCAGCTGTTCCCACTCTGTCCTGTACAGTGAATTCAGAGGAACATCACTGGTGATGAGGCTGCGACGCAAGGCTTCTGAGATGAAGCAGTCTCTGGCCCAGTAGCCTCCAAGGCTGTGCTGATATTGCAGGACGACCGTCGAGAGATGCTGCTGCTTCACGCGGTCATTCAACTCCAGCTGAAGACGCTTCACAATGGAGATCAAGCCATCTACACTGACGCTACTGCTGTTGGCTGATGGCAATCGCTTGCAAATTGTTTGGTTCAACTCCAAATAAAAGTTTGCGACAACCTTTTCATACTTGTAGATGCTGATTGCGGAATTGTTGGAGTTATAAGAGTTGTTTTTGCCGAGATGGACAGCAATCTTGATCTCCTGATCTTTCTCTTTTCCGTCTTCAAATGTTTTGTTGAGCAGATTGCGCAGTGGCTCCAGGTTCAGATCCAACTGGTGCAGACTTCCGTCCTTCTGCACAATGATGCTGTCACGAGGCGATGTCTCTGTGTCGCGCAAGAAGCGAATAGCATTGCCTGACAGCAAACCAGCTCTGAAAAATACCACATTTTAATTAGTAAGTAGGCCTACATGCATTCTACCAATTTAATTAATGAATCTGAGATGAGTATCCTATTAACTAAAAAGCATTTATTTAAATAACTCTTCTGAAGAATTCCAGGAGCAGACATCCCTCACTTGGAATTGAGATTCACTCCACAAACATATTTTAAAAGCTACAATATTCAAGTACATGACACTCACTTTGCGAGTTCATTGAAGTAGGAGATGATGGTGAGAATGCAGAACACGATGATTACCATCATCCCCGCCCGGAAATCCAGCTTCTGAGCTGCATTTTGGCGGAATGTCTGCGTGTTATACATGGCGCTCAGTGGAGAGAATAATCCTCATCTTGATCTGAAATTAAAATCCAATAAAATCAAATTTGGGCAAAATACACTGTCTCAAAATCAGACAGCCCTTTTTGAATAATGTAATCAATATATTGATCTAATCACTATAATCCCATAGCATTTAACGATCACAATGGAGTCATGCAAGGTGTTACAAATGTACGCTATGATGCGAAACATCGCGTACCGTATCCAGTATACAGAGAAAGTGCGTTATGATTTAGACACTTTTACAGAGAATTTTGAACTCGAATGTTCTCTGACTTTTACAAGGTTTGACATGATTCATAACGTACTCAAATGACCACGATGCAGTACATGTAAACATAACCTCAACATTAGGGTGCCAATCTGAGTAACACCTTGTAACCCTTGCTCAATTGGAGCTTATGCCTTGCTACGCTCAACAAGCAATGATAATTGCAATGGTAGTTGTTCGGCATGCCACGGAATTACTAGTATGCCCGAATCCTATAGCACTGGAAAACGGGGTTTAGTGAGACTGCTGTTTCAACTGTCTTTAAAGCCAGTGAGCATTTGATCTGCAGTCTTAAAAAAAAAATCCGTTTTCTATTGCTATATTATACAAATTTTGGCATTAGTGTCAGAGGGCTGTTACGATTTATTGAACTTCATTCCCTCCCTATGACTATACTGAAGAAGGATTGACTCTCAGGATATTGAACCGTAATCTTGTTTTTGGTCTCCATTGAAATGAGCTGAAAATGAGTGGAGCTTGTCCTATGCTGAAGAGGGATTTCTCTGCTCACCATGCCAGCAAACTTGAGTGGTCAAATTTTGATTTACCGACCTTTGGGGGTGCTTTGCGCTTTACATGTGTATGTATTGCACTGAATTATGTTTAATGAAGGGAAAAGAGACTCCAGAGTGGAATAGAAATAATACAGAGTGCTAATCAATAAATGTGGTACATGAAATAGTAGGGAGGAGAAATCCCTGCGAAATATCAAATTTGAAAAAAAAAAAAAAAATGCTTTCTGCTTTATTATCCAAAAATATCGGATATTATGGGCCTGATATCTTTTATCCGATTATCCGAAAGATGTCACCACCTGTGAAACTCTACAACTTATGCAATCTCCTGATAATTAGTTACCATTATTTAAAACTTTAAATAAGGCCATATATCACTCACCAGAATAAGCCTCTGAATCACCTCCTAACATCCAAAGATACCCATTCATTAGAATTATCCATTGCATTGAAAAAAAAAAATGAAAACATCAATGGTAATTAACACTTTGTACACAATTAGAAAGCAAGTTAAGCATTACAACCGAGATGAGAGACCACAACAAGATGCACCTTGCCATATGCACCATCAGACACAAGTCATGCAGGCAGCATGTGTTACAGGTTGACTCGATATGGGAAAATCTGCCCCTATCAGTGGGGCAACACCTTCTTCAGCAAGTTCTTGTCCCATTTCTAGGCATGGATTTCTTTTTGCATGAACTACAACTGAAAGAATCCAGCCTCTCTTCTCCTCTTTATGATTACCCCTGGTCAGCCAATGAATATACTTCATAAAGCACACTCATTGAAAATCATTATACTGACAATGATAATTGTGGTTTTATGGCTACACTAGACCCCGGAGCCGATTGTATTTGGCCAGAATCGGCGGGCTGAAGTAAAAATGACCAGCTAGCTGCTTAAGCCGCTCCACCAATCAGAGATATCGGCTCAGCATTGCGATCGGCGGCTAGCAGCGGCTTGAAGTGGCTTGGCAATGGTTGCTATATCATCCTATATGTATAGTGATGTCAGCAGTTAATAAAAATGAGTGTACATACACTACTCTCTACATGTACTACTAAACTGATGTGGTGATTTTAAGATCAAACGATTTCCAAATAATTAAGTCCCACTTAATTACACTCTCTTAACTTTACTCAAGTTCAAGGCATTTAGGGCGTTTCATAAACTTCCATGAACATCATTATCACCATTATCACTTTGTTTGCAAATTCAGCTTGGTTCTAAGAACTTCTAAGTAATATATGCAGCGGGAAGAGAAAGCAATAAGAGGAACAGGTTGGAAGAGGAAAGAGGATGGCGAAGCAAATGAGTTGTTGCATCAGGATCTTGAATGAAACATTCGCCATTTTTGATGACTCAGATTGCAATTGTTGGGCAACCTCTGTGTTACAGGATAGAATAGAATAGGATAGAATAGTTTATTGTAATGTATGAAAAAAGTCAAAAATAAAACAAATTACATCGAGTCAGATGTTAAGTCGCCTTAATTCTTCGTTCATGCTATGATACTAGTTATCGCTGCGTTGAAATTTGGAGCAGAGATAAAAGGGTTAGTATCATCAGTGAAGAGAGTAAAATGCATACGTTCAGAGACAGAAGTGACATCGTTAATGTAACAAAAACAATAAAGGACCTAGGATGGAACCCTGAGGGAGACACCACAAGAAATTAAATCAGTACAGCCATTAGAAGTACAGTCATTAAAAATTACCCTATGTTGACGATCCGATAAGTAGTTAGTGAACCAACTATGAGGGGTGCCGCGGATTTTATACCTCAAAAGCTTGGAGAGAAGAATTTTATGTTGTACGGTGTCAAAGGTCTTCTGAATGTCACTTATGGTGACTTCGCCCTGCTTAAATGCTCTGCTTATTCTGTCGACTACTGATACCAGTGCTTGGGTTGTGTTTCTGTCTGGTTGGAAGCCAAACTGATGGGATATAGGAAATTTTTGACCAACAAATAATCGTACAATCTTTTGTGGACTAGTTTCTCCAGAATTTTTTAGAACACAGGCTAGAGAGAAATAGGTCTGTAGTTATACAAATTTCTTTCGGGGAACCTTTCTTGAACAATGGTACAACTGGTGCTATTTTCATTTTGCAAGGCACGGTTCCTTCTAAAAACGAGAGGTTTAAAATGTGGAGTAAAGGAGAAATCAATAGCTTAACTAATTGCAAATAAAATAATCAAATTTCACCATTTTTTCAGACCGACAAAAGCAATTCATGTAGACAAGCAGTGTTATGAACCAAATGGCATGAAAAGCCAATACAAATTGTTTTAGGATTCGGCAGTGCTGTTATAGTACCATCAATCAAAAAAGGTAGGAATAATACTAGGTAAATAGACCTATCAGAAATATACATGTAGCTAGTAACCATTGATCCTCTCATGAGGGAATGTTTTATATTAACCCTAGTACGCAAACTGCGCATCCTATGTCAGTCCGATATATTTTGAGACAACCCCAGTATATGTATGGGCATACATATACAGTATGGTATAATCATTAAATTAATTTTAATGAAGCAAACTGAATAAAATATACTTCCACGAATAGCTCAGATAGTAAAGTATATAAACAAATAAAACAATACTATAAACAAAATAAAGACTTGTACAAAATTCTTGTAATACTGAATGTAAAATATTTGGATTGAATCGGCTGAGAGCCGCTGATGACAGTGTCGGCTGATAGCAGCTGGCCGACAGCACCAATCAGCGGCGGCTGGCTGAACGTCCAATCAGCGGCGACTAGTACATATCGGCGGCGGCTCCGGGGTCTAGGCTACACCAACACTCAAATGGATTAAATGGGAGCCAGAGTGGAAATCAGGGACAGGGATTGCCCAGGCTACACTCTTCTTGATAGATCCCCAGGTGGACGTTTTATCCTGCATATGCTACCATACACAATTGAGCCGCACCTGGCCCTATTTTGCAGTTGGGCAGCTCAGCAGAATTATAAAATTTTAAATTTTAATTTTAATCTTGAATGTACCTTGAATGTTGGGCCGAGGTGAGCTAATAGCTCTTATAGGCCCCTCTCGTAAATTTTTTTCATATGGTACGCTTATGTACCTAGGACATTCGTGATTAGTTCGGACAGTGTAAGAAAAAAAATTAAAAAAATAAAAAATAGGAAAAAAACGAAAAAAAAATCTTATGAATTGAAACACACAATCATAACACCATGTGGTCAGACTGGGCCACAAACCCGGGACCTCGATCATCCCAAGCGATGAAGCGACATAGAATTGCTGTCAGGTGATCAAACCCAGCTGAACTACTCATTCAGTCATTGACTCCTATTCCTATCACTATATCATTATACCAATACTAAAAAATTGATAGAACAAATAATTGGATTTACTATAAAAAAATTCCTGAATAATAATAATAATCATTTGATTTACAGGTCAGATGTTGAGATAATGACTAAATGAGTCTGAATCTGAGATAAGGATTGTCACAATCATTAAATTAATTATAAAGTAACATTTACATTCGCGTAATCGTAATATGAATTTCACTTTTTAAAGTAGTAATTACTACAATAATAATTTAGGCTAGATTTGAAAACTCACATGCCACCATCATGACATCAAAACGCGTTTCTTAATTCCGTGATTGATTGAAGTCATCAGCTTCCTGCAGAACCGCCACGAATTAAATCCCAAACGTTCTATTTACATACCTTCGATTGTTTACTTCCGTGGGTCAACGGGGTCAGAGTTCAAAATTCAAGGCCATTAATTAGGCCGCAGTATCGCCACTCTGCAGTCTTTCGTCATACCAAATGATTGAACTGATATAGGCAATGTTATCAATAAACACTATTACTTATTCTTTAGCTGATGTTAGTTTTAGGTCGAACGATACAATAAGAAGTATTGCAGATGTTCAATTTTACAATTGCAATCTCCCCCGGCAATGAGCTTACAGTGTGGACGCGAATACGTTATGCTTGTAAATGAAACCCGACAGGGTGATCCATAAACCCGGCGGTATCTGAGCTCAAGTGTGAGAATTCAGGATGATCCTCGGTTACATCTTTCGGAACGAGGTGATCGACAAAAACGGGTCAAAGGAAAAAGTGAAACAAACATACATTAACTGATTTGCGGCACAATTTATAATAAAAAACAACAACTACAAATCAAGCACCAATTGCTCTTTACATACTAAAGGAAGGAAATTGATATTTTACGGCACACCAACACTAGCGTGTGTTATACGGTGCCAAATATGTTTGGATTATAAAAAATAATGGCTTTCCAGCAATAAATAGGAATATATAAAAATTGTAGTCACAAGGAGGATAATAGTATCTCATAAAATCAATGCTGTAAACAGCTAAACTTTGAGAAACATACTTTGTAATACAATTTCATTTAAAAGCAAGGCTTAAAGCTAGGAATAATCACAGACTTGAAATGACTAGATGTTTGTTAGAATAGTCTGATCTCTTTTTTTTTCTTTTTGCTTGACAAATTCTCCAAAAGTTTCAATCTGCTTTATTTGGCCCCCTGACCCCGTACAGACGTTTGTGTCTCGCCGGGGGACCTCAGGTCACGTTTAATGTCCAAATTTATAATACCCTGTAATATTCTGCCCTGAAATAAACATTCATTCATTCATTCATTCATTTCAGACAGCATGCAGAAAATGAACTTTTGACTAGAATTAAATTTAATAAAAAAGTCCAATTTCCTTTAGGAAAACTAAAATGAGTGCAGGTTTTACTTTTTGAAATACTTCTTTGAGAGAGTTAAATCAATAGTACTTTCTTCTTATGAAAGAAAATTCGACACAGTCGATAAGTATATGCTTTACGGTAAAAGTGCAATCACAACCATAGCACATGGGGGCATCATTGCCACCCAAGAGATGACTGTGAATTAAAAAGGTATGGCCGATGCGTAATCGTGCAATCACGATTTCTTCTCGTCTCTTTTCTCTCTGACATGGTGGCCATGGACCAATGTCAGGTTATATATCATGGAGTTTATTTCCAGTTTCCTGATCCCATTCTGACTGTCATTGGGTTTTAACAAAGGAATGAGCAATCGGTTTAAAATCTGAATGTGGGATAGGGCAATTTAGGATGTTCATTCCTAAGGCTTGCTTAGTCTCTCCCTGGTTTAGCAATCAGTATGATTGCGGCTGGTTGCCAGGAGTCAGGGAATTCTTCACTTTTCCATATTTTATTTAAAAGATCAAGAACAATAATCTGAACATTAAGAGGAAGATGCTTTAAAAAAACTGATAATGGATGCCGTCAGCTCCGACAGCAGTGTCGTGACTCTGATGCAGAACCATTTGAAACCCTACTAAAGAAAACTCGATGTTATAGTTTTCTTTATTGAGCGAGAAAAAAGATAGTCGCTTCGACTCTACTGCCTGTTTGTGACGTTGGGATACAGGAGTGTAATGGTTTGTAAAAGAATTGGCAGCACATGTCTCAGCCAGACAGCTTGCGATACTGACAGGAGTCGTGGCTATTTCTCCATCTGACTGCTGGAGCTGTGGCCCAGTAGAACCAATGTTGTGACCACGTATTTTCCTTATCATGTCCCATATTTGTTTAGACGAGGATCTGCTATTTATTTTAGAGACATAATTCTGCCAAGATTTTCTCTTATTATATTTTATTATTTTACGACCTTCTGCTCAAGCTTTTAAAAATAATTTTCTATATTCAGAGCAGGGGTGATATTTATATCTCTGTTGTGCTGCTCTGCGTAATCTAATCGCTCGTTTGCAGTCCTCGTTAAACCATAGTCGTCTTATCCTTGTAGAACTGCCAGAGGATCTTGGAATAGATTCACTGGCTGCCTTTAAAATCAATTCAGACAAGAGCTGGATGGAATCATTCACATCCATAAAAATTTCCTCCGTAATAAAAATCTCACACAGCGATTCATAGGATTCATAGGATTCCCAGCCAGCGAGGCTGGTTTCGAGGGGCCGACGGCAGCTGAATCTTCAAAATGATAGCAAAATGATCACTACCACATAAGTTGTTGTGGACTTTCCAATCTAAGTCTTGTATTAAAAACGGTCCACAGATAGAGAAGTCAACAGCCATCTGACTGCCCGAGGATCCATGAAAATATGTGGTAGAGCCATCATTTAAAAGACAGAGGTTACTGATATCAAGAAAATTCTCTACCTCAGTGCCAGAACGATCGAGTGACTGATCGCCCCACAAATTGCTGTGTGCATTAAAATATCCGAGTAATAAAACGGAGAAGGTAGCTGCTTTACAAGGTCAACCATGTCCTGCCTGGAAAACCATAGAGCAGGAGGTAGATAAATAGAGCAAATAGAGATTGTTCTCACCAGAGAAACCCGAGCAGCCACCGCCTGCAGTGGGGTGCTTAATGGAATTTGTTGGTGAGGGACGAAATTGTCTGTAAGGATAGATGATCCTCCTGTCGACCCGACGAGCAACCCAGAGGTCGCCTGGGTGCCTACTGTGGTTGTCTGAGTGCCAACCGACACCACTTGTCTCCTGGCAGCCACCGCCGCAGAGTACGATAGAAATGGTGTTGGGTTACGATCCTCTATTTGTTTTCTGGCCTCAAAGTAACTGCATTTTTTATTAACTTTAATATTCTGTATCTCTCTTTCCCTCCACCATGAAGGACAGAACTTGGAGAATACAGTTTGTTTATTACCACAATTTGCACACTTTGGGTCTTTTTTACAGTCCCGACTGTTGTGATCATCACCAGCACAAACGACACATACTGCACTTTTTTTACAGTTTGTGTTTGTGTGTCCATACCTCAGGCAGTTGAAGCAGCGCATGGGGTTCGGGATGAAAGTATCAACCTTAGCCACCATGAAGCCGATCTTCAACTCTTTTGGTAGGTCTGGTCTGTTAAATGTGATGACAACGGTACCAGTCGGGATTTCCAGCTCGTCATGATTAATGTTAAAGCATCTAGCGTTGACAACACCTAAGGGGCAAGCTCCTCAATGATCTCTTTGTCACCTTTGAAGAGCTTGAACTCAGCGCATCAAACAACTCCTTTGGATGTATTGAGGGATCGGTGAGGGGCTGCAGTAACCGAGTATGTGATGCCAGAATACTGCAGCTGCTGTATTTTCAGCAATTGTTCGGATTGATCTTTTCTACGAACCTTAATAAGTAATTCACCAGTTCTCATACGAGTAATTGAGTGATTTGTTTTAATTATGCTGTTGATGCACCTGTCCACAGCGCAAGCATTTAACTTTTTCAGATGATTAATATTGTCTGTTGATTTCAGAACAATGAATCGTGGCCAACTGTGGACATCCTCAGGGGGTGTCTCATCTCGTCATTTTGTTCGTTTCGCTCCTGAACATCGCTTAACCCAGCGACCAATTAAATGAAAAACTGTAAGAATTTTCACCTATGATTGATTCGCTTTGTTTAATTAACTTGTTAAGCGTTAAACAAACAGAAAGGCGCCATTTGTTGTTAAACTAACCCGACTTCAAAGAAATCGTCGACAATTGATGTGTGTTGGCTGATGTTTCGACACGCTATTTGGGAAACGGATTACATGTGTTATTTACAATGGTAAAATGTAGACTCGTTCGCTAGAATTGTGGTCGGAGTCGAATTAACGAAAAGGACGGATTACATGACACAACTAACATTGCAAACAATTCGTCTCTGAGATTTTATGGCGGATTACGAAAAGGGCGGATTACATGACGGTGGATTAACGGGGTTTGACTGTAGTTATTGAGCTGATGAATGCCAAAAGCACTACCCTGTTAACTAAGCTGGCTGAGTCAATTGCTGATTTTTTTTTCTACTCAAAAGTAAGCTTAAGAACAAGAGGAAGTACAATTTTATTTTTTTCATTATGAAGACTTCAGGTGCCAGCCAGTTATTGGGCTATCAGTGAGTGAGCAGATTGGTCTTCTCAAAATTCATGAAATATCATTGACTGAGTCAATTTGCTGAAACTGGATGTTCTCCTCATTAAGTAAATCACATTCTGTCATGCTCTTTATTATCATTAAAAGGCAAGCCAGTGACCTCTCTCATATCAAAACATTACTCAATTAAGGCTTCAAGTAGAGACATAGAAGGATGAGGAACTTGAATCGACTTGTGGCTCACGCAGGCAAGATGAGAGAATATTGATGGACACATGAATGCTCGACAAGCATTCGGTCGTAGAACACAAGGTCAAAGGTCAATCAGGACTGATAATGAACTGTCGCTGGTCGTGTTGTGCTTGTGGTCATTGAATAAAAGGTCACTTACATGTGAAAGTATCAAGGAGTTGGCTATTTAATCATTTCTTTCGCCTTCATCGCCACGATACAATCCAACTCATCTATGCTCTTGGGACAGATTGCGTCCATCACTGCACTTTTGCTCATCAGGTCCCAGTGATAACAAATCACAAATCATTGGTTGGCATTAACTGTAAACCCTTTAACAAAGCTTCTCAATGCTTTCTGGCAATGTTCGCAGTTGCGCTGTTAACACTACAAAATTATGATACATAGCTACAGCATGGTTTCTTCCCGTAGTAGCTTGAAGGTACTCCTCCTTGACAAACCAACTTGATGGCTGTCTTTCAAGGATGTGCACTTCCTAGCCCCTGCAGGAGGAAACCCCAATGCAATGGCCCTGCACCACCTTGTAAGGATTTATCGGATAGGCTACGCTATACTAAAGGAACATCAACAAAGGAGTTCAGTGGGCAACAACAATTTGTGATGCCAATAAAAGCAATTGCCATTACATGCATCACCCATAGCACTGACTTGGTGCCACTGACAACGTGCCTACTTTGACCAGTTAACCGATAAATGAGGAGAACACTCGGATCTTTTTGATTGACTTTAGGTTGAAAATTGCTTACCAAAACACTCTCGGTAATGCTTCAGCTGGTGCCAATCCATGATCATTTAAAATGTTGGGCACGAGAAAGCAAGAGAGGAAAGAAGGAAATCCGCGCTGACACCGACCAAACCTCTCCCTCTCCCTTGGCCACTCGCTCCCGGTGACTGTAATATTCAGAAAGTAAAAGTGTTGTAATGTGGAGTCATGGAGTCCTCTTTCATCAAGAGTCGCTAGGTGTCTCCACCAACGTGCGGCCAGAAAGGAAGGAGTAATGTAGAACACGCACATGAAGAAAGTTAAATTAGTGTTGGCCACCAGGGACACTATATACAACCTGTCTGGTGCAAGACTAGAAGCTGTCTGAAAATTGGAATTACAGTCAGACCCCGTTAATCCGCAGTCATGTAATCCGCCTTTTTTGTAACCCACCCTAAAATCTCAGGGACGAATCGTTTGCAATGTTAGTTGTGTCGTGCAATTCGTCCGTTTTGTTAATCCGCCTGCGACCATGATTCTAGGGAACGAATCTACACTCTACCATTGTAAATAACACATGTAATCCGCCCCCCAAATAGCGTGTCGAAAACAAACATCAGCCAAGACACATCAAATATCGGCGATTTTTTTGAAGTCGGGTCAGTATAACAACAAATGGCGTCTCCCTGTTTGTTTAACGATTATCAAGTTAATTAAACAAAGCAAATCAATCGCAGGCGCATATTCTGTTAAGTCTTTAATTTAATTGGTTGCTGGGTTAAGCGATGTTCAGGAGCGAAACGAACGAGATGACGAAGTTGTGAGTGGAGAAGCGAGTAGATCTGAGCTCGCAAAGGAAGTCTTGGTGGGGGAAGCAAGGCAGCACGTACAAGCATTAATTTTATATTTCGAGAGATTCAAGGAGTCAGAGGCAGCAAAGCAAGAAAGTAGAGATGAACTACACAGATTGGGCATGATGGAACGGCTTATCACAGATTGAATAATGCGCTATAAGCAGACAACCATCAATGATTTTTTTTTCAAAAAATAAAAATCTTTAATTGGCCTCATGTGATCGTTTGTGAGATAATTTTTATGTTTTGCTTCATTCCTAATTAATGGTTTATGCCACTACGTTATTGCATTACATGGGTTTTTGGGATTTTAGAATGACACACAACTTTCACCAATTTGTGTCTGAAATGTAATTTGCTCTTTTCGTTAATCCGTCAGTTTCCTTGGGAACGGAGGAAAGCGGATTAACAGGGTCTGACTGTACCTGTGTGGCGAGCAGAAATCACTCTGAGACGAATTGCCACTAATGAATCTTTATTCTAAAAGCTCCCATCTTTTATGCGGAGAGATGAGTAGTGATAGAGCTAATAATATATCATGAGCATATCACGTTTCCGCCATATCACTTCCCCCCTAGGAGTTCTGTAGGAAAACTTGTACGCCCACTGCGGGTTACAGTGGCAGCCTTCAACCTGTCAATCGAGACGTTGTCCGTACGACTCCCCAGATCCAGCTTGAAGTGCTTTTCTGTGCATGCTATTACCCTGTAGGGTCCCTTGTAGGGTCGATCAAATGGCCGCCGGTGTGCGTCAACTCGCACAAAGACGTATGGACAGGTCCAAAGTTGCTTCAGGACATGCACTTTCCATTTGTCATGATGTGCAGTCACCCGCGATACATCGGGCACTGACTCCAACTTCTGGGGTGGCACAGCATCACACGGCAGGCAAAGACGCGACCAAAATACAGGTTGGCTGGCTAGATGGGAAAATCGTTTTTTGTTGTCGTCCTGAGTCCCAACATCACCCATGGGAGCTGCTTTATCCAGGTGGGGGTGTTCAGGCGAGCACGTAACGAGTCTTACATGGTGCCACCTCTCAAGCATGCCGTTGGCCTCAGGATTGTATGCCTTGGTGCGTCTTACGTCAGCGACCAAGGTCACTGCCATATGTTCCCACAAAGCGGATGTAAATTGGGGACCTCTGTCGCTTGTGATGTTTACCGGCAAACCATAGCGCGCTACCCAACCAAGGAGGAATTGCTGGGCACATTCCGCAGCTGTTGTATTCTGCAGGGGAAAAACCTCCGGCCACCTGGAGTACCGGTCCATCACTGTCAATAGATGAGTGAATCCTCCAGATACGGAGAGCAGTCCTACGATGTCCACGTTAACCTCACGGAATGGTGCTTCCGGGATGGGGATTTGACTTGAGCCTGTACCTTGGATGTCTGGCATGCCATGCAGTCCGAGCACCACTACGTAATGTCTGAAGACATCCGATGCCACACAAACCTCTCCGCCAACAGCTTGCGGGTAGCACGAATTCCAGGATGGGAGAGTTCGTGAACGGCTTTGAAGTTGAGTCGACGATGAGACTGAGGAACCACAGGCCGGGGGTGTCCATTTGACATATCACACAGAAGAGTGGGTCCATCACCAAAGCGTATATCTCTCAGACTCATTCCAGTGACTGCCGTTCGAGTCACTTGAATCTCCGGTGCCTCAGCTTGAGCCTTGGCCAACTCCTCCATGGGCACCCACTTCACCAGCGAGTTGATAGGGGCCCTCGATAGTGCAAAACTCTGCGATGGTACCTAAGTGTTGTTGCTGACGCACTGAGCAAGGGTCCCGAGTCTTCTTCCAGACCTGAGTGAGAGGGAAATGGTCAGTGTATAACACACACTCACATCCTTCAACGAGGTGACAATAATGTCTGATAGCCAGATGAGCTGCCAGAAGCTCACAATCGAAGGTACTGTATTTCCTCTCAAGTGGACGCAAGTGCCGGCTGAAGAAAGACAGGGGCATCCAGCCGCCATCTTGCCATTGTTGTAAGCAGGCGCCGATGCCCACGTCAGAGGCGTCTGTGAAAAGGGCAAGGGGGCCTCCTGAACTGGATGGGACAGCCTTGCAGCCAATGCTAACGCGACTTTGGAGTTAGAGAATGCTTTCAAGTTGTTCTCCGACCACTCCAAAGAGCCGTGTGCAGGTTTGCGATTGGCCAGCTCATGTAATGGTTGAAGCAAAGACGCAGCTCCTGGTACAAATCTGTGGTAGAAATGAATCATGCCCAGATAAGTACGCAACTCGCTGGGAGTTTTAGATTGGGGGAACTCTTTGACTGCCTTGACCTTTTCCGGGAGAGGTCCGATGCCAGAAGCGTCGACGTGATGACCAAGGAACTTGATCGATGAAACACCAAACTTGCACTTGTCACGCCACAGAAGCAAACCATGTTCACTCAAACGCTGGAAAATCTTTTCCAAGTCCTTGATGTGTTGTTCTGTCGTTGATGATGCCACCAAGATGTCATCTATGTACACAAATACACCTTGTATCCCATGAAGCACTGAAACCATCATACATTGGAAAGTCTGACCAGCGTTTCGAAGACCGAATGGCATCCGTACGAATTCCCATAGACCAAAGGGGGTCGTTATGGCTGTTTTTGGTATGTTCTGTTCACTCACGGGTATCTGATGGTATCCGCAAACTAAATCCAAGGAACTGAAGATTGTCGTGCCGTGCAGGTTACCCACAAAATCTTGCACATGCGGTACTGGATAGCGATCCGGTGTAGATACCGTGTTAAGGCGATGATAGTCGCCACATGGGCGCCACTCTTCATTCGGTTTCCGCACCATGTGTAGTGCTGACGACCAACAACTTCTAGAGAGTCTGACGATACCGAGCGCCAAAAGATGATCAAACTCCGCTTTTGCTGCACAAAGCGGCAAGAGCGTGTCCAGACCAGATGGCCAGTTGTTGGTATGTGGTGCTCTATTCAATGCTGGGGTTTTGAGAGCACGAAATTAGGTTGAGTGAGTTGCGGGAAACGCCCCAAAAGTTGACCATAGATATCATCAGGATGTGTCACCACAGAGATTCCATGCTGTGACTCGTGCGGTGATACGTCGACGGAACAGGCCGTAGTCGTCAAATCCTCAGGGTTTATCAGTCGTCGCTAATGAATATCCACCAACAGTTCATGTTTCAAAAGGAAGTCTGCGCCGAGTAAATGTCTTTTCACGTCCGCGAGCACAAAATCTCCGCAATATCTGCGACCACCAAAACATACAACACGTGAGACGGTGCCGTAAGATTTGATGCTTGACCCATTTGCAGTTTGCATCTGGGGGCTTTTATTAATTTTTCTCCAAGACATGCATGTCCGATCAGAATCCGTTGCTGGCACCACAGACACCTGTGCACCGGTATCGACGAAGAAATTATCCTGCGAGAGCGAGTCCTTCAAACACAAAAGCAGCGATGAGGATGAAAGGGGGACTACACTCAGCACTAAGGGCGGGGCCCCCGTCGGCCGTTTCCCGACCCCTTTCTAGGTGGATAAGGCTTCCAATCACAAGGAGGCACACAGTGACGGGCCCGCACACCGAATTACGCGTGGTACTTGCATAGCTGATGGGCACCCATAGCGTTGATTGATGCTTCCCAGTCACTGGAGATTTCTTCCATGCTGCACAGAGACGCTTCGGAGGACATCGTGGATGCGAGTGTGCGGTCGGCCTCTCGTGCTAGGTCGCGCATATCTTCGATGGTCGATGTTGCCAATGCATTCCTCAATGCCGGCGGCAACGCCCGCATGAAAATGCAACGAAGGATGAAATGTTCACCTTCACTTCCGTTCAGTTGTAATATGCTGTCCATTAGATCAGATGGACGTCGGTCACTTAACGCACGGATCTCCAACAAACGATCCCCGCGCTCCTCTGGCAACAACTCGAAGCGCTGGGTGAGGAGTTCCTTGAGGTGTCTGTACTTCTCTGAGGCTGGGGGCGTTCCAGTACCGCCGCACACCGTGTGGCAGTATCTTGATCCATTGCTGCAACAACGTTGTAGTACTTTGTTTGGTCCTCTGTAACACTCCGGATGGCAAACTGAGCTTCCGCCTGTACGAACCAAGCAAGTGGGTTCGTCGTCCAGAAGGTCGGCTACTTCACTGCCACGGCGAGTACTTCGTTCTTCATTGTGCAGAACGTAAGGGTCACCGGATAGCGTAGCGGGTTAAACTGCTGACTACAATCCTATGCCGACCGTGGGGGTCGAGGTCCCGGGTTCGAGACCCGATCAGGCCACGGGCGTTATGATTGTGAATTACAATTGTAATTCTTCGGTGACTCTGCAGTGCTGCCCAACTGCGTAACAAGGCCGGGCGCTGTGTACTACTGTCTATGGTGGTATGCAGGATAAAGAACCCTTGGGATTTATCGATAAGAGTAGGGGGAAACCCCGGTCCCGGGCCTTCTGTTCTGGCGCCCGTATCACCCGAACGGGTTGGGTGGAGCCGTAAAACCCCAATCACTCACTGTCACCACTTGTGGCAAGCAGAAATCACTCTGAGACGAATTGCCACTAATGAATTTTTATTCTAAAAGCTCCCGTCTTTTATGCGGAGAGATGAGTAGTGATAGAGCTAATAATATATCATGAGCATATCACGTTTCCGCCATACCTGTATCTCTACCCCCTTGCTTCTCATTCCAAGATGAGCTAATTGTGGAAGGTGGAATTGTTTTCTGTTACAACAGAGTTGTTACACCTGAGGAAATACAACTGGAAATGACCTAGACACCTGGCAGTTAAAAGACAAGTCCTTTTTCGGCCTAGCATGTCTAAGAATATTGGACAGCATTTTTAAACCTCTGATGCATGATAATGCATCATACTCTGACAAGCAGGTGAAAGAACCTAAAGTACTCTCTGGCATTCCAAGGAATTTCTTTCAAGGAAACATTTTCAAGTGGGTTTGCTGGGATTCAATGGGATTGTTGTCTGTGAGAGAAAGAAAGCTAACCAATGTGCTGGCATCGTCTAGCAAACCTTTATACACTTGGATCAGGCTAATTTGAACAGGCTGTACAAGACACTCTTAAACCAACACAATCAAATATGCTGCTTTGATATGGCTCCCACAAAAAGAGATCAGTTATGCAGAAATAAAAGGATGGCCAAGTTGCAAATGTGTGGACTAAGCTGCTAAGAGCTTGGCCTCTCCTTCCCAGAATGAATACAATATTCAAAACTTCCATCTTTAGTTTACAACAGATCTCATCAAGGGGACACTGGAGTTTAAAATCGTCTACCGGGCCTTTGCGTATAAAGCTAAGCCAACTTTCTTATGCTAGTCTAAATATTGCTTACTGTCCATGCAGGTACCCACCCTTTCCTTCTGTGATCACCACAGATGCACAGCTAAGCATATGGTGATGTCAGGTCAGGTCAGGGCACAATATTATAGTCATTTTGTATCAGGACTAGTCTTCAGCTTGGAAACGTAGCGATGCGGCGTCAAGGGCCAGTCTTCTCCAGAAGGTCCCTCAGCTGGGTCCACAATAGACCCCAAAGCCACCGCTGTGAGCCACCAGCCGCCGCCATGGAGACATGAGCCATTAGCCAGCCATGGCAAAATGGCTAGCTGCCATGTACATGCGCCGCCATCATTCATATACGCCGCCAAAAAAATTGTATGGAATAAATTATTTACTGTAAACGGCAATCGTTGGGAATGGAAATGCAACTCTTTGCACTTGATCATCCTTCATCTCCCCTTTTAGCATTTCTTCCTCTGCATAATGTCTGTTTCAGTACAGCTGTGTTTTGTTTTGGGATGGACCAATAGTGATATCCTCTGTTGAGTGTTGAATACAATCCGGGGTTGGTTTGTCATGATAAGAGCATAATTTCTTAAATGTTTGAGTGGTGCTAAATTGAATGATGTCTGGCTGGGTAAGAACAAATTAATTGCTGTCAACTGCGATATTTCATCATTCATTTGGTTATTTATTTGGAAAAAAAATCAACAACAAAAATCACGTCATTAGCATTTTGTACATGACACCAGAAATGTAGCATACACCATGACACCAGAGCAATTGTTGATCATGATTCGCCTTACTATGGTATAGAGTTTTTAATTTCATTTTCATAGGCTTCATTTCTGAGCTTGTACAAAATACTACTACTAGTATATTCAGCCTGTCATTCATTTCAATGCTTTTTTGTCTCAACAAAGGAGGTTTCATGAACTTTCTTTGATGTTGATTTCTGATAGTGGCGCATAGCGCAGAATTTTTTTTCTGTCAAGTGTACTTGTTGACAAATATTAGGCATGTCAATGTAGATGCTGTAATATAATTAGAAACAATCATTTGGTTCTTGTATCTAAGTATCTGATATTTTATATTAATACTGTATTTCAAGAGATTTGAGGAGTCGGAAGCAGCAAAGCAAGAAAATAGAGATAAACTACACAAATTGGGCGTGGTGGAACAGTTTATCACAAGCAGATTGAATAATGCCGCTAAGCAGACAACCATCACTAATTTTTTCAAAAAATTAAAATCTTTTATTGATCTCATGTGATCGTTTGTGAGATTCTTTTTATTTCCAACTTCAAACCTAATGGTATATGCTACTACTTTAATGCATTATATGGTTTTTGGGGGTTTTAGAATGACACACAATTTTCATCAATTTGTGGTCTGAAATGTAATCCGCCCTTTTCGTTAATTCGTCAGTTTCCTTGGGAATGGAAGAGGGTGGATTAACGGGGTCTGACTGTAAATACGTTTGGAATGGTGCATGCTGTTGCCTTGCATTTGACGCTGAGTGTATATTTTTTGACAGCGCTAATTTTATTGATTTCAGGACTCCCAAGAGAGATAAATTATGCTTGCTCTGAGCCGGCTTGAGCCGTGATTTTTAATCAGCCGTTGCCGTGAAGAAAGGTCGGTTTAGCCGGCTAGCCGCGAAATAATGCTTCAGCCAGCTGTATTTTCACGGCTTGGTGGCTTTGGGGTTTTGTACACAGGGTCCCGACCACATGGGTATTCGAGATCCTATCTTCTTGACGTCACCACTGCCTCTTCGTTATGCTTCACTTCCCCGAAATGACCCTGGATCCTTCACGACGGGTTGTGCAATACCTGGAGGACAGCGGGAGGCAAAGTAACCTGCCGAAGTTGTAAAAAATCTAGAGGCGTTGCGAAACCCCGCCATCTTGTACTTGCTCTATGATTTTGTGCAGACATTTCACAGCGGTAATTTAACCACTCTACTTTACCGCAGTTCATTGTGAGAACTCCTGTGAACAAACATGGCGGACGCTGGACACAAATTTTGAACTGAAATATTGTCATTGGTTGTTCTCCTCGCTGTATCTTTGCTGAATGACAAATTATATTTTCGAAGTTGTTAAGATCAGGATTCTCTACATGTTCTGGAGTTGGACACAGGAATTGGAGGAATATTAAGCGAAATACGGGTTAAATTCCAGCACTTCGTGTTTCGACATCTCTTGAGTCTTGTCGAATCAGTGTCAGTGGTCCGAGATTTTTATCCTGTGGATTCCAGTCACACACTGACACTGTATTAGTGACAGACGCTGACACAGTGAGCGTGTTCTGTGTATAGCAGATATGGTTGCATTGGCTTCATGGTAGAAATCGAGCTTCCAGTGTTGAAAACATGGCCTTCAACCCTCACCAGGTATGTCAAGTCAACACTTACACTACTAGTAGTATTACTTAGCAGCTTAGTACTATGCATATTCGTGATATTGTGGGTAATTGATAATAATGGTCGCAATATTTCCTCACAGATTTAGCAAAATAATATTGAAAATTCTTTTATGCTTACAATACGTTGATGGAGATTTAATCATATCAATAAATCAAATTCAATGACAAATGAATGATTATGATAACTATTAAATGCGAAATATTTTAACATATTAGCATGAATTATCACTAAGGCTAGGCGAATAGTTGTGATTGTGAAAAAAAATCAAAAAAATTAATCAACTTTTTATTATTAAAATATCGTGTTGTAAAACAGTGCAGGATATGTTAGTGCTTTATATTAACTTTACAAGATGATAAGCACATGTACCAGTTCACGCACTGTTACTGGTGAAATACTAGTATTTACATAGAAGTACCTCATCCTTAATGATAGCCAAAGCTGTCACATTTTTACGATTATAACCAATGATCAACTCTTTGTGATATTTCATCATACTAATTTCATGCACTAGTAGACATAATGGATCAGGGGGATTACAGTCATTACATAATCAAAGGCATGAAACAAATAATCGCAAGTATAAACAGCGTTATGAAATGGGGAGTATTGATAACGTGAATATGCTCCTGCACTGCCGCCTCGTGGTTTCAATTCAATCATATTCCATGTTGTAATCAACTTCCTAACTATGCATGTCATCAGTAACAACAAGTTCAACAAGTGTGAACTTCTGACCTTTCTTCACTCTCGCCTACTGATCAATTTCATCAAATGGCTCTAATCATGGTACACAAAGTAATTCATATCACCATGGCAACGGGATTATTGTTGAAAATCTTTCCCATATTACTGTAGTAAACTTACAAGTGTGCATGTACTAGTATTTAATCTGTGGACATGTTGACACCAGTTTCAGTAGCAATTATATAGCAATTATATTATAAAGGCTACTGATGCACCCCGACAAATTATTCGCCATTCAGAGTGAAGGCGCGCGAGCTATGCATTATCAGTTGATCACTGGTTTCAGCGAGCGGAGCATTGTTTTAGTTGAATGATGTTGGAGCTGACGCATTATGTGGATACAAGTAGAGGGGGAGGGGGAATACATGATAGGAGAAGACAGGGCGGGGGACTCAATGAGATCGTTGCATCACCATGTGTAGATAGATATAATTATTTTATTTGCTGAAGCAGATATCACGGGCTCTGCTCGCTGTGCAAACGAGCGAGCAGCTTACACGGAGAAGGGGGATGGGATGCATGTAGTCTCGATGTTTCGGGTCGCCTATAGGCCTTAAAGGGGGAGGGTAAGATTTCATTTCATGGTAATTGACACAGTCTTTGTCTTTGAATTGTAAACACGCCGTCGAGGGTTATATCTGAGTCTGTCACTCTGTGGACTATTGAGATTGTTTCAACAGGTTTTGAAGACATGAAATGGATTAAATACTGAAAATGGTTTTTTCACTATTTGGATCAACTATTTGGATTAAAACACGAATAACGAAGCTTTGGCGGCACCTCACTATTCGACGAATAACAAATAACGAACACGAATATTCGCCCAGTCTTAATTATCACAATAACTACCACTGTCATGCTTGATTTATAACCTCTCATGCCTTAAAACTTCGGTGTTCAACCGTGTTGTACTACCCTTTGTTCAATTGGTGCTTTTTATTGTAACACATTGACTATCACAATGATGACAATTCAATTGAGTGAATACACGGATTCTCATTACTGTCAATACAGTGACAGTGCTGTGGGGAATTCTAAAGATGATGCTCTTATTGATGGTTAGCCAACAAAATAGATCTGTGAAAGCTGTGTGCATTCTCTTGATCAATAGGTAAATGTGTGTGGTGTAATGTTGAAGATTCTGTGCAGACAAAATTTTGTAGTTTTATATTTAGAGAATAATCCTTGTGGGTGTATTTACCATGTTGAAGCGGTTTTTACGTTAAAATATGGCATGCTCGAAACAAGACATGCCATAGTGTTGATTGTCGAACTATACTGCCTCTTTCTTGATCACTAAAATGGCTTAGATAATTGAGTCGGAATAATTGAGCATTGTAAAAAATACCTGTTTTTCTGTGTTCTATTATCTTGGCCCTCTTGGGGACCTTTTTACATACATGTGTACCATTAGTCTATTATGGCACCTACCATAGCTATTATATTATCTGCCATTGATCAGGGAAATATTCAAATATAGTCTTATGAAGGTATATCTGTAAATTGCATCACGCCCTACACTCACAAATACAGTCAGACGGACTCAGACCCCGTTAATCCGCCCTCCCTCGTTCCCAAGGAAACTGACGTATTAATGAAAAGGGCGGATTACATTTCAGACCACAAATTGATGAAAATTGTGTGTCATTCTAAAACTCCCCAAAACCCATGTAATGCATTAACCTAGTGGCATATTCCATTAGGTTTGAAGCTGGAGGTAAAAAGGATCTCACAAACGATCACATGAGGCCAATTTAAAGAATTTTATTGTTTGAAAATTTCAGTGATGGTTGTCTGCTTATAGCGGCATTATTCAATCTGCTTGTGATAAACAGTTCCATCAAGCCCAATCTGTGTAGTTCATCTCTATTTTCTTGCTTTGCTGCCTCCGACTCCTCGAATCTCTCGAGATACAGTATTAATGCGCGCACGTGCTGCCTCGCTTCCCCCGCCAAGACTTCCTTCGCGGGCTCAGATCCATTTGCTTCTCCACTCGATTGATCTCCACTCACAACTTGTCATCTCGTTTGTTATTAAATTAAAGACTTAACAGAACTTTCGCCTGCCATTGATTCACTTTGTTTAATTAGCTTGTTAAGCGTTAAACAAACGGAAAGGCGTCATTTGTTGTTAAACTGACCCAACTTCAAAGAAATTGTCGACAATTGATGTGTCTTGGCTGATGTTTGTTTTCGACACGCTATTTGAGGGGCGGATTACATGTGTTATTTACAATGGTAAAGTGTAGATTCCTTCCCTAGAATCGTGGTCGGAGTCGGATTAACGAAAAGGACAGATTACATGACACAATTAACATTACAAAAGATTCGTTCTTGAGATTTTAGGGTGGATTACGAAAAGGGCGGATTACATGGCGGCGGATTAACAGGGTCTGATTGTGTAGTTTATTCTCCCTACAAATTACACGGACGAACCTTGCACATTGAGAATGGTGCCTTGTCATAGTGACTGCATGCCTTCAACACTGACCACCTCCAAACTGTCGCCCTGACCCCATCATTATAAAGGTAATAATCATATTCAGTGAAGTTATTCTCTGTCTCAATGAGGATACTGTTCGTTGAATTATAAATATCACAGAAAATCAGCCAAATTTTAAAATTCATAGGCAGAGGAAAAGTTCATCTCCATAGCAACCATTATTATTGATTAAAATCTTGAGGTTTCTATTAGGTGGACAAGAAAGCAGTTTCAGTTCAATGTAATTTAATTTGTGCAAATTGAAATTACTCAATTTTATAACTTATCAGCAAGGTTTTCGACATGATTTAATTGGATGTTAGTTTGGAACAAATAAAGTCAGGAATATCTGTACTCATTAATTTAATTGGAGGGGATTGATATGGGGTAATTGAATAATTCAGTTAAGAAACATAGGTGCTTGATCAGTGAGTCCAATGCAAGAGTAGGAAACAACAGGGCACAGGGAATATTCTTATTTTCATAATGAATTAATCACTCATGATTTATACTTTTAACATACTCAAAATTGGATTATGATGTTAATGGCTTGGGCCTCAGGGGGATTAAAATGTAATTTTAAACTGCTGGATAATAAAATATTGAATGCATTAATTCACTGACCTGCATTTGCCATTTGATTTTAACCAACTGAGCCGTTAATTATGATTGATGTGCAACAGTAATGCATAATAAATTAATAATATAATGGAACCATGCATTACCAGGTGTTTATGAGGTCTTTACGCTGCACAAATATCTTTCTCTCTTAATTATTAATTTTCTTGTATGCATAGCGTCATCAGCCATTCCTTTATTCTACCTGAGTTGTGAAGAATTCAATGAGGAAATTGAGAAATGTTCTCTCAGAACTGTTGATTTACACTATTATAGAGCCGAATTGAGCTTCTGTGTGTCTGCATCAATGATTGTTGGTTGATGAGACTCAATGGATTATGTCGCTCTCTCTCTGCTCATCTATTTTGCATGGTGTTCACAAATTGCATTCCACGTCTACTGTTTGCATGTGAAAAAACTGGTGGCCATGCTTGATGGATCTGCTGCCTGTGTCGTATATGTCCCAGGTGTGCTATGAGCATCTTTGACTTAATTACGCTGCATGTAATTGTGCTGGTAAAGTTGTAATGATCTTCTTTCGCTGATCATGTAATACCATGTTTTCCTGGTTCATCTGATCATGGATGTGATTAAAACCGTAACCGAGCAGCTGTGAATATCAAATGAAGTCATAAAAAGATAAACCTCAACTTCAGTGCATCATAGATCGCCGCTTTTAACCGTTTTTGGCAATGTGTACTTCCTTGTGTATGGTTGTATTGAACATGGATAATGGAATTCTGGATTTTAGTTATGTGAACTTTCACTCTATTTAGTCTATTAGCCATGGAGGCTATCAAGTGCCTATGCAATGCACCTGTTGTAAGGAATTATGAAGGAAATACTGTTATGTACTATGAATAGTGGGTCTTATGATTCAGGTAAGAATGGTTGATTGATTCTCTGATGTATATTTTAATTTTAAATGAGTGAATATCCGATTTGGGTGTCAGAGCTGTGAGCCACTCACTTCAGCCACGATTGTACTTGAATGTTTCCACAAAAGAGCTTACGTGGATAATTTATGTCTTGTGTGATATCACCTAAATTAGCCCTCAGGGTCGAAGGTCAAGTTTGATGGTGAACAACATTAAAGCTTCAAAGCTTTTCATATTTGGTTGATGGTAATGTTGCAGCCATAAAGGCATCGGATGTGATATTTTGCTAGCGTTTTTAATTGCTTCTCGCTGGGTGGAAACCGTTCCCTTCGGCCTTCTCTCTCTCTCTCTCTCTCTTTCTCTCTCTCTCTCCTGAGTCTCCTCACACTCGCGTGCTTCTCTTTCGCTTGTGTGTGCTCTTTAATATTCACCTGTACCGTCTCTGGGTCGCTCCCACTTCATTATCTGGTTACGTAACAGCGTCGTGCACGATGTTAATTATTAAAAAGCAAAGGCATGGCTGGCACAAGTCGTGTCATGTCGCTTCTCTTATGGCATCTTAGCTTCATTCTATATTAGTAAATCGCACTGATATCGCATGCTGCTCGCTGGGTGCATATTTATATATTTATATATATTTATCAGGTTATCAGAAGCAAGAATGAAGATGAGTGGTTTTTATCATCTGTGCTGAACTTTCAATGATATCTCAAATCTCTTACGAGGAAGAAGATGACATATAATTATAAGTGCGTCTGATACCAAGGTTCTATTCGCCGATTTCTGAAGCAGGGCGTGGAGGGAAATCGCTCACGACTAGTAATTTAATGAAATACTTCTGTCGTCATCATTCAGTACTATTGCAGAAGTACTCAGTCAGGTTTCGATTGTGGGATTCAGCATGAAAGCAATTTTCGAAGAAAGAAAAATCAAAACGCATCCCAAACATTTTAATATTTCCATCACATTTTTTATCATCTGCACTGTTTTTGGTGTATTTAGTTACACCTCTAGTTATCTTTACAATTTTTCTGTGTCGCATTTGAGCGCATGTATTTAGACCTCTATTTTGGTATAACTTGTGCTCCCTCTATTTTTGACGTTGCTACTTTGCATAATTGCTACTCCACATCTTCCACTAATGATGTCTCTTATACACGTAATTGGCGATCTATACTTAGTGGACAATGGTCATTTGGTCATGACTGCTTCATCTAGCGCTGCTGTTATGCAATGCATGCACATTCAGTTTGTGTCATCGGCGTTTGGGGGAAGTTTGCAACGCATAGGTTTTTTTTGTTACACCTGTTCTTGGATTGATGCGAGTCCTTATCACACATTCCTGTAATTTTCTCTTTGCTGATAAGGCCTCATTAAACACGACACGAATCTCTGATAAGCGTTTTAAAGTCTTGATCATGATGCTCTTTAATTGCCACACCTACTCGCACCACCTCTGCTTTCATTCATGGTGGCGAGATAATATTCATAACGCACTTTGTGTAATCATAACGCACTCGTATAGTATTCTACTAATAAAATTATAGTGCATTTTAGGGTATTTTTTACCACTCGTTATATGTGTGCGTGGGAGGTTTCGTAATTAGCTCATGATAGCCCGTTTTGTCTTCGGGTTCTTTGCTCCGAAGTGTTACATGCGTAGGCTGGAATATATGGTGTCAATTAGTGCTTCAAGCACTTGCTTCATATCGCCAAGGTTGGCAACGAGGTCAATGACTTCACGTCCCAACACCCAAGGAACTAGACCACTGAGCATGCACGTTTTATTGGGAAATAATTTGTTAGTTAATTATTTAATTGGTCTTTATATTTCGACCACTGACATTAGCACACTGTGTCGCTTACTTTCTACTGAATTTAATTGTGCTCGTTTCCGGGTACGATCGCGATTCAGATCATGAGTGATATTATTCATGGTGCCACTGGCCGACATCAATTGTTATATTCAACACGTTATGCGGTTATCATATGCCATAATATCATCTTCGCATCGCTCTGCTAAGTGGCAACAGCGCCGTCATAACGTTGTGCACCTTGTCAACATAAAATCATAACGCACCGACGGTTGCTAATGCGTGCAACAAGCACGACCGTTTATTGCTCAGGTCGGAAGAGGTCTCCTTAGTTACGTCATCATTCCTCATCACTAACATAGTTCGTTGATGTGTTATTATGATCATCTGAGCTTCTCTCTCTGCCTCAGTTCGGCGGCGACCACCTCTCTCGCTTCAGTCGCTTGTGGCGTAAGAGCACTGTGAATGAGTGCATCGGAGCATAACCGCCACCCCGACCCCCTCCTCAAACGCCCTCCTCCTTCTCCTTACTCACTCAGTACTAAGTTAGTTCTTCTCTGATGATGACACATATTCCAAGGAATGCATTCCTATGATCTACGCGCGTCGTCAACAATTGCGTTCAGATCTGCACTTGCGGGACTCGGCCCTTGTTTCGGGTCACACTCGGATTACCTCATCACAAGCGTCGTGGATTAGTGTATCAGTATAGCCCCGTTCCCTCGTAGGCAATGTTTGGATATAAGAACTGGAATAGACCCATGACGGGTGGCTTAGGGCGCCTCAACTGGGACGCCCGGCCGTACACTCCTCCCACTCAGCACCGAGTCACTCAGCAGCAGATGGAGACGCGTTTGCCGCCCATCCAGTACTCGCAGTACTTCCACACGTATCCCGCGGACATGACAGTGGAGCAGGTCCAGGCGGAGGTCCCGGCTGGCCGCGAGAAGAAAGTTAAAGGATCGAAATTGAAGTTGTTCGGACCCCGACATAAACGGAAGTCACCGGTCAATATCTACGCCACCAACCCCGTCCAGAAACCACCCCTGCTGACCATCCCGGAGATGGTGAGTGCTTTTGAGTGACCACCCGTCTTCTACTACGTATAATCCCGTTTGACGCCAGTTGTAAATGTAATAGCGCTTTCATCTGCTATACTATATCACGGGGTTTCTCTACTTTCTCTTATAAATGAGTTATACAAGGACCTGTTTTGTTGTGGAATTTTTCTCTGGTGTTTATATACAATCTGGTATATATACTAGTATACACCCCATACAGCCGTTGCATCGTTTGTATCGGGTTTCCTTTTGTTGTGCTCAAGGTCCTCTGTTGCCTTTTGAGGGGGGCGGGGTCGTCATTGAGGAGCTCTGTCGGGGGTGCGTGGGAAAACAAATTGAGCTGATTCTATCTTGTGAAGGTAACCCCCGCACCTAATCGCACCGAGATGTATTATTTATTATTATAGTACGGGGCGGCAACCTAATGTGACAAGCGATTGAAAACATATTCAGCACAACAGTATAACATCTGACGCACGATTCATTCAAACTGAGTGGCGAAATTTCCAATGCTGTCTATGAATGCAGAAGAAGAAGTTTGTATATGTTCACAATAAGCGGTGATGAGAGTGGAGGAGGAGGAGGAGGTGTCCATCTGTTGACCGTTGCGCCAGCTGCGCCGTGCATTCGCACCAGACTCTTTTCGTCTCACAGGACTCTGAGATGCGCGCATCGTCGTCCGTCGTTGTCCACTTATGATCCACTGCTGGAGGAATTTGTGCCACGCGGGACTTTGTTTGGCTGACGTGCAAGACGCCCTCGGGGGCAACAGCCTCCTGGCCCGCATGAGGACCAGGCCCTCACCCTCCACCTCCGACGCCAATGCTGCTGCTGCTGCTGCTGCCAGGCGAGAGAATAACATGGGCAGACATGCAGCGAGGGTGAGTCTCTGTCATCTCGCCTGCCCTTGCATCTCACGATACTCACAAATTAATGAACTTGTGTTTGGTTCTATGATTGATTTTGTTCCATCAGGTACGGCGCACTTTTTTGTGGTGTGGCTGTGTGTGATGATTTATTTCCACTGCTGTTGTTTGGCGATGTTGTCGGTTGTAAATGCAGAGTGAAAGGAGGAAGTTGTTAATTGTCCGAATGACCGCCAGAAAGAGGGAAAAATCATCCGGAATCTGGACATATTTGGCACGATGCCAGGGCGAAACCTGTTGATGAGGAGAATCGACGCGTGCCCATCGCATATGAACACGCAACAAGAGCCGACTGTTGTTAATCCGACACGCGCCTCTCTCCATCTCATTCTTCTACTTCTTCTTCATCTTGCTGTCGCTGCATCAGATCCTGCTTTGTGGCTTAAAGAGGAGGATGTTTTGATCCGGACGGCTTACTGTTCAAACAGAATGCATCGTCCATTGTCGCTCGTGTTGCCACGGGTCAAGCGAGTGACCACCAGTGAGGAGAAGAGGCAGCAGCGGAGACGCCCGCACAGTTTACTCGTGTGTCCATCCGAACTGACCGCTGCTGACCGCAAACAGCTGACTCGGAGGGTGCGCCGCTTCTCGGAAGAGAGTAAGGTCAGTGAGTGCGGCTCCGTTGTTGGCATCACCATTCCTGCTCTGCCTCTGCTTTCTGTCGCTCCTTGTTAGGTCTTATTATTACATAATAATTATTCGTATTTCGTACTTTCTCAGTATGGACCTGTGGTACCAGTGGTACCAGCACACGAGCTATGGTACATAATATTAGGTCTATATTTACTCAGTGCGGAGCTCTGCGCTTCTGGATGGAGCCTTTGAGTCGCACAGACTGCGGCCCCTACCGCCATTATACATTGTTTAATGGGCATCATTCCTCATTTGATCGCTATAAAACTAATTGTAGTACATGTATTTCCAAAACCTACTTATTATAATTATAAGTTATTTTCTCGGTACCATTTCTGATCATATTGTTTAAACCAATAAGCACACAATGCAAGGCAGTAGAGCGCACGCAAATTTAATGCTGTCGAGATGAGAGCCACACAGTGGGTGTTAGGCCGTGCGCCGTCCGCGATTTCCAAGTAATCGCGACGTTCGATCGGTGTCCGATTTCGCCTCAAATCGAGCACGCCCTCAAAGTGCGTCCGGTTGCGCGCATTCCTATGCTTTTCTCTTGCTGCTGTGTCGAACCTCAAAGGGTTGCCGATATAAACCTTTTTTTTTTTTTATCCAGTGAACGTGTACAAGTAACGCGCCTAATGTATGGCTGCGTGTCCGTAGCTCATGTTTGATGCAATGCCGGAGTGGCGAGAAGCACTTGAGTAATTTGTCTTCGAATGCTGTGCGTTTTCTGGTTGTTTGCGGTTGGTGCCCTGGATGGGCAAATCGCACACTCAACAGACATCAAATGCTATCCGTTCCATATTATAACTATTTATAAGTACATGTATAAATATTGTTTGTCTGTGTGTTAACGGTGTAATTGAATATGGATTGCCAAGGATCATAACGCACTTTTTGTAACGTTATGATTTTGTGCGGGTCCGAGCTCCAGCTTCCTTCGCTATCTGAAGTGCTTTGGACCATTTTATATGCATCATTCATGACTGTTACGCACTGAACTCCTTCGCTGACCAATTGAACTCCGCGCTGTTTCTGCTAAATGGTGATTGTGAGCGCAATGAAAGGCTATTTGTCGCACTGTCCTCTTGAATGGAGGAGGCTGTTGTGTATTACGAGTGTCGGCATTTGTAGTGGACGGCAGCTCAGCTCAGCTGCCATACACTGCAAACGCCGACACTCTGCATTTCAGCTGCATTGTTGTGGTCAGAGTGTTTACAGAATGTTACATTTAATGGTCCATTGTGGTCATTCGTTGTACTTTTGAGTGGTCATCTGCTCGGTTTCTCTCTGGCCGTATGCCTCTTTTATTATTTTTCCCCTCTGGACATAGGCCATCGAGCTATGACCGCTTGACCATCTCGTTATGCGTTTTTTTTTTACTCCCGCGGGTTGTCCGCTGTTGATGCAGGTTTTATTAATTCTTTCTACATGTCTATGCCTTTGTGCTATGGTTCACCATTTCATTTCTTTGGACGTTGTTGCCATAGCAACGGTGTTAATAACCTGTACACAGATTAGCGATGAGTCATGGTTCTCTCTTGATGACATTGTAACAAGATGCTGTGGAAGTTTATTTTGCATTCATCAAAGGACGTCTTTGGATTTAATTGTTCTAAAAAAAATCGATCATTTGATTTCTACGGGTTGCCTTTTTTTCTCTGTACAATCTTTCACAGAAGTGCACTCGGGTTTTGATGGCTTCCGTGTTTTTAGCAATCATCATTGAAGTCGCACGCAATAATTTCATTCGATGAAGAGAAAAATATGAAAGAATTTTGATTATTGACACTCCGTACATGCGTAGTAAACAGAGATAGATCGGAATGCAGTCAATGCACCTCTGGGCATCCCTCTGACCTCTGACCCCCCGTTATATGTACGCATCCCAATCAACGCTCTCTCACAAGGCACGCCTCCTACTCCTGCTCTCCTCGTATGGTGTGCATGCTATGTCGCCTTCAGCTGCCATAATTGCCGCCGCTGCCGTACTGCTGACCGTTTGTTGATGAGCGCAGATCACGGATGCTGTTTGATGGCAATAGGTGCTGCACTGATGGTCGCTCCGCACAATGAGTCTCTACCCGTTCAGTGATCCATCAGGATTTTATTATTATCAACCGGATCCTAACAAAGCCCGGAATCATGTCGGCCAATCAGAAAACAGTATTGTGAAGCATAAACAGTGGACGTCCGCTCAGGATATTCTCCACCATCTGCCGAATCCTCCCAAAAGTTTGAACAACTGCGCCGGCAACCGGCACTCGTGGGCGCTGGACCGTAATGGACCGGCGTTTGGGGTGTCCGGACGGCACTGGAGGCCGCACTCATGGGCTCCTGGTTACAGTGTGCTGGCCGAGGCGTGCGATTATGAACGCCAAAACCGAGCGAATGACGCTCGACATTTCTCCGAAGCTGACGTGGTTGTTGAGGAGGAGGTCGTCCAGATTGAGAATACCACATGCAAGGTACTTGGCATGCATGTCATCGCTATTTGACGCTCAATCGTACGATTCGGATACGATCGATCGCATTGTGAACAATATTAAGGAAATAATGCTCTTATCATTCCGAGCACGTCACGATCGACGAATATCGCTGATATTGCTGCAGACGCTGCGTGCATTGCAATGATTCAAAACGTATTCAATCAGACGGCATTATTCTGCTGTTCTCTAGAACATGTAAAAAGCGTAATGTTCTTTTGATTTACGCATGCCTGTCTTCGTTTGTGATTTCCTCTGGTCATCACGTCAATGATAATGCAGTATGCGCATGTGCGAGGGATGTTTATACATATCTGATACTTGATGCTATGTTTCACGACACCTGGCTTGATGTTTGATGCTTCTCTTGATGTTGACTCATGGCTTCATACGTTAGTTTACTACACATAGCATCAACCCAAGATCGCATCATTATTTTTCCCACTGAGCCCTAAACCTTTCATTATGTTACATAACGTATAATCAGTGTGGTTGCTGCTTGCAGTACAAATCGTCCCTCGATCAGGTCACGTGTTTAAGCGCTGTTATTCTTCGTCCGCGTGCATTCGGTGCTCTCAGCCGGTTCTATTGTGCTCCCTGTAATCGTCAGCCACTTCGATGGAGACGTGTCAGCACCCCGGAGTGTGCTCAATAGTATGATAAAGTACACGTGTGTCATGCGGTATATACAGTCATTACAATGGCTGCATGGTATGCATTCTTTTATAGACGCAGCGCACTTTGATCTATTGTTGGAGGTTGGTTTGTAATTCAGATCTCGACACAACAAATACCTGGCATGGCTCATCACTGGCTACGTACAGTATGTAGATGGTCCTATTGTACTTGATTGCATAATTGTCTAAATTGAATGGTGATTTCTCGTGATCCGGAAGTGAGCATTGGTCAGAGCACGATTCGATGATGACGCCGAGTGAGGCGATCGTGCAGCCAGCGACGTCATCGCCCGAGGATGCTCAGTTTTACTCTTTCACGCTCGACTGCTTCGCTTTCACGCCTCGTGGCTTCCGCTCTTCCTGCCGCAAACGTCCCGCTGATCTCCCCCACTGATCCAGATGCAACCCCCTTCCCCTTCTGTGCGTGATGATCTTGTCGTTGATGTGATCGCTTCCTCTGATCCAGGGTTGCGTTGACCGGATCGCTGTGCTAATTTGCCGTTCAGGGGAGCGTGACTTGTGTGACTAGGGGGCGGCGCTTCAGTGTTCGACCCACTGCGAAAGAAAGCACAGTGCCCTCTGCCAACCTCGAACCCGTACCGTTTACTGGAACCAACGCCACGTTTATTCCTCCGTACGCCCGTATCGTAACCCACCAAGTTAAGATCACTGCCCTTGCTGACGTCAGCACTAGCTGACCTTTGACCCTGATTTCGGGGAGTGTGGACAGCGGGGGGGCGACTGCCTCGCACCCTCCAGCCCTCCTTCTACTCGCTTTTGATCGACGCCTTTTTTCTGGTCGGCTGAGAGTGCATTCGGTCGCGCCCAGTGAGTGAGGGAATATGTGGAATATCGAGCTCCGTTGACAGAGTGGGATTAGCCTGTGATTAGCAGCATGTGGGGATCCACTCTACCCGAGGACTTCCCTAAGTTCGAGTACCCAACCATCGACCGCCAGTACCTGACGACTGGTCGAGGCGAGGTAGGCTGTGACCTCCATTGCATGCACACATCCTTATGGTGCTGAGTGTCGCATACTGTTGAATAGGAGGATCTCATCATATTTAGCCTCTTTAGCCTTCTGGGCTGTTTTGTGAGCACAATTATTGAATCCATTCATCGGTTTCAACGAAACCTGTCATTACGACAAAATGCGCAGAATTCCTCCGCTTTCTCTGAGCCGTTGGCGCTGTTGATACAAGTCGTGCTGACATTCGGCCAACGAAGCAGAAGATGCTGTCCTCATGATGACGGTGATCTGCCGACGGCGTCGCTCCTTCTTCTTCCCACGATGATGCTCTTTTGGTTGACCCTCGATTTGAGTCGTTTGACCTTTCTGCTCTCCTGCTGACCTCTCTCATGCGCCGATTTTTTTTTTTCTTATATAAAGAAATTATTTTCAACCTTCAAGGCTTCTGGTCATATAAAGTGTGAACAAAATTCGAAGCGGTATGTATTCGTAAATCGTAATTCGTAATTCCGATTACATTGGTCAATCATTATTTGAGGGTACATTTATACAAGTAATAGAGCACTGTGTCTACGTGCAAAATTGCAAATCGAGTCATCAACGATGCTTGGGGAGTTCACCGAATGAAACTAATTTTACTTTTCTGCTTCCTGGTCTAAAACTGAGTTAATTACGGCCCCGTATGCAGGCACATAGTGAATCGAGGGCGCCGCTCTTGATTACGGCATTCGATGAGCTCTGTGCACTGGGCTTATTGACAATCCGTGACCTATTTTGATGCAATACTCGAGGGGCGGAGATCTAAACAAATCCACATGAAAGCAAATACGCAGTCATTTCCACTTTTTAAAATTTTCGTCTGCGATCTTGAGCGGAGCTGATGCCTCAAAGATCTTATTTTATCCTGGAAATTCAGTTCTGATTACGACTGTGTTGTGCTTGGGTTTATTAGTTGGTTTTGCATGTTGGATGTTTTCATTCAATACATGAGTCAGACTCCGATCTCCTTCTCATAGGCGTTTCTTTATTGCTAGTTAATATTTTTCACTTCCTTCATTTTTGTTAAAGACCCCATTCTCTCTGCTTTTCGAATGGGCGTCGTCGCCTTGAGAGATTCCTTAGCAATGAGATCCCCTATTTGGACCTATTAGTATAGGCCTATTTCAAAGCCTTATTTCAATACTTTTGAATGAGCCCTGCGCACAAGGCATCCGTTTATAGCCAGCATGGGTTATCCGAGCCACTGCGTATGTTGAACCTGTGTTTATTCTTATTATTGATAATCCTCACTGTGCTCCTTGTCATTGTGTTGCACTGCAATCAGGGGATTCGGTTGCCGCCTCTCAGGAAATTGCCATCAGCATTGATTATGCGTTGATTGTATCTTCCTGTGGGCTTCGTGGTTGATTCAAATGCTCAGTCAGCACTTGTTTGATTGCTTTCTTTCTTTCTTTTTTTTCCAGACCAAGGTTGACCCGGAGCAAATTTTCTCCAAATTGGAGAAGATTGGCAAAGGTTCATTTGGAGAAGTATTCAAGGGAATCGACAAGCGAACGCAGCAAGTGGTTGCCATCAAAATTATCGACTTAGACGAAGCAGAAGATGAAATCGAAGACATTCAACAGGAGATCATGGTGCTGTCACAGTGCGACAGTCCGTTCGTCACCAAATATTTCGGATCCTACCTCAAGGTTTGTGATTTCGTTGATTGGCTCAGTTGTTGAGATGTTTGGCGCAGGGAACTAAGCTATGGATCATCATGGAGTTCCTTGGTGGAGGGTCAGCGTTGGACCTGATGAAGGCAGGCACCTTTGAAGAGACGTATATTGCCATCATCCTCAGGGAAATCCTCAAAGGACTCGACTACCTTCATTCCGAAGGCAAACTCCACAGAGATATCAAAGGTTCGTGATGGGTTGAATGTTCTAGTAGTTGGTAATGTATATTTTATTCCCTAAACAGAATTTTTTTTTTTGGACTCATAAATAATATCTATTTTTTTAATGTTTTTAAAACGATATATGTATTTTCAATCATGTTGTTTGACCCCTGCTTCTCTCTCCATCTTTCTCTCTCCTCTTCTGCTATTTTTAATTACTGTCTCTTTCATCATGTATTTTATTATTATAATTTTTTAATGCACTAACCAAATCTGTGATCTGCAGATCTAAGATGATCACATCTGACGTAACGGCGCCGTGTGTGCCTCTCTTCTGTTAACAGCCTCACTCACTAACCCCTCCCCCTTCCCCTCTTCCTTGTTTTAATTGCTCTACCACCGACAGCCGCCAATATTCTTCTCTCCGAAATGGGCGACGTCAAAATGGCCGACTTTGGTGTAGCCGGTCAGCTGACAAACACCTTGAACAAAAAGAGTACGTTCGTGGGAACTCCGTTCTGGATGGCCCCCGAGGTCATCAAGCAGACCCCTTACGACTGCAAGGTGAGGCTCCCGCCCCCCGCCCTCTCACCCCCTCAGCCCTTTTATAGGTGTGGCAGATACGGCAGCAGCGTTGAATGTTTGAAGGATTCGGATAGTAATAGTTTGTGTGATCATGTTTGCAGCAGCCAACGTATTACTCTCAGAGACCGGAGATGTAAAACTGGCAGATTTCGGAGTAGCCGGACAACTGACCAGCACAATGGACAAACGAGTAACTTTTGTCGGGACGCCATTCTGGATGGCTCCCGAGGTTATTAAACAGTCAGCGTACGACTCCAAGGTGAGCGTAGGCAACCCCCCTCCCCCTCCCACTGTTGGTGTTGAGTTCTTCCTCTTCCTCCTCCACCTCCACCTCCTCCTCCCAATCAGCACCTGGGATTTGCTTTAGATGCATGATTCGGCTTCTGTGTACCTCCACCCTGTAGTGTTATTATGTCATAGCTGATAGCATTGTTGTTTTCTGCCTCGTGTTTTCTCTGATCATCAAAGTGGACAGCTGTTTGCTGCAGCTTTTCTTCTTGTTGGATCTCTTTGTTTGCTTGTTGAACATTATTTTACCAATCACTTTTCATCATAAACCATTGTATAAAGTTAATTCATATGCATTACATGAACTCTGTGCACTTTTCGCCCAAACACTGTATTTCTGAGCCTGTAACAAATCTCAACCTCTTGCGTATCATTATGATTTTTTTTTTTAAAGGAGAGAATCAGCTCGATGTGTTTCGTTGTCAGTTGTAACTTTGTTAGGACTATTACCCCCACCTTCCCATCTCTTCTTCTTGTGACATAAGTTATTTTGTTTATTATGCATAGTTGTGATTGTGCTTAAGATCTTTGTGTGGTCATTGAATTGTAAAGACACGATTATTATCATTGATAAGCCCTCATCGTTTCAATACCAAGAACCAAAACCGGTTGAGATGTTGAGATTTATGCGCTGCTTTTGTATTTGCAATTGATTCTGCAATATTATGATTCTTTTTTTGTATTTCTCTTGATATTTCTTTAGCACTGTCCTTTTTAAAGAGTCTTAATGATGAATTTCTTGAAACAGGCTGACATCTGGAGTCTGGGTATCACAGCCATTGAACTCGCGAAAGGAGAGCCTCCCAATTCGGACCTTCATCCCATGCGTGTCCTCTTCCTCATTCCAAAAAACAACGCCCCTCAACTGACGGGCAATTACTCAAAGCCCTTCAAAGATTTTGTTGAACTCTGCCTCAACAAAGAACCTGAAAACGTGAGAAATTAATCCTTCTCCTCATTTGCAATCTAAAGCATCTACGGCATAATTTATTATCTGTGGGATAATTAATAAGCGTTTTCACTATTAATTATAAATTTGCAAGTCATGTGATTGCCTCCCCTTCCCCAAGAACAGCGTCCCTCCGCCAAAGAACTCCTCCGACACACATACATCCGCAAAGCCAAAAAAACAGGCTTCCTGCAAGACTTGATCGAGAGACAGAAGAACTGGAAGGCATCGGGTGGAGACCAGGATGAAGAGTCCAGCGATGATGAGTGAGTGACCCACTGACCTGGTTTCCTTCTCTTGCAGGCCTGTCTTCTGGCGCTAAAGCTTGGCCACTTTTTTCCTCTCTTTCTGGGGCTTATGTTTTAACGCTGTTTTCAGCGACCGACTGCTAAAATCCTTCTTCGGCATCCATTCATCCGACGAGCCAAAAAGACGCCTTTCCTCCAAGAGTTGATTGACAAACACAAGAAATGGAGACTCGCGCACGGCGACGGTTCTGGCAGCAGCAGCGACAGTGACCTGTGAGTGGCACTCCTGCCATGGCATTCCTTGCCTCCTCAACAGCATGCTTCTTCTGCAATCCTTCTTTCTGCCATTGTTTAATTACCCTGTTGAATTAACCTAGTTTTGTCATAATCATCTTAGTCATGGGCATTCACCTTATTTAGATTGTTATGTATCCTCTCCTCCTTTCTGCAATAGTTCAACCCTTCCTCCCTCCAACACTTAGTCCACAAATGGAATCAATCCTACTCGATTATTTACTTGATTTTCTGCTTTCATTATTAGGCAAACCTCCCTCATCATGCAATTTATACTCTTAAACTCGCATTACTCCCCTTCACCTATGCTTTGTAGTCAATCCTTTCACGCTTTACCCAATCCGTCCCTTATCTTAGCTAACAACACCCTTTTACACCAATGTGTTCTTAATGTCTGTGATTATTCTTAGCTTTAAGCCTTATAAATGAAATTGTATCACAAAGTCTAGTCATTTCAAGTCCATCTTATTGTCTGTGATTATTCTTAGCCTTAAGCCTTGCTTTTAAATGAAATTGTATCACAAAGTATGTATCTCATAGTTTAGCTGTTTACAGCATTGATTTTATGAGATACTTTTATCCTCCTTGTGAATACAATTTTTAGAAATTTCTATTTATTACTGGAAAGCTTTTAATTTATATAATCCAAACGTGTTTGGCACCGTATAACACTCACTAGTGTTGGTGTGCCGTTAAACATCAATTTCCTTTCCTTTACACCAATGTGAACATTGTGTCATCAAATCCGGTCTTTTCCATTTATCCGGCCGGCTGTTCCATGGGAACCATTGATAGGCCGGAATGATAAGAATAGTGGAAGAAATTTAGATTTAATAATGAAACCTTCCCTTATTAACACCTACGTAGGATTTATTTTCCCCTCATGCTATTTGATGAATCATTAAGAAGTTTTTTTCCCCTTTTTTTTTTCTTGTTTTTTTTTTCTTTCCTTTTTTTATTATATGTTTTTTTATATAGCACAATCTGCTTATTAGTTTACAGTATTGTTTATTTTTTCCATTTTTGTTTGTTTTAGTCTTTTCTTTTTATATTTATGCATACATTTTTTTTTCTCCACCCTGTGTTTCGTTGTATACGTTTTAGATGTGTCCCATTTTGTTTACAATGCTTTGTAGTTTTGTATCACTGATGAACGTTCACAATAATTGTTATGTGATGCAATGAATATTACTATAATCAACATTTTCTTCTCCGCCTTCTAAAACTCGTTTGCAATTCCAAATTCATGCTGGGCTAATTTCTCCTCTGACGTCTGCCCGTTGTCTTTGCAGGGACCAAGATGATGATGAAAACAACCACCCTCCCGACTGGGATCTGGGCACGGTACGCGGCAAAGGGCAAGTGAACCTGCAGCCGACGTCTGAGCCCCCACCCCCTCCCCCCCAGCACAACGGCAGCCCATCAGCCCCCTCCAACGACTCCTACAACGTGAGTGGTCGCATGTTCCCTGCTGCATGCTCTTTCTGTCGTAGCGTATTTAAGATAGTTGAGTGAGTGTTGTGTTGTGTGACCTTTCAGACGCCGCGTAAGATAGCGCCCCCTGTGCCTCAACGCGTGCCACATAAGGATCACCTTGTGAGTCTTGCTTTCTTTCTCTCTCTCTCTCTCGCTTCTAGTAGCTCGATTCTTTTCTCATAGGCTTCTCCCAGATCAAAGGTAGACTTGTTAATGTTAGATCAGTAATTATTAATTAAGGTTCTTTAATTCTAATCACTTAATGCACACAGCGTCGGAGGTCCCGCCGTTTATACGAGCCTCCAAAGTTCGATGAAGATGAACTTGTTGTGAGTGACTTGCTTGCCTCTTGTCCTCGCAGCTTTTATTGTTTTTTGGGTTTCTGGGCGATCGGCGCGTGATCATCCCTCGCGCATGCTTCCACTCGCGTTACGCCCCGTTTTCTTCGCAGGAGACAGGTTCCCTCGCCGTGCGATCAGCGTCATTTCGTACAACAATCGTTGTTGAGATGCCAGCGAAGTGTGGCTCTGTGAGTGCTCTTGAAGGGAGGAGGATGCCCTGAGGGGACCTTTGCTCTTCGTTCTCCCTCATCTCTCTTCACTCTTCTCTCTTGGATTCTTCCCCCATTCACTCAACCCTTGTACAAAACCGTTTTTATTTGCTGCTGATGCTGCTGCTTGGCCAGCTGCTTTCACCAAACCGTGGATGGCTCCCTTTTTCTGATTCCTTCTTGTCATATTGCAGCCCCCTCCTCCTTCTTACAATGACATCCACATGTTCCGCGATCACCATAGCAACACCACTCCTGAGTCCCATCACCACCCCAGAGTGAGTAGGGTGTTTTGGTTTGCCTGCCTCCTCTCTCTCTCTCATCTTCAACCAGTGCTTTTTTTTGCCAAACCAAACCCAGCTTTCCTTTTTCTTTTTCCTTCTGAGGCTTCACTTGCTGGCTGGTGTTTTTCACTTCATCGGAGGCTGCATTCTAACCATCGCTGAGCTACTCATCTAATTTTTCTCCAAATTACTCTATTATGATTGACTAATTCGATGATTCTTCTCCCACCGATCAGCAGCAGAAAGATGAGCAGCCACCACCCCCTCCCCCTCCTCCCCACTTTGTCCACTCTGACGTTGTTCTGGATCAGGTGGACGGCGGAGGAGGAGTCTCTGCATACCCTGCTCCACCTCCCCCCATTCCTGTAAGTCTCTCTCTCAATCGGGATTCTACTTTAGTGCTTTTTATTTCTGGGGTCCTAACAATTATAGGCGTTGTTATTTTTACCCCAGATTACGGATTCGTTAAATTTCTTTTTGGATTGTTGAATTTTTCGCCTATTTTTCTGGTGGAAGGACCTTGATGGATTTCTGGTCATACTTGTATAAATTAACTCTTGTTTATTTGTTCAAAATTTCAAATTACCGGGTAATGTTTTTATTTTCCCATTTGGAAGAATTAGTTTTGTGATACTCTTTGCTTCTTCCTGCAAAGCAATCAACATTGACGTCTGGGTACTGCTTCGAAGCAGATGAAGTGAGGTTTTATTCGTAGATGTTTTTGCTTTCACTCTTTGGCACTGTTTTCACGGACGTTAGCTCACTTATCTGTTGTGGCTTCTGATTCTTCTTCACTTCTTCGCAGCTTCACTCGCGGTCTCCTTCTGGCCACGATGCTCTTCTCAGTGAGCTCAGAGACACGCAGTTCTTTGTGAGTCCCTCATTCTCCCTCTCCCCTCTTCCCTTCCTTTCTCCTTTTCATCTTCGTTGTCGTAATCATGCAGAGGCAGCAGGCAGGGGCGTCTCCTCTCAGCCTCCAATCTGACTCTCCCCCCTCTCCTGTACACACTCCCGCTGATTCATGTGGCGCTTCGACCACATACTCCCTCTTCTCATTCGGTGACATTGAGAACTACGCTCGTCAAGTGAGGTCCCGCCCCTCATAAACAGAAATCCCTATTAATAACCCATTGTCACTATCAGCTCCCAGAGCCAAGGAAATCTACAAACAAATCTGCTCCATCCAAATCTCTGGGTGAATTTGATTTCCATCTCAGGCGGGATTTTCATTCCCCGTCTAAGCCGCGCACTATTCACGGTGTGGCTGCTTGCTCTGATCCATCGTGGAAGGTGATTTCTATTCACTCTATGAATGGGATGCATGTGTTGCGAACTAGCGTGGTGTCCTCCTTCAACTCCTTTCCTTGCCTTTTGCAGCAGGAACCCCCTTCCCACGCCCCAAACCCCAGTGCACCAACGGAGCATGTCAAGCGAGTAGTAAGCCTGCTTCCTCCCCACCTGTCCCTCCCTCATGCCTCGATGCCTCCTCAGTTTGTCCAGGGTAGCAGGAGTCCTCCCCAGAAACAGCAGCAATTCCCGGTGGGATATGAGGCGTATCGTGTAAGTTGTTGCATGATCACAGCGGCAACAGGTGTCTTTAATTATGCATGTGACACACGTATTTTGTGCATGTTAATCTTTGTGTGTACATATTTCTTCTAACTGGTACTGGTTGTCTTATTTCTTGAAGCATATTTACAATTGCATTTTGCATTGAGACGTTGATGACTAACTGCGTTTTTCCATAGCCTCCTCCTCCTGCTCCTCCTGTGGAGGTTGAGCAGCCTCAGCAGCCCATCGCCTCCAATTCCCTCAGCACAGTCATCCTGCCTCTCCTCTCACAGGTACTGTATGCTTGCCGTGCGTGCGCTTCTCTAACCGTGTCTCCCACAGCTGAAGGATCAGCACAGCAGCAGCAGTGTTTCCACTGGCAGTCAGCGCAGCGAAGCCATTGATGAACTGCGCAATGCTTTTGACCTTGTAGAGAGGTCATCACCGGGCATTACGGATGACCTGGTCAGTGAGCTGATTGGCCGGTTAGCAGGACAAACGCTCAATGAAACAGAGGTACAAATGGCCATCAGCAAATGCAAAGGGTTTGTAGTCGTGTTTTTTCATCTGGTTGTCTCTGTAACTTGTGTTTTTTTGCAGGTCTTCGGGAGTGCGGCTGTACTGAGAGCCAGCGGTTGCTCTTCCAACATCTGTTTATAACTCTCTGTTTCTATCCATACATGAAATCAGCACCAATATACACATACACGCCCTGTCTCTTCGAACTGTGAACAGAGGCAGAGAGGGAGACTGTGTAGTCATATCGATTTCCTCATCATGTGAAATATTTTTTTTTTTTTTTTTTGAAGCTTTTGTGATACAAGAAACCACATTTTCCCCTTTTTGTTTCTGGTGTTGAAGTTGCTGCCTACTGCTGGCTTCTTCAACCTCTGTTCATTAGCTTTATTGTATCCAGCTACACTTTGGCACATTGCCAACTGATCATCCACTCTGTTTCCATGCAGGGGGCCGCTCTCTCCTCCTCCCATGTTTATTGTGTACATTTTGACGAAACGTGAATCACGAAACGTGCAATTCCATTATTATCATTTTTCAATGAGTCTTGATGAGGCCACACTCACTTGAATAAGCAACGCTATAGATTATTTAATTGCTTTCTGATTTCTTTCTTACTTCTTAGTTGGTTCTAATTGGCCTGAACTTTGCCAGAAATATGATGCACAAACTGGAATGATTGAAATTCTTGGTTTTGCTGATCATTTTCATGATTTTTGACATATCACATATTTCTTATTGTACATACATTTCGGTGTTTCTCTCTTCTTCCTTCTTGGCTTGCTTCTCCTCTCTTCTCCCCTCGTGGGATTCAACCTCAAGGATCACTCGTTATATCACCCCCTCGCTCTGCCCCCTTCCTCTCCCACAATGTGTGTAATCAAATCAGTTTCCTCATCCACCCCTCCCCCCCCCCCTTTGTTATATTTTACTTCTTTTTAATCTACACTCTCTCGTGTAGGAATTCAATTTAATATTATTCCTGTTGTATGTATTTGAAGTTGATTTAAAAGGAAAAAAAAATGAGAAAAAATGAGAACATATTTTCTTGTCAAATCAAGACTTATATAAAATCATTATAACAAAACATTCATGTCTTTGTGTACTTTTTTCTTTTCATTTTTTACATTTGGATTTACTGCCAAAAGCAACTGATAGGAAAACTGTGAGGTGGCTGTCATTTCTGTGAACCATTTTTTAGAAGAAACCCAAGAAAGAATGTCAGGTGTTATTTTTATGATTTATTTGCCTAATATTAAAAGTATGGACGCCTATTCAAAACCTAGAATATAACATTGGGATGAAATTATTTATGAGGAAGAGAAATGATGAGGATATTGTGCAGAACTCCCAAAATAATTTTCAACTAAGATTTAACATTCCTTCGCTTCTTGGGCTGAGATTTTGTAGACTTATTCCGAGATTTGATATCTTTTTGCTGCAAGGAACTGAGATCAATGTTTGCCAGAATTTCATCATCCACAATGGAGTCACTGAAGCCATCTTCACTGCTCTCTGACAAGTCCACTCTTGGCTCCTCAACAGCTGAACTTGTCTTCAGAACAAATCCTCCTAATCCCTTAGATTTCTGAGTCTTTGATTTGCCCGCAGGTGGCGCTACTCTCAATTTCTTATTCGGAGACGACCGAATGACATTAATGACACGCCTGACTCGTTGACTCTTCAGTTTACGTGACTCAGTCATCTCACTTGGGAAGAATTGAGTCATGCGTAATTGACTGTCCTGGTATATGATAAGGAGAGTCAAGTTGATGTATAGTGATAAGAGCCGGCCGGCATCACCTGTTTGGCGTTGATTTGCTTCATGACGGGAAGAAGACTTTCATCAATCTTCTCTTTATTCCAACCAAATCTATTCTTTGCGTACCTGGCGTTAAATGGTCAAGGAGACAACAAGTAATTCACTGAGGGAATCTCATAGCAAACAACAAACTCAGATTGGCAATTGTGGAATTCTGAAGTGAAAGAACAAGAGAAGGATACTGTCTGAGTAGATCCAGATCAGGACGACCCCAGGAGAAGTCTTCACGTGACTCATCCACCGTTGGGTTCATGTATGCATCCACCACCGCCTCACTCGGGAAACCTGAACAACAAACAGCCCTGAACCTCCACAGCATTAATATGCAATACCTTCATTGATGACCAATTTACGCAACTTAATCTTCACTTTAGTCTCTTGAACTTTGACCTTCGTCTGTGCTTCATCCCACCACTGTCTGCAAAATCAAAGAAGCATCTGTGTTATTGCTGCCCTAACTAGCATTGAACGCTCACTTGAAGAGTTGTAGCGAGCGCAGACCGGGGGCAGGGAACTCCCCCATGATCTCCATGGCGGCCACAGGTCCCGCGTTGTGAATGCCTGGCGTGTAATCACTGCCACAAACCAGCGCCATGTTCACCAACTTTTCACGTGTTAAAACTAAAGAGAGAGAAATCAGAGGAATACATTATAAGTATCAAATCAACTAACAGAGTTGCTTTTCAAAGTCTTCGAAACGGAACCACTCAACATGTCGTTTTGAGTTGAAGAGATTTTTGTAGACGTTACGACCACCGAACAACCAGATGTCGCTGTCATCTGTCACTGTGCCATTTGTCTGCGATGTCAAGTCAAGAAACGCGCACTGTGCCTCTGCTTCCATTGGGCTGACCACGTATGGTAAGCCAAATAGACGCACCAGCTCCTGAGCCTCAATGTTCATTTGTTCTGTAAGGGAGGTGGCCATTCTGTCTTGCTGATTCCTTGTGTTATGCAATTCTGTGTTCTCTACTTCAAGAACTTTCTGCAAATCAATTAACTCATCCTGTCAAATAAAATCCCAATTAGTGAGTGAATTGTGTTGTTTTAAAATAACTGACTTTAGACATTCCTTCAAATTCGTTGTCTGAGGGAACTTCTTCTCTGGTCTCCTCCTCCTCCTCCTCAGACTCCATTTCTTCTCCTTCCTCTTCTTCTCCCTTTCCTTTCTTCTCTTCTCTTATTTCTTGTTCTCGTTCTTTGTTGTCCGTTGAGAAGATGCTCACAGGAAAGAGGTCATCTTCATGTTGCTCAGGGTCACCTTTGACCTCAATGAAATCACTGTCTGATTCACTGTCACTGTCACCTTGGAACCCAAAAAAACGTCAACAAAGATGACTTCAAGCATACAAACTTACTCATTAGCATAACTGGCTCTGATGGTGGAGAGAGAGGTATCACAGGTTGTGCACGATCCACTGTTTCATCTAGATCACGATACTTGTTATCTTTACTTGCGTCTGCACTCAGATCTGAACTCTGCTCAACAATTTCAAGATCAGCCAACTCCTCATCACCAATTTCTTCTCTCGAGTCTAATTTCTCAATTCTTGTCTCAATTCTAGTCTCAGCTTTTGACTGAGCCTTAGTCTCATTTTTTGACTCATCCTCTTCTTCCCTGAAGAATCCCCCTTCTTGACTGAAGTCAGAAATCTCCTCCTTTGGCCGTAGATCTTCTGTTTCACTTTCCTCTGACTCTTCTGACAAAACCACGGTTTCAGATTTAATAAGCGGGCGCCTCTCTTTTGGGAGGCAATCTTCCGGTCGCGGCATCTGAGCCTCCTGACGCCTCTTCTCCACCCAGTAGTCCTCCTTATCAATTTTCTCTTTCTTCACAAAAGTGTCAACATCCTGCTCAGCCAAAGTGGCCGCCATTTCACACTGCCTCGATTTGGAAAGTCCTTTAATGAGAATGTAGTGAGAGGCATCTTCAGACGCCACTCGGCTGGATTCCACTTGATGCTCATCACTGACGTCTGCCAATTGACCCACAGTCTCGGCTTTCAACTCTCTGCGAACATCAGCGATCCTCTGGGAGAGCTGAGTCTGCTTGAGAAACTTCTGCACTTGGTAATCAGAAAAGCCTTGTGACGACTGAAAGCGAGGAGAAGCATGAAGGCAGAAAAAGAGAAGGAAGCACTGACCCTTGGAAGCGTATCGTAACTGGTGCGTACGCTGAATTTCTGCTGTTCCTTCACATCCGTCAATATTTCATGTCGCATTTCCGCTGGGAGAGCTTTGAATTCTTCAGATTCAATATCGACATCACACGCCTGGGATAAAATGATCAAGAATCTCTACTCATGTTGATTGAGCTCCTCTCACGGAAATTTCTCTCATTCGGTCTGCATGGGAATTATCCTCCTCCTTCTGATCGCTATTTCATAAACAACAATCAATACAAACAAAGTCTTCATTCACACTCTCACAATGGTCGATCGCTCATAGGAAGAGGCTTCAAATCAAAGATGTCTGGCTGCTTGGACTTAGTGGGCGTCACGTGTATTTGAGATGAAGATGGAGCCGCGGTGCCAAGCACAGCACCAACAGCATGCTGCTTCAGCAGATTGGAAAGCAGTTTTTTCGTTGCTTTTGACGAACCTTCATCAGCCTCTTCACGCTTTTGACGGCGTAAATTCTGAAAGAAAATCAAAAATTATAAGAAAAAAAATTATTGACATGAAAGAAAATTCAAACCGTTGTTTGCTTCTTTAGAGCGGGCACACCACCATCGAAAACAAAAACTGGCTTAATTCTGTAGTAGAGCAGTTTGCAAATGCGATGATACAAGCCAATCAGATGAGCGTTGGGGACAGGGTTGCCATGACTATCACGCATCCCTTTCATCAGCTGATGCATCCACATACTGACGTCTGCCAATGGCAATCAAGGAAGAAAATGTGCTCACTGAAACCCAGATTCCCCACAGGACATAAAATTCACAGAATCATAGCGTTAAGTTGATGCTTAAGCAGAGGATACCGACTGCAAGAACCTTGCCCTCCAGGGACTCCAAGGTGACGGGTCGTCCTGTCGACTGCAGCAAATGCCATAAGCCATGAACCCCCATGACTTCTTTGCACTCTGTGGAGAGAAGCACATGGGATCTTTTTAGATTGCACTGTTAATTCAATAGAAATCGACTCGCGTGTCAATTATCACGTTGTTTTAAAATAAGGTCAAAATTAGAGGGCAATCTCCAGATGCACTCCCATCGGGTCATCAAGTTGGAAAGCACTACTGGAGCAAGTGGTCGACACAGACTTATTAGACCAATTCCAGATGAAACTGAAGTCCCTAGCTCAGCACTAAGAGAGACGACACAAGTAACAAGCAAGTAACAAGATTGCTACATATTAGGAGTTAGCATAATGGCAGATAAAAAGTTCACCTCAGATTTGACAAGAACCTTGTGTAATATTAGTAAGTTTTCATAACCAGATAGCTGATAGTCCAGTGCCGTTCACATTTTGACTTGACCTGACTTGATGGGTTTAAATAGTGAGCAAAGCTCTTTTTGACCCTTGGTTAGTTGTTCTTATGCATTATCGTTGTTGTTTCAAGTACATGTTCTGAAGCTCGTTGATAATCTAGCTGTTCAGCTACATATCAGGGAAAGACAGACAACATGGTATGTGGCAGAAAAAAAGCAAAAGTGAGGATTCTACGAGCAGGGCTGACCACTCATCCGTGGCTGGGGACCACGCATGCGCACGTTCTGGGCATCTCCTACGTGCTTCAAGCGCGGGCGCGCCTCGATTGCATAAACTTCCTTATGACTTGAGTCTGTCACATAAGGGGCCATTATGTTATGGATTGGATGGAGTGAGTTTTAGATGTTGGTGTTGTTAAATTTTAGGGGGTGGTGTTTGTAAGTTTCCCAGTTAATAACCCAAACATGCCAGCAGCCATGCGTTTGTCGGAAGTGCGATCCAGAATCATGCACATTCATGAGTGAGATAAGCATATTCATAATTCATGAGTGAGATGTGGGGCCAGATATATGACTGCATCTATGTAAAGAGATTAGTATTGCACGAAGACCACATAATTATATTAATAATTATAATTAATTATTATGCATCACATATTAATTATTAATACAGTAAAACCCTGCTAACTCGAAAACGGATAGCTCGAAGACCCCTCTTGGTTGAAGTGTTTTCAAAGTCCCGACGACTCCCCTATACTTTAGAATTACAGATTGCTCGGATTCCACGAACCCTGCTTCGTCGAAAAACCCTGTTCCTCGAACATATGTTTCGATCCCTTGACCGAAATCGAATCTTATTCGTCAAAGTTTTTTTTTTTTTTTATAGATCAAAGAACCCTTTCGCTAATTGTAATTAACGCAACTCTATTTACTGTTTTGGACAATCGTTTACAAACAGAGTTCGACTCGCTTGTCACCTCTCGCATTGTTCAGAAGTCAGCGTCTCCGTCTCAGTCTTTTCATTGCGTAATCGACCGCATCGTGTCGATTAAAGCAGCCGCCAGATGATTACAGAAAGCGGTATAGCTAGCCTCAGATGTTGAATAGGCGGGAAACATCAATGATGAACAAACTCTGCCCATCAGTATAAAACCCGATCATTCGTCACAACAAATTAATCATTCTGTCGACGAATCTCTGCAAGACATCTCTGCAATAATAGCGACTGAACGAAAGATCACGTGTGTAACCCTGGAGACCAAGTTCCTGGCGATCAGCAAAGCTGAAGCTGGAGGAAAGAAAAAGGCCATCGCCGATAAGTTTGCATTCCCACCAAGCACCCAGTCAACTTGGATCAAGAATTCTGAGAAGATTCAAGCGCATTATAGAGAGAGTGGAGGTGACAGGAAGCGAGCGAGGTTGTGTGAATACCCGGACGTGGAAGAGGCGTTGATGCTGTACGTGGTTCAAGGCGGCAAGAACAAAGAATATCCCCCTCTCTGGGCCGATTTTGTATATTTTGTAGTAAACAACGCAAACAAATCGTTTAGATTTTTGTTTTCTTTTTCTTTTTTCATGTGTTGGCAGCTTTAAAGTGTTCAAGGGTAGGTCATTACGCGATCATAACGTAATTTGAGATCAATACGCTATCATAACGTCATCTCATAGATCATAACGTTACCAAAATGTTGAGAATTCGAAATCCCCGATTCGTTGAAAACCCTCTTCGTCGAAGTGTTTTCGCTGGTCCCTTCAAATTCGAGTAAGCGGGGTTTCGCTGTAGTCTTTCAATGCTACTTGTATACTTGAGTCAACCACTGCCCGAAAGGAAAGGAATCATTCGTGTGTTAGCATCTTGCAGAGGTGGCTGTTCCATGTCTTGCGCACACCCACTTCATCTTCAATTACTAGGCCCGATGCCAAGCTACTCCCTTTAACAATAGCAACTTGGTTGGAGCATGCTCAAATCTAGCTCCCCATGCAATGATGCCATGTAGTAGCATAGTCTATAAAACACTACACAAGCATGACAAGCCAGAAAGTACTGCTCCGATACGCCCCTTAAATCATTATGATACCCCCGGGGGAGCAGAGCAGATCACGCTGCCGGAAGTATTTTTCCAAACCGATCCATCTGAATGCGTGCGGAATTATGTGAATGGCGATTTAGCCTTCCTTTCTATCCTTACTCAGCCTAAGGCAAAATTACCAATTCTAAGGCCAAGACAGTAAGTTATGACGTCTGAGAAACAAGGACTGACTCCTTCAAGGTCAAGAACATCACGAGAAAAGCAATAAAAAGACATGAAGAGAATATTACAGACTGGATCAAAGAAAACCCAAAAGTATTCTGGAACCATATAAAGTCAAAAAACAAGTGCAGAGACCGGATACCAAAGCTATACAAGGACAACACCCATATTCAAAGGACCTCATCTGACCAAGAGAAAGCAGAGACACTTAGCAAACAATTCGCTTCGGTTTTCACTCTAGAACCAGACGATGACATCATGCCAGATCCAGACCCTCACATATTTGACAATGAACTAGAAAACATCAAGACGTTGCCTAAAGGCTAAGACAGCTCAAGCCAAATAAGTCCATGGGCCCGGATAGACTCCACCCACGAGTCCTTCGAGAAGCAGCTATAGCCCTGTCAAAACCTCTAACCTCCATTTTCCAGGAGAGCCTGGCACATGCCACACTATCGAGCAAATGAAAAAATGCAACTGTGACAGCCATATTCAAGAAAGCCTAAGGTGACCGCCAAGACCCAGCAAACTACAGGCCAATAAGCCTCACATCCATTCCATGCAAAGTACTCGAACACCTCATCAGAAAAGAAATAATCGAGCACATGGACAGAAACCACCTGCTTACCAAGTGCCAGTATGGTTTCAGAGCGAAAAGGTCAACGACACTCCAACTCCTATATGCCATTGGGGATTGGATAGAAAAAATTGACAATGGAGGCAAGATCGACGCATGCTATCTTGACCTCCAGAAGGCCTTTTACTCTGTCCCTCACAAGCGCCTTATCAACAAAATTTGCAGTTATGGCATCTAAGAGAAAGTCCTGAATTGGATCAAAAACTTTGATAGGCAGGCAACAACTGTTGTTGTTTTGAACGGAACGCCATCAACCCCTGAAGTAGTTCGTAGTGGAGTTCCACAAGGGTCGGTATTAGGACCAGTCCTGTTTATAATATACATCAACGATATGCCAAATAACGTCAAGTCTTCCATCCTTCTCTATGCTGACGACGCAAAACTGTACACCGAAATAAGAAATGAACAAGATAAGAATCAACTTCAAGAGAACATAAATGCACTCCACCACTGGCCAAGGAGATGGCTCCTGAATTTCCACCCTTAGAAATGCAAGGTGATGTGACTTGGATCCCGCCAGACCCCTGACTTCCACTACACCATGCCAGTTGGGAACATGGCAACCAACCTGCAGTGGACAACCTGCGAGAAGGACTTGGGCGTCCTAGTGGACAGCAACCTAAACTTCACTGATGAGATCCAGGCATCATACACCGCTCCTTCCTACATCTAACAGAAGAAAATTTCCAAATCCTCTATAAAAGTCTTGTCCGACCACATCTAGAATATGCGGCTCCCATTTAGTTGCCTACAAAGAAAAAGGATGTCGAGGCAATTGAAGGTGTGCAAAGAAGAGCCACAAAACCCCACCCTAAGAGACCTCAGCTACCCAGAGAGACTTAAAAGACTCAAATTACCCACTCAAAGATTCAGACACCTTCGAGGCGACATGGTAAAAACTTACAAGCTCCTCTCAGGCTTACACGATGCTGTTCCATGCCATTTCTTCACCAACAGCCAGAAGCAACAGACAAGAGGCCACTCAAAGAAGCTCTACAAACCTCCGGCTCACTCAAGCCGCAAAACAACCTCATTCAAGAACAGGATCATCTCAAACTGGAACTCTTTACCTGAGAATGTTGTTTCCACGCCAACACTCAATAGTTTTAAAAACCGACCCGACCAACACTCACACGGTCCCGCCACCCTCTCCTTTTCCTGTTTTACGACCATAGCGCCTGAAACCGGAAGAAAAAAAAAAAACAAAAAAACAACAACAAACATTTGAAACAAACAAACATGGATCTGATCAAAATGGACTCCAGAGAAGTCCAGCGATCGGAACACCTTAATTAACATTAAGTAAAGTAAGTAAAACCTGAAGAACCTTCATTATCGCTCAGCTCAATTGATGTTTCGAACTCAAGTCGTGGAGATAGAACCTTTAGTACAGAACATCTAATTACTAAAACTTACAAGACAAATGGCTGAAATGCAAAACAAAAATATCTGCTTTGTTTAACTGCTTCATATCACTAGCATTACGTCATTATTTGGCGGCATAGTGACCAGCTGACCAGAACGATTTGGCAGATTCAGCGAATTTAAACTGAGAATCATAACGTCCTCTTATCTATAACCACAACGCCCGTATTCTGGGAATCCCCTTATTTTCGGAGAGGTCCGGCTTTCGATTGTGGAAATTTGTTGATTCATCACTCATTCACTGCTTACTAGCACAGATTCTCGGGCGAGGTCTGTATTGGGCTCGCTGTAGTATGTCAGCTAACTGCTTACGAGGTTCTTCTACCGGTTATCAGATTTGTCACAGCAATCTAAACCATAATCTCGACTGGCGATTCCAAACATACCATCAGTGATAAATTTCTCTGACCAGTCTACTGTCTAGGACTCAGGGCGTTGACTGATTCAGTGAGTGAGGGAACTTTTCCCGAGGTGATCTACTCCATCGAGTCACTGTAGTTCCCCCCTGGGGAAACGTCTCTGCGTCTATGTAGTTAGCTGATCGTGGGCTGGCCGCTGGGCTGCATACTCATATGATACTGGTATCGAAGTATGCAGACGCAGCGTAGTGTACAGGACTGTAGCTGACATACTACAGCGAGCCCTATGGGTCTAACAGGACTGCTACCCCTGAGGATCTAGGACTGCATGTGCCCAGTGGTGCCACAGGGTTTTCGGGGCTCTAATCACCCGTGAAGTAAAGACAACATATAATGATATATTGTATGCCCCATCATTGTCCTCCAGGAAATGAAAATATACTTACCATACTTACCAGCCAGTAGATCAATACTAATGGGGTGGGAAAATTGGTTCACTTAATTGTCATATAACCCCGGACCCCCAAAACTCATTAACTAGCTAATGAAAGGATGAAAGGATGAAAGACAGGAGAAGTAAGTCATAACTATATATGCATGTTATGAACCTTACTTTGCATGCGGATATCTAAGGAAAAGTTGTAATCCAACTACATTATTAGTTTCACGTTGAACCAACATTGAATCAACGATAATCCACCATTGAACAAACCTTTCAACACACTATTATACTACTCACACACGAAATAGTCCCTCAACATATACAAACCATATTCTTATTCCCATTGCTGGAAAATCATGATTGACAACGCGCAAGGATACACATCAAGCGAACTCAAGTAAAGTGGTTGTCACGTGACACAACAAAGCCACGTGTTTCAGG
>KB305379.1:144577-191534 GCA_000328365.1 Capitella teleta | reverse complement strand
GGGGGGGGGCTTAGTCGATCCAGAGTCTCGATGTTATTAGATGCTCTGTGCATCCTCTTCCAGGTTGTGATCCAGCTTGCTCTCTATCAGGTTTAAACCACAAGGGTAAACGTATGTTAAGGATGACATCATAAAATTTGGCGAGGGAATCCATGAGAGATTTCATTTCATTTCATTTCATTTCATTTCATTTATTACATTTAAAATGCATTTTCAGCAATATCAAAGAACATTCAAATGCGCTGTACAGAGGTAAAAAGGAAAATCATTAAATACTAGAAAATGCAAGGTTAAAATAGAAAGTCTTAAGTTGGGCTTTAAAAGCATCAAGCGATTGCTGGTTCTGTAGGTTGGAAGGTAATCGGTTTCAAAGGATGGGTGCTTGATGGGCGAATGTTCGGTAGCCATTAATAGAAAATACATAAGTAATCCAGTTTACAAGAAGCTCCGCATTCCCGATGAAGGTGTAAATCAGGGTAAACGATGGAGTCACTGGTCAGCGCAACCGCAAGGTGCTGCTGATTCACTCAATGTCTCTAATCTGCGCTTTAGGGTCCCTTGTGACACATATAATCCACGCAAAAGTGTGAAAATCAGTAGACTATTTTGAATTCAGAATTGAGATACACGTACGCAACTTTCCAACTTTCCCATGAAATCGCTTTAAAATCACACACAACTTGTATTTGGACTAACAGACGATGCCAGCACAATTTCATGCCACGTCCTGCTCTTTCCCTTCATACAGGCCCTACGAATGCTTCAAAATAGGTCGACATATGAATTAATCTGAGAAGAATCATAACGCACTTCTTGAACCACGAAATGCGTTATGATTCCGCCTGCTGGATTCGATGCATCCAAGGATGTTGGTAGTGATGGCGATCATTGGATGCATCGAACAAACACCTAATAAAAGGCTCTTAACAAATGAACTCTCTCCCTCACACGTCAACGATTGACATTTGCATTCAACTCTTATCGATCACTTTATCAAGATTCCTCAATCGCTCAGCCAAACATTCAGTTCGACGCATTGAGATCGTATTTTGATGTATTCTTGTATCTTGGCCTCTCACTGTTTTCTTTCTCGAATGGTTGCACAGAGCGTTTACTAAAAACAAACCTGTTTGCCACTTGGCCCAGCATGATGACCGAATGGGGGTCATAAGGTCAAACGACTGTTCAACGTTGATGGGATTTAATGATGAAGAAATGACGAGAGGTTGTTTTTGTTTGTTTAATGATCATGTGAATCAAGGAAAGAGTAGGACAAAAGAATGAATGCACGAAAGGCAACGAGAGAAGGAGCTAAAACCCAAATGGTGAAGACAAATTATACATGAATATTCATGAGCAGTTCTCATGAATAATAATAATATATTATCCTAGTGAAGAAGAAATAGAAGAAAAGGCACCACACAATCTCATACCCCTCGAAAACCAGGTTTGGCACAAGTTCTACAACACTTAACTTCCATGCAGCGGTCAATTACGAACGTAGGAGACAGCAGACATTTCAACTCGGGGACCTTAACCAGCATCTTCATTTGATTTCAAGCGCTTTGGGAGTTAAGTAGTAAGTAGTTTTAATCAAAATCCTCACAATTTGCTGTATCAACATGAGCGACTACTCAACGCACCAATAACATGTATATCATTGCTGCTTCAAGAATAATAAATAAACAAGATTTTGAAGCATTAAGATCATTAAAAAAAAAAAAAAAAAAAAAAAAAAACAAGAAGAATAAATTAACAACAAATGTGTACAAATATCCTGTGAATAAATCATCAGATAATAATAATAATAATAATAATAATATTGCTGAGTCAGCACTAAATTCAACAATCATTTTTTTCATTTATTCTGCAGTACATGAAATCCATCTTTTTCAATGTCGTAGTTAATCCTGAGAGGTAAGTTTTTATGTTTGGCGAAAGTTGCACAGCAGTCAATGCTTTCAATAGAAAAATGGGGGGAGCAAATAAACGCTTTATAAAATATCCTCATGAGGGAGTCGTTAAGAGTCGTTATTCAAGTCATTGGGGAGTGGGAGAGGGGTGTCGGACGGACACGCAGCACAGTGTATTGCTGCCTGCGTCGAAGGGGAGGGGGCACAAGAAAAAATAACAAAAGGTAACAAGAGAAAGTGGACCCAACAAAAATAAAAATAAAACATTGTAATAACAAGAAGAAAGTTGATTGGCAGCCGATAAGTTCATCTGAGAACTAAGATTGAAGATTTACTGCTAAATATCTTTATCGCTCCCGGAGATATTTCAGTCTTTGATTCAGGAGGATAAGAAGGAGGCAGGAGGAGGCAGGAAGAGGTACTGGCTAACTGGTAGAGGTTGTTTGCAAGGCGTCGTCTGACACGGTTGCTGATGCGGCATTGGTGGGGTCCTCACTGCGTGAAAGATTCACTTCAATCTGATTGGCTGCTGCTGCTGCTGCCAGCTGCTGCTCTTGGTCTTTCCAGTATGTGTAGTTGTCTTTGATGAACTGGATCAGAAGAGGAACGTCACAGAACGCTGTAAAAGAAACACAAACAATCAGACGCCGCTATCATTGCGTTCTTCATCACTGTACCGTCCCAAGCGTCAAACATATCATTGATGAAGAAATCAATGAAACCGATCTGCGTTTTAGGGACGTTGCAGGTGCGTCTGTCAAACACGGGCATGACGACCGGGAGGCCCAGTTTCTTCTCCTCCTCCGTCTGAATCAGTGAGTGCGAACGACGCATGTAGCAACAGAAGTGGAAGTTACCTGGTCACAGTATTCATTGGCGATCCTCTCAGCCCACATCTTGCACAGAGGCAACGGTCGAGCTGGGTTTGACACATCTGCGCATTTGATGAGCATACGCTTTACCAGCATCCGGTTCTCAGGTTGAGACAGCCGCGACATGGTGGACAGGGAGTCTGGGCTGTTCGACCGACCCCCTCCGCTCTGAAAAAATAGTCACAGTCACAGGACTCGTCAGTCAGTCAGTCAGTAACGGACCATTTGCGACATTTCTTCGTCTTTGGCTGAGACTTGATTGATGCTGCCTATGAACTTGTTCAAATGTTCAAAATGTTTGGTCATCTCAGTCGCAAGAACCATGTCAATGACCTGCTGTCTGAAGCTACGGAAATCCTCCCTGAAGAACAAAAATGAAACTTGAATTGAGAAGAGTTGATTGAGGAAGAGAAGAGTAACCTGGAAAGATTGCTAAAGATGTTGACATTCTTATCTTGCGACAGGTGGAATGCCATGGAGGCGTGATGACTCTCCAGCACAGCTCTGAATAAAAGGCATTCAATCAATACATGCTCCTCACCCAGCAGCACAACCCACATGTCATTGTAAAGGATCGCCAGCTCACTGCCCGCGTTCACTAAATATGAATTCGTTTTTCCCGGGTGATCTAAATCGTGAATGACAGCTGCCAGCAGAGCAGCCACAACGTCCATCGGCTCAAAGAGGCTCTGCAAATATCACAGCAACATTGCGCAATCGTCGGTTTGGAGGCTGGCTCACCTTGCAGCGATCTTGCGAGAGGAAGTAAGCAGTGGCGTGCATAACGTCAGCGGCGTGAGTTGAGTTGTGGTAGGAATTAGCGCTGTGGTAGTTCACTTCCATGACCTGCAACCAGGCGGCCATTTGCTTTTCTCCAACTTGGAGGAAGTCAAGAACATCGAAGCGTTGAAAAGTCTTCAAACCCAGATATACGAGAGGCCTGTGAATGCAGTAGGATGAAACAAGACGGCTTCCTTCAAGCCCCTCAATTACTATACCGGCCGCTGGTCAGCTTCTCTAGTTTTCCTATGTCAAAATCCCAATTTGGTTCGGTCTCCAGGAGCTGTTGGAGCTCGGGTGAAACATGAGCCAGCTGCGTTGAGGGCGTGGAGGGAGGAGCCACTGGCCCAGTGGTGGCTGCTGCAGCTGTGAACGAATCAGTCGTCTGAATTATTCTCTCAAGAAAAGTGAACGAGAAAAACTCACAATTTTTGCTTAACGTTGCGTCGTTTAGTGCTGAATACCTCCTGGAGTGCGTCTGAGGATCAAGAAAATTAGTCTAAAGAAAGCAGAGGATGAAAACATCTGCAATTAAAGGCAGGAAAGGAAATGTGATTAAAATACTTCCACCAAGCTATGGTGCTTTACAATAAATATCAATTCGTATAAATTGTGTAAGCGGGTCTTGAGTACCAGCAGCACGTCAAGAAAGCGATAACATAACAAGCGATTTAAAAGCGAGATATTGAAGGTCAGTCAACTCACACTGCTGGGCGACGGATCTATTGCATTTAAGTTCTAAACGGCACAAACGAAATAAATTATGCGTCACAAATTTCAGTTGAATGCTAAGAAGAATCAAACAGGACTGCGATGGCAGCATACTCACTGTCATTAGTCCACCGACTAAATCGTTTGTGACGGGATCTTCTTTCATCTTCAAGTGCGGGGAGTAGAGTTCGGATGATCTGAGGATATCCAGCACTCGGTCAAGCGCCTGCACCACTGTGTTGGGACTGTTCTCCTGAGCTGCATTTATTATGTTAATGACCTGTGAAAATTAGGTCAAAGGTCAATACATCAGTATTCATGATTTTACTCACTTTAGTAATCGGAGCTTCTATCATCATAGAGTGAATGCGAGCAAATGACTCACGCCGTTTACAGTGATATCCACCTGGAGACAAGAAGAGACAGCCAACTTAGGATTTTTCAGGGTTTTCGGGGAAAAGCAAGGAGGCAGAGAACAGAAACGATTCATGCAAAGATGAACTTGTGAAAGCCTAGAAACCGAGAGAAATATTTTAGAGTATTTTTGCAGCAACACAATTTTGAAAGAGAGTAAAACAGAGAGAGAAACACAAAGAGAGAGGTGCGAATGAAATCTGCAAAAGAAACACGTGTGACGTCATAATCTTCACAAATACCAAACTAAAAGAAGAAGAGAGCAAAAAGAGTTGCCCTGATTCAATTAACACCAAAAGCATTGAGTAGCAATCAACACCAGTGTTCAATACATCTAGAGGGCACAGTACTGACCCTCACTGGACAACGAACGCACGTCATAACTCCCCCTTCGAAACGTCGTTCGGAATGGAAAAAGAGTATCTGAAAGGCCAAAAGCAAGCTCAACCAATCAGCTCTGTTTGTTTACTGATTCCGGATTATTCAAGCACACGCATGATTCATCACATTAGGCCCCACCCGATCAGTTTGTCCCTGTGCAACGACACTTCATTCCCTCACCTGTGGCAAATTGGCCGATTTCTGAGTGAAGTTTATCCATATTTTGTGAACCGTAATCACAATTGGGAGATTTTATAGAAACATAATGACGCACTCTCCTGAAATACCATAAGGAAAGTTGAATTTTTAAGAGATGTGCAATGCTCGTTAATAACTCACCCTGGTAGACCGCCAACTGGCGTCGTATGACATCGGAATGAAAAGTTTTCTCCAGACTTTTTCTTCATGTGGCATGTTCCTTCCCAACTCTAAGAGGGAGCAGAAAGAGAAGAAAAGATGAAAAGGAAGGAACGAGGAGAAGGCGCTCACTTTGCCCTTGCGTAGCTGACCGTTCATGCAATCAGACGAGTCAGTTTTGCTCGCTTCCGTTCGACCGATTTCACGTGAATTTCTACCCATTGATTCATCATTGCTGTAACCAAATAATCGCTCGTGTGCAGGGTTAACATACTGAAAAGACAAACAATATAAGAAGTCAAATGCTGAAGTAATTGAAAAATAACAAGAGAAATGCTAAACTTGGGAAATGATGAGATGTCTTAAGAAAAATTGGGAAATTAGTGGGAAGTTATATTATTTGATAAAGGAGAAGATGGGAAATAATAGATGAAGGAGAGGAGATTGAACTCACTTGTATTTCATGCTCGTCGCTCGTGATTTCAATGGCTTCCATGCAATTCTCCGCTGCCGCATGAAAAGCCATTGCGGCACTGAGTTGCCGTTGCAGCCTCACTTCTCCGTGCTCCAGAAGGAGGAGCTCATTCTGACATATGCTCACATTGGTATTCTCAGAGAAACGCTGCAATAATAAACAATTCACTCATTATGTTTGCAACTGTTAAGAAATGTATATGTGAGCCAATTGGTTAAAGAGATACTTGTGTGGGGAGTGTAGCAGGCAAAAAGAACAGAGAGCTGAGAATATACTGTCAACCAGTGGATCATCATCAATGGGAAAATCTCTACTTTGCTCCATTTGGAAGGAGGTTACTCCTCCCCACCTCCCTTGATTTGTCATTTGATGTTTCTGCTAACACGTTTCGCATGGTTCAAGAACAAAACAAGCGACAAAACTGACAATTTAATTACACATTATGAAACAGTGTTCAGAGGAGCTCACAAACAGTGTTAGCCTGATGCGACAGTTATTGGCAGTTGCAAATAATCGCTAATATTGCCAATTTATTAAAGCCAAAATATTAACTGTTGCAATTATGACCCAATTTGGATCTGCTGATTCCATTGCTGGCATCAGCTATAAGCTCTGTGCATCGTAGCTTCCCAGCTATTCGTGCTATAAGTATTTATACAACATTCGACAATGGGACCGTGACCTTGTAAGCAGCTGGTGACCTTGAATGTTCGTTATTGTACAGTGATATAAAGTACAAAGTGTACGTATGTTGAACAGTCGAGTATGCAGAGGCACAGTAAAATCAAAGAAGCAGGTAAAGATCAAGCATAGTTGCCAGAATAATAATAATCAGCACGCGTCAATGAACTCACCCGACTAAATCCAGCGTTAATAAAAGGAATGACCGACAATTCTTCTTTGTCTGATGACCTGAGAGACGATGAGAAGTTATGCAACACCTCAGATCAAGGCAGATCAATCGATAATTGCATGCAAGGACTGATCGCAGGTGTGAAGATTAGGGTCAGGGGTCAACTTACAGTTTTTTGGTTACAGCCATGTATACAGCATGCTCATTCGCCTTCGTCGCTCGCAAAGATCTAAAAAGAAAAATAATTATTCCTAGTAACTTAAATTCTTTAGAAAAAAGGATGTGAGTTATAATGGTCTTGTTCGAAGATTTAGTGGAACCTGGGTGGAAGAGTGACCTTGAGGTGGAATTTATGACGGTGAGTTTTGCTTTGTGTGCTACTGAGACTAAGAGAACCTGGACAATTTGGCCCACTGCCAGCAATGAATTATAACTATTACGAAGAATAAAAAAATAAAATTAATTAGAAATTTTAATTTTCAGCTCTAGCTTATTAAAAGACATGCACGATATGAAAAGTATGCAATATAAAAATATATATTAATTAGTATTCAAATATCCTCAGGAGTCTGGGGTAGCTTTTACACATTCATATAACGTTCACATGCAGTATGATATGTCACCAGAGAGAAGTGTTGCAAGGCCACCAGTATCGCCTTCAGTACGTTTAATAGCGAATCCTGCTCAACAAATCTTTTAAATTGCTTGGCATGCAAAAGTGTTTAGAACTTATGAGAAATAGCATTGTGTGCTGCAAACACAAATGCATAATTATTATCATTTGTCTGATGAGTGAGAGCATGGCTTAATTTATGCATGATTCTGAGCCATTCACTGGTTGCCATGGTAGCAGATTGTGCAATGAGCTTATGGCTTATGATTGATCACCAATTGACACTTACGTCATGCCATATTGGTGTGCATATATTATAGTGTCAATCACACCCACCATCCAATCGACACGATCATTCTGTTCACATAAATATTAATTGAGCAATCAGCTCCGTTGAAGGTCCGCAGATCAAACATCTTATCTTAAGGATTAACGAACGATCACCACAACAAACGCATTCCTCAATGCTCATGGCGCATGTTCAACTGGACACTCCTCACCGACACAGGGCTTCCGCATCCAACGTCCGCGACCGGTTATCGATGATAACAAGGTCGTGTTGCTGAGCCAGATAGCTCTCCAACGCAGCCTCCGGAGACCTGACTAGAATGGTGGAACATCGACAGCGATCAGCGGCCCGTCGAAAACACTCGCTTTGGGCATCTTGTTTGGCGAACACCAGCAACACCTGAAATTAGGACAAGTGAGAAGAAGAAGGCTTTGAATGAAGAAAAGAGTCAATTAATCATCGGTGACCCAACATGAGTGACGTCAGCCTCCAAAGAGACCCTCGATCGTCGGCACTTGAACTCATTCTGAGTGCACGGTCGATGGTCGTGGGCTGGCTTCGGTTCACGATAGCTCAAGAGAAGAACTCTCGCGAACAGTACTCGAGGAATCGCAAAAGAGGGCTCGCACAATGAAAACTAAATAACCAGAAGTACGTTACATGATACACAAGCTCCTAGTAATTATCATAGGGCTCTATGAAGTCTGTATACGGCTATAATTTTATTATGTATACATTCAGATCACCGCGGTATAGCGACCAAATTAACGTCGTCATGGAAACTACTTTTCTGCATTTTATCCCAGGAGCTATAGCTACTCACAAAGCTTCCTCAGCCACGAACAAAAGTATAGTTCCACTGTTCTCGTACTATACAAGTCACGTGACTGCATGCAGTTGAGAACTGTTCCGACACATATGGCCCCCAAATAAAGGCTTCCTTTCATAAACCAAATACACATCATTATAGCAGGCCTTCTACAAAACACCATATTATAACGTACAATACGAATACAGCACATCGACGTATGCAGATTGCAGCTGAATGACGTGTTGTGAAAACAAAGGTAATTCGCTTTAGAGGAATGCGATAACAGTTTACTGGCAATAAAGGATGCGAGAGGTCATCGAACCGGCGGATATAAATGACTTCCATCAAATGCGACGATAAACATCTTTACAATCATTCATATTCAGGTATTAATCGGGTGCCTGGATATTAGCTTCCCTTTTCATACGATCACGTGATCCGACGCACGCGACGCAAATGAACAACGCTTCACATGGAACGTGCGCTGGCCGACGTACAAATCACGAATCCAGATTCGGAAGGGAGGGAGGGGGGGTATCTTTCCATTACAACGGTCGTCATATACGCGGCAGACTGTTACGCCAGGTGCGCGGCATTAGCGTTGCCAAGGTTACCACGTAAACCTCCTGTAAGCCGCTCAACCCACACATGTCTGGTATTGCATAATAACGACATCACGCAACAATCGACGAACTTGCCGACAATTTGCACCGGAATGATTGCTTTTGCATGGGACCATCTGCCGATTCGATTATCACCATTCAGTTAAAACAAGGATTATTATCAATCGATGGTCGATCAATCACAAGCTATAACTTCATGGCCATTGATTTAAATTTGTCAAAGACGTTCTATTCAGCAGCTTAATTATTTTGTGCTTTGGAGTTAAGTCAATGATCATGTCAATTCTTAACATTTTTTGCTTTCTGGTAAGCGAAATTAGAGAACAGTTGCAGGGACACTACACACGTGGAAACCAGGACCAGGGTTCATCCCCACTTCCCACACTGAACAGAAGCAAGAAACCCCCACTTGATTACGTAACGCGCTAGATCAGCCGATTCGGATTGTAACATCTAATAATGAGCCCTATGGAGTTTTGTGAATGATATGTTATATTGGTGCATACGGTAATGGATGGGCTCCAATGCTACCATAACCCTACTAAAAAGTTCCTCTGGAAAATAAATTATTAATGGCTATATCATGGGGGAAATATTGGGGGAAAAAAAAACAAACAAACAAACAAACAAACAAACAAACACGCGAAACACCTGGGCATACGAGACGTTAGTTTGTTGCGTAATGATCGCAATTAGTCGGCAAATTACGTAATCCGCGTGAAATTCACACGCGCCTCCGTGGAGGTCAACGGTACTCACGGTCATCGGGGGTAGCTTGACCTGCATCCCTCCCACGTGGACTACATCACAGTGAGAACCCTGCAAAGATAAGTTAAGATAAAATATAAATGAATTCCCTTTTTGGGGGTGGGGGCGGCAGATGACCCTCTTAATGAGTCCTCCCTCAAGAATCCTCCGCCAACCGATTCGCGAGCAATTTCATGTTTCGCTAAAAGTGTTGACCGACCGAACCCGTATGATTAGGCACAGTCAGGAATAATTGCGAGAGCAAACATGACTTTAACCGGACATTGCACGAAATGCTAATGAACAAGCATCCCTGAAGAGATGCGCAAAAATATGATGATTGAAAAATCACAAGAAAAAAAGCAACGCAGTTAGAGAACCCGGCTGCCCAATATATGCTGAGCACCAAGATTCCCCAGAAGTGAACACAATGTTCAGAGCGGCACTTGGCGAATCCAGATTGCAAACATCCGAAGAAGAAGAAGAAGAAGAAGAAGAAGGAAAAAGTGAAATGAGGTAAGTAAGAGGTAGGCATAAAGAGAGGGCAGAAAAAAATATAATACACCGAGTGAAACGTATACGTTTGCAATTACCAAAGCACAAGTTATAAATCAGTGGAAATATTCGAGTGCACACTCTCCGGGAACTTAGTGGGCCATGTTTACAAGACCTCGTGTCGATTGTCATAAAAATCATGATCAGGGAGACGATGGCTCTCAAGAGAACAGAAGAGCATGAATGGACTTAGGGTACATGTATGGCCCCAAGTGTAGGTCTTAATTGTACATGAATCAACGGCCTTTAATATTGTACATTTCTCTTATCAGACTATGTCTATAATAATAAAGATAAACCTTTTTCTTCTTCTTTTTAATCCTGATGACACAAGAGTAATTAATTATCGATAAGGACATGACTAGGCCACTATCACTGCATACTCTGATTGACATCACAATTGATTGATTGACTATTTCACTGATTAATTACTTGATTGATTGATTGATTCTTTCATTCATTGAGCATTCAGCCCTTCTCTCCCATGGCCTCTCCTCACTGACGTCCCATTTCTTCCGATGGGATCCCAGATCTTGCCCACTGCCACCCTCAAGGAATCCTCACATTTCAACACAAATACAGCAATCTAAAATGGCCATTTATTGGTCTGAGGGCATTTCCCAAAAGCGCAGCAATTGAGTGGCAATGGTCTCCAAGGCTGGCACTGACCTGAGAGTACGATCCAAAGAGGTGTCATCAAAGCAAACGACCTGAATAATCATGGACAAACACTTCTGGACGAACTGAGCAATCGATGAACGAGAGGACAATCAGACAAATAACAGATTTTAGAATATGTATCATTGCTCATCCAGGCACGCATCGTTCACGCTTCAATGGTCACTTTGAGGAAAACACATTCGACGAAATGTGTACTCTTGAATGTATATATAGCGATCTCATCACAAAAGGAAATTTCAATATAATAGCTAATCAGATTTTTCAGTAAAATATAATTATAAAGAAATTGATAACACATGTATATTATTAATACTGTGGTAACAGAACGAACATGCAGTCATTATTTTGTGTAAGGCGATCAATAGATCTATGAGCCCCATATAAAAGACGGTGTTTATCCACTAAGTTTAATTTCAAGGTTTACGCGGCAGGCGCTCTTCTGAGAAATTGAGTCGAAACCAAAAGACTGTTATAAGCATTCGCAGACTACCCAACCATAAAGAAGACACGTGAATACGTGATACTATAAAGTATTTCGGTGCCCCAAACCCAAATATATTAGCTTACAAATAGAGATACAAACATAAATATTACTTCATTCTAAGCGAAAGGTTTGAAAGAAGTGAAAAACATCTGAAAATCAATTGGACAAAATGGGAAATATCATTATGCGATGTGACGTCATCATATCGGATTAACAACGCTGATGCCTCTATTCACCACGGAATTATGACAATGGTGATATATTAAGGGTCAACAGGGTTCATAAGGTCAGGGTTCACAGGCATTTCGTTTCTAAAGGCCAGTGACAATCCATGAACACCAGAACGAACTGATCCCTCAAAGAGGATCTCTGTTGTGAGGAGGTGACGTCACATCACAGCCTAAAAAAAATACAAAAATAAACGAAGAGGCCCCGTCTGATCGGAAGACAATGCCAAGCAGCCAACCCTCGAACCCCAATATATATTTCAACAACCCCAATATATATAGCAAATGTAAGTTACCCGTGGGTACAAGAGAGTACGACCAGGTGATGTAATCCACAGGTGGCCGACTGTATAAGGGTGACGCACCCCGTTCCCGGGGGATTCGGTAATCACGATCAGAGAGGACGCCGACCTCATCCATATAGAGTATTTCTATCAACGAGAGTTACGTAACGGACATCGTTACGCAATGCGGGAAAACATAAATTTTTCTCTGTTGATACATAACGTGTCCACCTTTAATGAATAACGCAAGAGGGGGAGGGGTGAGGACTGCAGTGTGTGCATGGAATATGGAATGTGATCGGTTAAACAATGGAGCCGTGTTTGGATGACGTAAGAACTCAGTAATGACGCCATTCATAACAGAACATCAAGTGAGTAATTGCTATTAACACCTCTTACTCCGACAACCTCTGCATGCGCTATAGCAGAAGAAATCAATAAATGGAACATTCATTAATAATAATTAGACAGCTCTATCTGCCGATAAGGCCAAGCAGCTCTTGAATGGAGAGGGCGGCACATGCGATGAGGTCCCCCGTCGACCTCCGACCCCACGTTCCGCTGAGGGAAACGATCCCGTATTCAGTAATAAATACGCACCCAGGTTTGTCGCGCATGGATGGAGAATCACCCTTAAAGCCACATACTGACCTTATCAACACAATTCGGGGTCATGGTCGCTGCTGGATGACCCTGATTGGTCATAGCCATGGGTCAGGGGAGAGGGCGACGAAGTCCCTCCCAGGAAGTGATCCGGAACGAGCTTCACCAGGAAATATCCGATAGTAAACAAAGATCCAATAACGCCAAGAGTGGCGAACAGCAACGCGGTGCAGCAAAGCGATTCACAGCACAAACTCGATCAAGTCTAAAAGGAGGACTTTGCACTTTGACGAGAGCGAGGAGCACTCGATTCAGTGTGGTCTCTGATCAAGCAGCCGAATCCATGCAGCGTTCTTTCGCAGGTCACTATTTCTCAGCCTGAGACGGCCGACTTCGACAGCGGACGTGCATCTCTTGGGCATGCGCAAACGCTGGCTTTCTTAGTGCTGCAAAATGGTCGATAATTGATTGTGGAATGCTTGTCCATCGGCGTAGAACAGTCGCGCCGCCACAAACCACGGCTGATCAAACCGCCAGCTGAGCGAACCGACACACATGTTCAATGATGCAAGGCGGGGGGACTGCTCGCGCTTTAAATGGCACAACGTTATGATATCGCTGAGCACAGTGCTCGACTGTGATCGAACCAGCACACACGGATTATTCATTCCTCAATAAAGCATTCCTGAGAAGGGCGAGAAAGGTCAGAGGGAGGTCTCTTGGTGAATAACTGACCATCTTGGGCCTCTTGGCCTATACGAGCTAGCTATATATATGCAAAGTTGTACAACTTTCTTCCATTGATCGATAATTGAGATCATTAAGTAATTTTTGTTTTATTCTTAATTATTCTGATTGAAGTGAGAAAAACATCCAAAAAGAGCATTTCGTTGAAAACTTGTCAATAATGATTGCGAGTTGAACTCGATTCCCGAGGTTGAAATGAACAAGAGTTGCGTCTTTTCCTGCAAATAATCGGACCATTGTGCTCGCTGTTTGGAAGAGTTTCTGGAGTTCTGATCACCGCTCAGAGGCACCATCCTTAGCAACGGGATTCGTCAGCATATTGACTCCGGTGCCCTCAACAACATATAGCAGCGGTGAACAAACAGGTGAGGATATGGTTTGCGGTGGTTTCTGCCAATAGGCCAAGTGCCCCCCCCCCTCCCCTTCCCATTTCAGTCTACAGTTTTATAACCGCTTAGAAAAGCATTGGCCATAATCGTGAAATTCGCATTATTTTCAGCCATTCCAATACACGCAACCCAAGTATTTAAGTGTAGTCAGGCATAATCTTTACCCAGAACGTACCTGGTGGAATCTATATCGACCGAGTTAATCGGAGGTCATTTGTGATCGGTAAACACAAACCCACATAGATATACATATCGTCAATGACTGCAATTAGTATAGTGGTGACCATAGCAACACAACGTACCAGGCATAATATACAAGAACCAACACACGATAAAACACGGTAAAACACCGATACACCATGTTTATGGTCATCATAATCGGGTGATACAAACGGCTGGGGGGTTCCTCTCAGGTGGCGCATGATGTTCCGTTATGTTGGCGTCGGGTGGCAAATGTAACGAGCACATCGCCAAACAAATAATGATAAAACGATCACGAAATCGTCTCCCAAAACTTAATTAAATTTCCGAGACCAACAACAACAACAATAATGCTTTTTCTCTCACCTTCGCGGATGACGCGCTGCTGGTTTGCGTTTCCGCTGCAGAAACGACTTCCGATGGCGACAGGGCATGACGGGATTGCTTGCCCGAACTTCCGGATTTCTTTCGATTTTTACTCGTAGAAGACGACGAGTTCGGACTGGCCGATGAGGGCGCGGTTGAGGAGACCATGGAGATGGTGTGTGTGACTGTCACGGCGGCAGAGGCTACTTGGTGGTTGTTGGAGGACACCGTCGAATCCTCATTGTCACTGCACAGAACGACACCTGACGTTTGAGACACGTGGATGCTAGGGGCGCATCCCATGGCCGGAGGACGCCCGCTCGGTACACCTGCAGCGCCCTGAAACACCGAAAGTGAGATCTCCGTGCAACATGAAACTAACCCACAGGGGTTACGTAACGATGAGCCTTTGTACTTGTTCTGATAGTCATTCGCTGCGTGTGAAATACCAGACAACGCCACTATGGTGACCAACACAGTAAACAGACAACGAACGATTATATTGCTGTTATGTCATTCGTCGATAAATCCCGCAAGAATTTCTGTGTATATTTGGCGGCAAATGCAAACATAAATTCCCGTTATATCTATGCCAAGATTGCGTACATTATCATGAAGCATTATTCAAGTACCGAAGAGAGCATTTCTCACTGTGTTTATCGTCGGAATGGACGGTGTCCATTGCAGATGTCGATTGCGCTCTCTTCATAGATCAGCGACAGTCATAAGTCAGTCGTGTTGACAGCTATTGCCACTCGAGAGCGACAGGCAGCGCAGCTGAGAAGGAGTAAGGGGAGAACAGGAGACCCGTATGACATCGCATCATATTGTGCAATGTTGCGGGTCACTGTCCATGACATTCATCATTGACACAAAGCAGTCGTCTTGTAGATATAGCAAGCTGCAGGGAAATGACGTCGCTTTTGAAAATAGCACTTGAGCATACGGCACATCGTTACATGGGAATGAGGTTAGGGGTGGTTTATGCACTATACTCAGTCGACCCTCTTTCGTTAAATACCTAGAATTTTGGATAACTTCCGAGGTCTAAAATCAACACGAGATTGCTTACATTTCTTCCGCTATCTTTCTACTGGTGGAAATATACGGAGGCACAAAATACCTGCATCATTTACCCGTCTGTCACGACATGTGTCATTGCAGGAATTGATCCATCGCTTTCCCTTTCTTCTGAGCCATCTAAACACCAATTGTCATAACAACATCAATCTATACAGAAATCGAACCGAAGCAAATCACCGCAGCGAGAAGGAAGTTATTCCGATAATTGCATGGAATCCATTACATTATCTCGAGGGCAAATGTTTCTAGAGCAAGCGACGCTCATCACACAAACGAAGGGAGCAGATACGTCAATATTGATGGAAGCTCGCTCAGATATGCATAAGTTCTACAATGGGTGGTCAAACAAGAAGTACATGTAGAATCCTCATGCGTTACTTGATATGAAATGGAATATTCAAATGAGACGTCAGATTCAGTTTTACATTCGCCTTACGGACCGCATCATGTCTGCGCGGATGGTACTGAAGGACCATGGGGGGTTATTGATTATAATGGCTTCGAAAGCGATTCAAACCAGCAGATTGTAGTTCATACAATAATCAGTAATGCGGGTCTGATTATGACTTAACAGGGAGGCCACTTTATTTATTTATTTTTATTATCTTCTTTTTTTTTTTCCTTTTTTTTTTCCTTTTTTTTTTTTTTTTTCTTTACGGAAATGGGGGTGGCATTTAAAAAAATGAAAAATATTTTAATCACTATTAACATTCTATTAGTACGCAATAATAATATGAAAATCGATTTCGTCTGGTGCTCTATTCTGCATGTCCGCGAGTCATTCCATCGATTTCACAAATAATGCAATTCAATTAACAGAGCGACAACGATCAAGTCTCAAAAAGTAGTTGTTTGATAATTAAGCAAAGCCAGCAGTTATTCAATGTGGATAGATGGTTGGAGTAGTTGGCCATAGAATCAAGCCATTGACCCACCGAAATGACCGCATCCTCGGAAGGGTTTCCGGATGAGCAAGGCTCTGAAACAGACCCCTGTTCACCGAGCTTCATCTAAATTAAATTAATAATGATCAAAGGGATGAACAGGGATCCCTGCATGTTAGCGCTTGCAACCAGACCGCATGAATAAACCGCTCGTGTAAGATACGGATACAGTCCACTTAAATCACTGCAATAGAATTTCTGTTTCTGTGTTTGGGCCGGGGGAGGGGGGGGGGGGTGGTCCAGTATCACAGAACAATTAATAGTGCGCCAAAATGCTGGTTAAGGGATGTATTTATAGGGGTTACGATAATCGGAGAAAGGGATATGGTTATACTTCCTGAAGGGTTTAACTCGATCCTTAGATAATATACCTCATGCAATTAATCTGTACTGCGGTTTTGCGAATTTGAGTATGTATTGCATCCAAAAATTATTGAAGGTAAAAGTGATTTCTAGGCAAATATGCATGAAAATCTGGAGCATTTGTCGTGCGTTTTTCAAGTAACAGACATCGAGGTAACCCGTGCGACACTCGGAGGTGGTTGATCCGAACACTTGCTTGAATTCAAACCCTGAAGACATAACCTGCTTAGACTGGGGACTGGGGGAAGTGTGCCACCCAGATGAGGAGAGAAGTGCTTAAGACCAACGTACTAGATCGCCCGGGTGGGAAGACATCCAGCATAGTGGTGCCTCACGTCCTGTGAGCCAATATTTTAGCCTTAGTATTGTAGCATGTATTTTGTACGAATTCTCGTGAAGTAAGCACGTGATACTACCGCGTACACCAAGGCTCTATGTTAATGCATATTGTTACATAACAACACACCGTAAAGGTGCTTGCATGGCGATCGCATGTGTTATGTAACCGCATCGTAGGAAGAAATATATCTTCAAAATATAAAAGGTAAACGTTCCAATTGGAATTATAGATACAATCCACGAGGAATGCGAGCCCTCTCTACCACACACCTTCGCACCTGCAACCGATATTATTGTAATCACAATTATATTAATTAAGTGCATTTACCGTAAATATTATTCGTTAGGTAATAATTATTAAATTGGATTAATATGGGTAAACACCGATTCAAATAATAATTACCTATAATTTATCCATAACACTACGTATACATAACGTATACATAACCTATACATAACGGCCGTTGCTTTGCTCCGTGATCACATTTGGCCAAACTGAGAATACGCGCCAGTTCGCCCAGTTGTCAGCTGAATGAATACAGTTTAATAATAAATTGTTTCAACAAGATTCATAGAAGTCACCTCTGTCACTTCGCTGTAAGCAGTTATTCCCCGATCACAAAGGACCCGAACAGTGATTACGTAAGCTCGGATTAATAAATATACCCCAATTATTATCACAACAATGAACGACCAAAATGGAACCTCGCTTGGAATAACAACACCGCATATATATAGCTACTGTTCAGCACGGAAATTAATGCCATGCATAAGCGAATAGGCTATTTCGCATCATATTCGGCGATCGTAAAATTCATGCATTACCTGGCTAAGCCTGTATGAGACAAGGCTCTGATAGAAGCTATGACGTCAAGATCCTTGGCGAATTTGACGACGTATTCCACGCATCCGTCGAAGCGGCGACCCTCGTCCAAACAGATAAATGAGCCGTTTATGGCAGCGCGTATAATATACGTATGCCTGTTGCCATGGCAACGAGGTGCGTGCCGCAAAAAGGCCGACGAAACAGAAGCTCGGCTCTAGAACCAAACTGACTCGTTGGTGTATTTAGAACCGTTGACGCCAAATCGATGCTTAGCTTAAAATGTTACCTCATAAATGTTTGCGAGACAAAAGCAAAAAAAAAAAACCAACAAAACAAAAAAAAAAAAAAAAAAAACAAAAAAAAAACAAGTTCGTTAAACGAACAGGTGCGACGCTTAAACGCGGCGTTTGTCTCACAATTCCTGCAACAGCGTCATGCACACGACGTCCTTCGAGTCACGTTTGCATATATAATGCAGTTGACCTTAGAGTTGCTTCAATGGAAATGTTTATTGAAGACTGGAGAGACTCGTAATGGCAGCTATCGTCCTGCAATTATTCCGTTTGAGATTTCCAAGAAGATCGTTACGATTACGAAGAAGACACGTTTAATTCCGCAGACTTCGTATTTGAAATATTTTACCTGCAAATAACGTTGAGAGAAAGAAACCTAGAATCGGAATGGCGAATTTCGGTTGCATTCCCCGATATTCTGGAATATGTACGCTGGGTGAAACGCTGGTTTCATATAAAAACTCCAACCCTATACCGAACAAGATTGTACATGTCTTACGTCAGAACGAAATCGTGTGCGTTGAGACAGACACACAAAACATTCGGCTCCCATGCATTGACAAATGCAATTAAGATCTACGACGTGAAACATCACCGACAGTCCAACATGTTTGAAAATTTCAACAGATCCGAAGAAAGACCCAGGTCTCTTGCCTGGATGTTATGCACTCTATATATGGTTGCGAGAGCTGGTCACTCAAGTTAATAGGATACGGACAAAAATATAGGATATCTGCATTCGAAAAGTGGCTGTGGCAAAGGATTGTAAATATCAATTGCACAAAACATGATATCAACCCAGTCAATAAAAGATGACAGTACATAGAAGCAAGGGTTGAGCTGTCGAGAATGTACTCAAGTTAGATCAAGAAGAAGTACACCGCCACCGGAAGAGAAGACCTCACCCAGGGCAAGAAATAGCCAGGGAGAAGGAATGACCGCAGATGTATCCGTTTAGCCGCGCGATCGGTCCGGAATAACCCGCTTAGAGCACACACTAAACCTCAAAATAATAATGATTGATATGAACAATAATTACTATAAATTCTATAATATTAAGTATTTTTACATGAACGCAAGTGTTGGTCATGGCGAGATCATTAGCATGAACGTTAACGAGAAACGTAAACTAACGTAGTGATAACGTACCTGTCTCTGAGCGATCGGCATGGAGAACGGCGCTGATCAATGGGAATATAGTTGAGAAATAGGCGGCGAGTGTTTGCCGAATGGGGAGTTTGACGAGTCGTCACTCTGTGTCAATAATATCGATTGGTTATCGGATCGATTTATCTTCAGGCGTCACGATGAATGATCTCTGATCACCATCAAATTATCGGAGGTTATCACCGATTAGCTGATTAATTAACAAGGTGAAAATAGATGGGACAACGTTGGAATTATTCTGCTGAGAATCGCTTGAACTCGATGTCATCCGATTTGGCGGAGTTATCTCCTATTAATTATTATGCCACTACTTCCCCCTTTTAGTTGGTTACAGAAAAAATATAAACCTTTACTATATCGCTCGATTATATCACTAGTGACTTGTATAAATACTTTTTATTAGGAGGGTGAACCCTTCAAACCCTTCTTTAATTTAGGAGCCGCGGACTTCGATCTAAAAGGTGTAATTGACTGATTTCCCACCCAAGTGATACCTTCAAGAAACACACTAAATCCACTTTTTTACCCCATGACCTGATTTCATACCCAAATTTAGGTATTTTCCGCAAAGCCGATTTTAGCGGATTTTTTTTTTTTTTATGTTGTGCAGCTTCCAATTCGGCATCTGGTAATCTAAATATAAATTCTGTTGCAATTTTGTCCGGGTACCCCGCCCCCTCTTCTTTTGATGCTGGATTAACTGGACTAAAGGATACGACGCCCATGCAAGGGGTTCGACACCTCCGCTTTATGGAGCCCGCTTGTTTTACCGTTAAGCCAGGTCACTGGCTATGCAGGTCAACGGTCAAAGGTCATACACGAATAATGATAATGATCACGAGCGAAAGACAGCCACCTTTTCATCCTTCCCAGCAGAGATTCAAATCTCTTGCATCCATAAAAACGTTTTGTTGTAGCCAAACAACTGGATTAAGGTTTGCAGCTGAAGGTGATCTGTGACCCAATTAACTAGATTCGGATATCAATGAGAGATGAACATATTATAAAGTGGGTATTCATCATTTCATCTGCGTGTGGAGATAGCCACAGTAGCAATTATTGGCGTTGCATGTCGAGTGCTTAGCGTGTCTTCGTTGATATCAGCGCACTTACGACGCTTTGTGTTCTGTTTCTCTTGCATCGTAGGTCGTTTGCGAGATCAAGTGTGTGACGTAACAGAGTGCATCAGCAGCGAGAGCCCTGCCTAATCTTCACTAGTTGCCCTTATTTCGGGTTGCATTCAATCTCGACGCTTTTAGCACCGATCGATTTTAGGGAGGGGGAGTGGGTCCTCTCATCTCGGCACTGTTGATATCTGGTGCTGGTTCAATTGGTGATCTTAACTTCACGCTAAATATTGACTGCAACAAAACGTTACCATAATTGGGATTCTTTGTTGAGAACTTGAGTGTGTGGAGTGGCAATTAAAAAACATAACCGCAGATAGATATTTCTCCTGGATCCTTATGTGAACGATAGCGAAGAGGAAAAATACACCACTATAGAGTTATGTATCATATTAGCATACACAGCATATGAATACACTAAAACATAGAGCACCAAAAAAACGAGGAGAATTACCAACATTGAATTTGTTCATAGATCTCACAGCAGCATTCGATCGCGTGGAGAACAGAAGCATTTAGCACAAGTGTTTGTTTTACACGCGTCTGAAAGACATCTTCTTTTAACGTCTCAGCTACAGCCAGCCACTTCACAACAATGAAACCCAGTTTCGCGATGGGAATAAATTATAACAAACCCTATGCAGAACTCCCACGGAATTCCCAAACAACAGAATCTGGCAAACAGCTTTAAAAGCTCAGAGAACTCAAGAGATAAGCCCTCCACAAGTATTTCCAGGAAGGCATCTATGGGGTGTTTTTTTAGGCGGCTGCGCCTGGAATAGGGAGTGTTAGGAGGGAAGTTTGAAAAAGTGGAAACTTTCACATTCGTCTGATGTGTTTATTAAGGAATTGACTCACAAACAACGGAATAATTGTGATACGAACGAACAACAGTATAACGCCGCCAATATACGTCAATGCAATCTTGCTATTTCTACAACAATTACATAAGAGAACTTTGGCCGACAACGTGCAGATAACCGCTTTATCACCCCCTGCCACACAGTGCCACACACCCTCCCTCCGCGTGTGCAGTTCCGTGTGTGTGTCACCTGTTGCCCATAGAGCGGCGTCGTCTTATCAACCCCCAGGTGAAGCCGAAAATATCATCAGGTAGAAGCGGCAATGAGGGAGAAGAAGGCAGACTCTTCCTCCCTTCAGGCGGGCATTCATTATGTGTGCTTTTAATCCGCCAATACGGCTAACTGGATTGCTTTGATGATGCGTGCAAATGCATATAAAATTATTGTTCTGTGTTACATCAAAGAAAGCAAACATTGCTGTAACATTCATGTCATTATTACTTATTCCTGAGTTCCATCTCAAAAGGTTGAATAAAACAGCGATGAGATAGAACATATCAATTGGACGACACCTTTGAGGAGCACCCTGCGTTATATAAACACATGTTATATATTATATATATAATTATAGCTATATATATATATATATATATATATATATATATATATATATATATATATATATATATATATAGCTATAATTTACAAATAAAAACCTTGGTAAATTGGAACTGTAAATTTACCGTGAAACCAAGACCAACATTAATTGATTGTTAAAGGGATTCGTCAAATTGTACGTAACGTAACAAAACCGAATCATTAAACACAATTTAAATTACCCGCATTGCACAGTCGCTATAAGTAATTGCTCTATGAATATGTCTAATGTTCAGAAAGACAATGAACAATGATATAATAATTCATTTTTTAGTAGAGCAATATCCACAATCGGGCTCATAAAATCAGGAATATGTTGGTTAAAAGGCCCCCCATGCATCCTCAGACTTTAATAGAATATAATAGGAACTCAACTGAAATCGACCCAAAAGCTACGATTGACATTGGTGACGAGAAAACACAATTTCTATGAATTCACACGGCATACGTTGCTGTACAGCTAAGAGAGGTTACATGCCATTTATTAAACATTAATCAACTGAGTGTCAATGTCGTCATCGTCATCCGAGGAGCTCAGGAATTTGATCCGAATGGACGAATGCAAATCCATTCATTCCATTCAAGCAACATGAACAACCCCTGTAACAGAATAGCTTAGCTAAGTCTAAAGGAACGGCTTAATTAGCTAAGTCTAAGTGAACGACCTAGCTAAGTCTAAATGAACGGCTTAGCTAAGTCTAATTGAACGTCTTAGTCTGATTAACCCAGCATTAGGTACCCCCCCCCCCCCCCAAAAAAAAAAAAAAAAAAAAAAAAAAAAAAAAAAAAAAAAGTAGAAGACTTCGCCGCAAATAGCGTTTAGTAATTAAGAGCGAGAGTTCTTGGGTTTCACGATGTTCGCGGAGATCTCCAGGTAGCATTTCTAAAAGGAGTAAATGTGACAGCAAAGCATCCGCGTTAAATGAGAGTCCACAGGTGGTTGTGACACCTGTGCGATCAATTAGTACCTGGTGCATGTAGTTTACTCTTGTTCCACCTGGTGTACGTTGTATCATATCTGTGATGAGATGCACGGTGACAACAAATAACGCATTTGCATAAATCACTTTGAACCCAGGGGACTTAGTATTGAAGAGCGCTGAAAGCAATGGGGAACAATAATGATGGACGAAATGAACGATATCCTGGTTTGTTTGCTAAGTGTTATATTATATCAATGTGTTGTAATTTGGCCTCACGATGAGGCTCATATTGTGTACACTATATCATCACGAAGCAGGGAGGCTTGCGTAATATTGCATAATAATCTGGATGAATTGAATAGCGATTTAAAGAGGTCCTCAAAGCTCAGTCCGTTTGCATTGCAAGCATACTTTTGCTGACTTAATAACTTTGCATAATATAAATCAATAGTAGTACAGATAATGCAATTAATAACTGAGAAGATAATGCATACAAGGTTAAGATTCGTTTATCAGATAAGCGACAAAGAAAGCAACAGGGGTACAGAGGTTGTTTCTGTTGCAGTCTTTAATGACACACCACAGCATCTTGCATTTTGCCGTATATGCCCATCATAAAGCATTGTGGCCATGCTGGCTCCCATCAATTGCAGAGACGTACCTTGACAGAGCAGCCGCTGGGATCAGCACTGATGTAGCTAAAGTATCATAACAGATGTCCTGGTGAAGGATGCAGGGGAGCAGAGACTGCTAATCCGGAAGAGAGGGTCCGTGCAAGAGGGCGATGCATAAACTGAACTGAACCCCGAAGCAGCAAGCGGAGGCAACGGCGACACCGATGACGACAGCAGTCACGCACACACACGCACAGACGTACGTAGCAGTGGTGCACGCACAACGCGTTGCCTACACGGAAACAAAGACCCGAATCTGCTGTGACCTATATATCGTGTGATGCTCGTGGCTGTTCAACGAGTGCCGCTGCCGAAGCCGCAGGTTTTTATGCCTTGTTCCACATTGCGTATAATCAACGTGCTGGAGTGCGAGCGCTTTCTAGGGTCAAGGACCTTTGGCTCCGAGGAAAGAACTAATCCGCCGATAAGACAAACCCTCTGAGCCCAACGCATAGATTGGCATTGAATGCTTTGATCTTTGCCAGCCTCTTGTGAACGGAGCAACCTGTTGAATACCAATAATAATCACACGAGGCATATTATTACAGCGTCATTTCTAACGACATCCAACGACATTTTAAAAAATACACACCTTTTTTTTTAATATCCGTAGAAATATCACGCGGTTATCATTTACACCAAAGCGAAGAAGGTTTACACCAAATGCAAGAATATTCAAGTATTAGGCCTACGACAAAGCAAAATGCAACTGACAACTGCTGCCATTCCCACGTGAAAAAAAAAGTTGATTTTTTAGGTTTCATGCATGCTTAAACAAGTGACAAATAACAATGAAAATTATAGGGACATTGGAGTTTAATTTCGCTTTTCTTTTATTTTATTTCGTCATGGGTTGTGCCAACTCCTAAGCGCATTAACAGCATATATATGGACAGATGAAAAGACAGAACAATGACGTCTGCCAGCGGTGTACACATCTCCAAACGAGAACACCCCGTCCCATTTACCAACCGCACAGGCAATTATTACCACAATTAGATGTGCTGTCATCGTCAATTGAAACTCTCCTCGCGCGTCAACTCACAAAGGGAATATTTTAGAATTCGTACCTTATAATAACAATATATGGACAGTGACACTATTTATAGACAAAACTAACAGATAAACGCTTCAATTGTTACCGGGTCGACAGGGATCAACTGGCCCTCCGACTACCTGACCCATGCAGCGAACATTCAATGTCAGAATAAAAAGATCCAAGTCATCGGATTTCCCCGTCGATGTGGGACTGTGGGAGTTGTACAACAAACCGGCCAAAGAGTCAAAGTCCTTCCCACCCCGCCACCCAGACCGCGCCACAATCCGCCCGTTGGAACCCAGATTGACCAAGACCTGAACATGATCACACCGCGAAAGTGATTGCTGGAGCTCTGGCTGCACGCAAACAGCGACTCAATCCAATCGCGCAAAACCTAAAGAACAAAGCAATGATGTGGCCCACAATCGAAATCGGCATCAAAGACCAAATCTCAGCCCACTCGATCGGTTCCAACGATCAATCCGCGTTAGCGATGTTCGCCCAATTGTCATCAGGTGAAAAACCGCAAAGCAATGATGTTCAATCAAATAATCATAAAATAAGACTTCATCCTTAATAACGTCTCCATCAATGACGGTATCCTCCGATCGCATTTACCAAATGCAACAACAATATCTCCATGCATCTCAGAATAAAAGAGCAAAACAAATTCGAAAGATCCATCAAAATCATTAAATTGTTCGACAATTTGCCCCTAGAGTTGTTTCCGGATCAAAATTAGAACCAATCAGAGATTTGATTCATTCTTCTTATTTTCTCTCATGCGATTGATTGGTCGTTTGATCAATCAGCCGAGAAGTTAATGCTTGAAGAACAAACCGATAAATCGACTTCTACAGAAACACCTTGCATCAATGTGGCCTCAGTTCTACAGATGCAAAGACGAAGGTAAACATTTGCCGCCACAAATCATTCCAATCGCTGCTCTAATGTTGGCGCCAACGACTTTTAACACAACAGGTGCAAGAGTCGACGATTAACGCCAAACAAATATCAGCCAAGAACGCCTCCCTTGTTGCCATTTCCTGAAAGTCACCTTGCAATTAGAAATCATTCTGTAAAAATTCTTGCTCTTTGAATTCGATGCGTGAATAATTGATGACCTATAAACAATGAACGCTATACATTCGTAAGCGATTACATGGTGATTTTTTCTCCGTTGAATTCATTTGTTGTTCGAAACAGTCTTAAAACGTGCTTCGTTCAATCCACCACTATTACTCTCCATTCGTTCTATTAAAATGTATTACAATACTCAATTTTAGCGCCAATATTCTCGAATATACTGCATTTCGCTACTTACGATTGTATATGTTATGACTATATCTCGCGTGATTATATAAATATCTGGTTACATTAGTGAATAATTAAATAGAAACATTAATCACTGATGATGACCCGTATGAATCGATCCGCTTATGACGTCATATGGCAGCATCACGTGGTCCTCCGTATACTTTCTCACAATGTAACAGGCACATCAGTTTGCGTCAGACAAATCTGCGGAATGTTTACGCTGAAATTATACAAACGAGAGAAGCTAATGACGCTACCGTTGGTGATGACGTATTTTGAACTATTTTCATGCCCAGGAATTGATACAATAAAATTAAATATTTACTCAGCCGAGTAGAGCAATCGAGGGGATAGTATAAATGTTTTCACAACAAATCAAAAGTAATGACGATGCATATCAGTAGGTCATTTAGTTCGTAAAAACACAAACAGGGTTATCAATTAACTGATTGATACAATTAAAAAGTCATAATAAAGGGTATAGGTGGGGTGACCCAAACTAAATGCACTTTAAAAATGGACTATGAAGAAAGGGGCGTCTGTATTGGGGCTTTCTGATATGTCAGCAGCATTTGATATAATTAACCACATCACCATAGGTTTCTGCCATCTGATCGGAGAACAGTTATTTTACATGCAAGCATATTTTGTTAAACGATTTGTATCTGTGGACAGAGCGTTATAATCAAACAATCAGAAGAGACACAGGTTTACGTTTTAACTTGGCCAACAGTGCCAACACACATTAGCTATCATAACGCACTCCATTTTTCCTAGAAGAAGAGCATACGCAGCCTCCAATCGGCCTAACACAAAGCTGTAAGGCGAGAGGAAGATGCGCACGCATATCATGCCAGTATTGCACAACTACTCTGGCTCCAATTCCACTCCAACACATTGACTTTTGCTCACCATTCTTGTGTGTCATACGGACCCGATATAGGGTCAACACGAGGTAACTTAGCAGCCAGTACAAGCAGAACCCTCCACATTGTGTAACACTCAGTTGGCCGCTCCGACCGGTGCTGTGGCGTCGTCTGCTCGTTAGACAATGGAACCCTCCACTCACCACAAAGCTGACTTATAACTGCACTTCGAAACAGGAAGAAGAACGGACAGTACTCATTTTCATTTGGAGTGTAATCCCTGAACGTTTGGTGTACGACTACAAGGTTATGCAAAGCGATGACCCCAGAATAATACAATACGCGTTACGAAGTGCATGGTAAGTGACTGACTCCGCGTTTCCCATGATAATAAGTTAAAGAGGACCTCTGTTAATTTCGAAACCTTTTTAGATCGATTCTACGGGCTTTTGTGAGTGACGAGAGAGCTTTTTTTTTTTTTAATTGGTTCGATTGTGCATGATATTCAAGACAAATTAAAATACGAATTTCCTACAGAATTGGCCGCAACAGGATGAGTGTGAGATTCACTTTATGAGAACTGCTGAAAGAGCTGTAAGGATATTTAAAACCGAGGAAACTCCGTCAGCGGAGTTTACACGATTGACATTCAAGGTGGTGCAGACATGCGAGTCTATTGCGACATGACCACTGACGGGAGTGGGTGGTTAGTGAGTCATTATGTGCATGAGGTTTGTTCCTTTAACTGAGTCATCTTACAGGTCTTCCAGGGATGCCAGGATGGTTCACAAGATTTTTACCTGAATTGGAATGAATACGCCGCAGGATTTGGCGATCTGAACCGCGAATTCTGGTTGGGTAAGCGACATTTTACTGTGATTTCAGCTTCGATTCAAACATTTGTCTCTTCGATTCAAATTATCTCATGTAAAATCAGGTTGCTGCAATCGATCCAATTGGATGTTTTAAATGTTGCTTTAACATTTACAGATCATTAATGTCGGCCCAAACCATACTCAGCGTAACTAGAAAGCATGCACTCGTAGGGCAAAAAAACAAAAACAAAAAAAAAAACCTCCGCTGATGATTGAACAGGCAGGCAATCAGATTAAAACACGCATGGAAACATAACCCCCACTGACAGCGGTAGTAATAATTACTATAACATGTACAATATGAGAGGAAAATTTATCCATTCGTCAATATTATGAAAGTAATAATTGGCTCACTATACAGTTATCTCATCTTTGAAAATACATGAATTTTCAAAGATGAGATAACTGTGGCTGACCCGTGGATCAGAAAATGCAACAACAAAGAACTCATCTAAATAACGATGTCAACTAGGCGAACTGAAATAGACCCCCGTTTCTATGGCAACTGCATCGTGCATTTAATTGGTGGGCTGAATTTGGTCATGAATATTCATGAGCTCAGTAATTGATCTGCGAATCATCAAGGCAGGAGATGGAATTGCCGACAGACAACGAGAAGACTGCCTCTCTCTTTCCTCTCTCTCTCTTTCCCAGGAAATACATCTGTAATAATAATGTATTTTGTACATACATAGAATCTGAATTAGTAAGAAAAATTATGAATCAGTTTTGATTCCATCTTTTTCTTATCTTTCTCTATGATTTGTTCAAGAAACAATCCTCTATGGGTGAAAATAATGAAGCAATCTATTGCATGTGAATGAAAAGGCTTAGCTTACTCACCCTATCCAATCCTATGTTAATAGGAAAGCGAAACCTCCACGTCTGAACCTCAACTCAGACGTACGAAATGAGAGTGGACCTCAGGGACCTTGAGGGCGAGACAAGGTTCGCTTATTATTCAACATTCAGAATTGGCTCAGAGGCCGAGAAATTCAATTTGACCATCGGAGGATACTCCGGAACCGCTGGTGAGTCATCAATGTGGGAAAGAGATTTCATTTAATTCGGGGATTTTTGATGCAGGGGACGCCATGCGATATCATAATGGCAGCGCATTCACAACAAAGGACCAGACAACGATTGTTTAAGTACAAACTGTGTCATTCAGTACAGTGGTGCCTGGTGGTGCAATGTCTGCTATAATTCCAACTTTTTTTCTTTATTGATCTCCCGGTTCGAAAAAAAATCGCGACACTTTGCTTGGAATTTGTTATGTTCATATTGAATGGGAATAAGGCAGCAGGTAGGTAAACATTTGAAATGGATTGCAGAATTGTTCATATATTTTTATGTCTCTTGGACTTCTTTTGATTGCGAGCTGATGAGGGTGGCACGTGGTTGAGGCGCGCCTGAGGTGGGAACGAGGGTCTGTTTGCGCTTCAGGGAAGAGTTCTCCGGAATCCTGAACGGCGGGCTTCTCAATGGAGCATATGCAGGAGTGCAGCGTGGTGTTACATGGAACAAATGGAAAGGTGATCTGTACCCTAGGCCATTCAGTGAGATGAAGATCCGACCGGTCGGATGATTCATTTCGCTTTCATTTCATCGTAAACATTAACTTATATAAACACACATTTATTCTGAAAATTTTCTTTTTATCCATTTCATTTTCCATTTTGCTTCAATTAAACATAATGGATTTGATTATAAATATTGTGAATATATGCTATTATAGCCTGCATACATTTTTTATTACTAGTAGATTTATCTATTGTGCCATTGTTAATTTTTATACTTTAGAAGTTTTTATATCAAACTGTTTATTTTCCAGTCTCGTTCATTTAAATTCCAATGACTGATCGGTTGTTTTATAAAATTTGGAATATAATTATCATGCCTACTTTGAGTTTTCTCTCATTTGATTATTATAAACAATTCCAGTGCCATTTTGAATTATCCCTTCCATAATCCTATAATGTATACATTATAAATAATATTTATAATGTATACATTATTTAATATTATTATCATTATTTATCCTAATTATTTACGACAGTAAGTATATTATATTTACTGTCGTAAATAATTAGAATACATGTACATATTTATAATCAAGAGGACATACAATTATGTGTAATCTAAATAAGTGAGTCCCTCAAGACAAAATTAATTCCAAGAACATTAAGACCTTACATAAGCTTATCATTGTTTCACTTCTTTGAGCAGACAGAAACAGTAAGAAGATGGAGTGGTATTAACACTCTCCCCCTCATATTTCCATGGCAACACATTTCGGATCTCCTTGCATTAATTTGATATGAGACGCTTTCGGCCGTTATGAGGACGAAAGGGTTAAACAATAAATAATTGTTCAATATGATAGCACCAGAGCAACTGACGCCTCATAGGGAACACCAAAATGTTACACTTTGTACATGTATTTCATATTTAAATTTGACCGCAATTCACTATAGTAGATGTAGTGGTTATATGTAAATTGACAGGTAGCCCGCGTCAAGTAGCTCAGTCAGTAAGGAACTCATTCTGATATTCTTTACTTTCATTAAAGAATCCAAACAAACTTGTGCCAGAGGAATATGAATCCCTGCTCTATTTAAAAGTCTTCTGGCAATTTCAAGGTAACGGCAGAGAAATTTAAATTATTTATCACTACATAGAGACAACATTTCAACTGATTCCATATTGGTCGCGACCTTCATTGTTGAGCAGTTTTAGCTTTTTATGATTTCTAGACTTCCTCAGCTCTATTTCTTACTTCACCAGCTCAGGCGAAATACATAAATTTTCATGCATGAATACAGAGATAATGCCGACGTAATAAGTATTACATATACATGTATACATATCAATGAAATGCTCCCATTTCCCCCCTCCATCACTTTCTTTACGGACGAAAGCAAATACTTCAGGCCCACACTTATTATTCACCGTTGAATTATTATTTTCCCTTAGTGGGAATAATTTTTGCATCAAATAAATTTTGAACAATGATTCAAACGAAGGTACGAGCCTCAAAGTTGCACCTGAAGATCACCTTCATTGGGCGAATGCGTTCTTTAGATTTGCGTCCCATCCTGGAGACATTTTTGGGTATATACGGGTGATCCACTTTCTTGCACAGTGCAGTTACAAAATCAAGATTTTTGCCGTCCTCTTTTATGCTCGATATTACCACTTGCGACCTGGTCTCCTCTTCTTCCATAGTGTTGTCCTCTGAATGCGTTCATATAATATGTTTGTGCCATGAATGTAATGGTTTGTCACGAATAGGCCTCTACCGTCATTTTTGCCCGACTTCAAATGCGATACGGCTCTGCGTGCGCATGCGTAATCTCGACCTCGAACTACTCGAATGTGTCTTGTACTACTTTATCGTCAATATCATTCGATAAAGTATCCATATCGTGACGGTCATACGATACACTATTGTATAAATCTTTGTATTTTGTAGAGAAAATATTCAGTATAATATCGTTACCGATGGCCCAATCCACACACAGAGGAGCGGTGTTCCTTGTCCTCTCATTCGTTTTACAGAGGACCAAAACCTATCGCTGTTCTCTTCATTGTAGCTATCCGCTAACTTTGCTGCAATAATATCACTCTTCATACGTTTTATCTTCTAAACAGCCAGATGGTACTTTGCACTCTTGGAACGCTATATATCCGCGACCGTTCCGCGTCGCGGACTACAGCTGGCCTTCCATATAGAGTGCCAAATCCCTATGTGGTTTTACAAATTAGGCCCACCCAGCAATGGGAATTCTGTTTATGCATGGTTACTAGTTAGAACCAAGTCCCGCTGTATTCGCGGATCCGGAGACTTGGTTATGTTTATCTTGACAGCAATGCTGTAGCATACAAAGTCCACCATGGGACCCTCGATATATCGTCTCATCTCTCGTACGTACAGTATAATCTCTGGCGCCCGTATCACCCGAACGGGTTGGGTGGAGCCGTAAAACTTCAATCACTCACTACAGTATAATCTCGATATGTCGAACTCTCATAACTCGAATTGCTCTATAACTCGAAGACATTTTGAATCCCCGAGTCCCTCCCTATATCCGTACATTCAGTTTTGTAACGATTAGTCTGGCGCCCGTATCATCCGATTGGTTTGGGTGGAGGCCGTGGAGCCGTAAAACCCCATCACGCACGCTCTAACGATTAGTCGAACAACCATAACTCGAAAATCTCTATAACTCAAAAACTCATTTTAAGTCCTCGTGGGTAACTTTAGATACCCTTATGTCGAAGTTTACTCAAATACCGTATGCAAAATGTTCATGCATAGTTGAATGCTAGAGACACTTTGCCTGTTATTGGATAAAGCTGTCTCAACTACATGTAATTGCTCGACTCGGAGCGTCCAATCAGCGTCATTTACACCTTTCTCGAAGTTTACAGCTACCGGCTCTCGGAGTAACGACCAAATCTAGCTATATTCATGCTTACAATGTGTCAAAACCAAGATGCACAACCTCATTCAATGCGTTCCTTTGTGGTCGGCATTGTTTAAAGACATGCAACGATTACAGAAATCTACAAAGCGGATTAAAATTTTAAATCAGCAAAATCGGCAAAATCAGAGAAAATATGAAAGATACACAATACTTCAAAGGGGGTGTATCCTTGGTATATTAATGAGCGGAGGGCAGAGTTGGGTCATCATTTGGTCTCTGCACCATGTTACTATATCTCGAAGGCTCTATAACTCGAAGTCATATCGACGGCCCCTTGAAATTCGACATATCAAGATTATACTGTATATATTAACTATGATCCCATGGTCATTCTGATTCACACCAAAGTTCAAGTTTCTATCAATAATGATAACGTATTATGAGAGTATACCAAGTGTTTAATTTTATATCACATTTTAGACAAGGAAGTACTTCAACAATTAATCAGAGCACCTAATTGATATATACCCAGACAAGGTGAATGTCATTTAGTTGACTTTCAAATGTTTGTTGATCGAGGAAGGGTTTACGACCTTTTACGAAGATGCTGCGGCTTGGCTATGTTTTGTTGTTGACGTTCGCTGGACTAAATGCACAAAAAAAGAGGTGAGAATTTAATTGGAATCCATTTATTTGTCACTTTGTATGGCTATAGTACGTGTATACATAACATATACCTGCTTCTATAGACACCACCATAATTATATGGATTCACGATGCGTCAGCATGTGTACAGTGTGTGCAAAAGTTCTCATAATTATTCAATTGGATTTTTTTAAATCATCAATCAAATGTTTTATTGAACGAGACGCACTTGAAATGTTTATTTGTGCAATTATCACATCTCGTATTGACAATTGTAACTCACTTTTATATAGCACAAACGATTATATCCTAAGAAAACTTCAATGGCTGCAGAACTCCTGAGATTCGAACCCATTACCCCAATATTAATTATGTTGCATTGATTACCGAGTTGTTTTCAAAATCTTAACAATTTTAAATTCATTCCTAGATTGTCGCCATCTAAAGGAATTAATGTCTTCTTATGAGCCATCTTTTGTTTATCTTCCGATGCAGAAATCCATAAGCAGTCATTATTGGCCGCCATTTAGTTCAACGCTTTGCAAATTAGTTTTTGTTAACAGCATTCAATTATCTTATGTTGTATCTTTTTAATAAGGGCTACATTTTAATGAAACCTATCGATGCTAGCGTCTGGTGATAAGCTAGTAACTATATAACTCATAGTATTGATGGTTTATCGTATTATTCTTATTCGAAGCAATGGTATTTACTTTGGTCGCCACAGCAACCGTGCAAGATGTGTGGACATCATCATCTTGTTTGTTGTATCTCCATCTGGAGGAAATTCGCAAAGTTACAAAGACAACAAGCAAACGAAAACATGGGCACAAATACTCGAGTGCAAAAGAAACGCCAACATTACATTCAGGGTATGCAATGCATAGACACGAAATTTCGTGTGTAACAAGTTATATCATTGCGCACATATTCCGGAAATTTAAATGAAAACAAAAGGAATTAATTGGGTTTAATCGACAAGGGGATAATATCAAAATTTTCGATTTTCATGGTCAGATATTGCTTGTCGTCTGAATCACACGCCAATAGCACATGAGAAGATTTTGGGGGCGAATTTCTGGATGAGACTCTTAACTCTGACCCGTGGGATGTTGTTACAGCCCTGAATCAACTCTCTGCTATTATTGGAAGACGGGAGGGCGGTGAGGAATTACTGACTTCAGTTTATTCCATTAATGTTTACTAGATGACAAAATGGGGATGTGCCAACCATGGTAATGCCGCGAGATAATTCTCCTTCTTCAAGAATTCGGTTATGACCATAGCAAGGTATGGGTGATTACTATTTTGCTGCAATAGTCGGATCTCCGGATATTCTTTATCAATTTTGGGGTCTTTTATGGGTATCTGAGCCCCTATCTCCCCTACCTGAGCCGATATCAAAAGTTTCTCTGCAGATATTGATCGGTCGCATTTTCCCCTGTCGCATATTCCGTAAACATGGATGTTTTGAACCAGTCCTAGCCCTGAGCTCGCCTGAATTTGCTGTCACTCGTAAGCATCCAGAACCTAGTCAATCAATGTTAGACTTGGTTTCTTCTGGTTGATGGCGCATTTGTTGAATTAATTGTTGATGCGCTGTATCCAATTTGGTGGTTAGTGACTCTTGGATCAACTCCACGTTTCAGAAGGCTTCTTGATACTACCCTTCAGGAAGCCGCCAGGCTTCCCAAAGTGCAGATTTTTCAAAAGTCTGATTGCTTTTGCTCGTTGGAGTATCGTTCCAGTTTATTTTATTGCCTATCAAAGACATCTTGTCAAGGGTGTATTCAAAAGAATGTTTACCGGGATTCACGGATTGGCTGCGACAGAAAATCAATTTTTGATCGAAAACGGTTTGAAAATGAAGAAAATAGACTTGTGCACCGTGCAGAATATTATTGTAGACCCAAACATGAATTAACTAATTATTAAGCCAATTACAAACCGTTGCGTTTCTTTTGCACCTAAATATAATTTAATGCACTATATATATAAGTATAACACCAATCGTAATAATCGTACAAAATAAATGTGGAAAGGAAATAATAAGAGACAAGACTCCAGACAGAGAGGAGCTATTGGATGAGTAGTATGGTTAAGTCGGTCATGAGTTTATTCTTAAGAAGCTTATAGCAACGTGTGTCTTAATTTGATTATTGACATCCAGTCGGCCCCAATGGAGCAGTGTTTCATCAATCCGACCCCCTTAGTAATAATATGACCCAATGCTCTGGGACGATCGTCACAATGCTTAATAATAATTTAAAAGTTATTAATCCGACTTCCTTCATTCCAGACTCCGACTTCAATTTTTAAGAATAGATGTTAGCCAATTGGATAGTGTTTCTTTGTGATGATTTATATGATTTGAGGGTTGATCTCCAGAGCCCAATACATTTTTATGTTGAAGAACAATACCCGCAAATTTTCGCCATAACCAAACTATTGATCATCATTCGTCAGTTGCAATTCAATAAATTGTAGGGAATAGTGCAAATCCATGTAGGTGTTCCAATTGACCCTGCTGCCAAAAGCAGTGTTTGCTCCGCCTAAGTATGCTCCATTGGGATTGGCATGGTGACAATTACTGTACCAAAAGGCCCCACGATGTACAGAAGCACAAGGAGGTCGAATCGACACCAAAAGAAAATTGCGACTGCAATTGACTTCCGTTTTCATTTCGTTTACAATTCCGGACTCGATCGACACCAATTGGTTTCTTTAACGACGCAGAAAAACTTCCAATTGCGTCTTGTTCCGAGGGTGCGTATGCGTCATTCGACCAAATATCTGGCGAAATTGCAGGCTTCAGCATGGACGCTGTTATATTTGGCGCGGATTATTTGCGTGAAAATTGTAAGGTAACCTGGAAATCTAAAATTTTAATAAATTGTGGACTCATTTTGGGCCTGACACAGGTAGTGTGTTGGCTTGTTTCAATATTTGAGTCTGAAGCACGGAAAATGTACTATTTTACAATATACGCTTGTTTCACTGTATGAGTTAGCACTGGAAAGTATACATCGCGCTTATTTCAGGGTTTGTGTCAGCACCAGGATTAGTGGAGGCTCATGAAGGGGAAGATGTTGAGCTCTTTTGGACAACAAGTGAGCCCATTTCTACAGTGGTGACTGTTCAGTTCTTCCACTCCTCCTTTGTTGATGAACATCTGCTAATGCAAGTGCAATACGGATACGCAACAACATTTAATGAATGCGAAGGTAGATGTGAATATTTGAGGGATACCACACGTGAATCAGGAATCAGGATACAAAGTGTGACAACTGAAGATGCGAGATCTAAGTACATCATCCGCTTCCAGGGAGAAGTGAACTGGGTTGATGATCAATCTGTTATCTATATTTACCGTAAGTAATTACAGTGCTAACGACTCTTAAACGATCACCACATTAAAAAAAAATTGAGCAATACATGAAATCATTATTTGCATAACGAAATTTACCAAGCCCGTTTACAGAACAACCAGAGGCAGCCCAGCTGACCAGCGACTCGGATGTCTTGACTGAGGGAGATGACGTAGAGCTGACATGTGCGAGTTTGTCAACCTCACTGCCAGCTGAAAATCGTCCAGATGTCTCGATGACTTATAATTGGATAATCAATGGCCAAGACTTAGATCCTGAGAATCTACCCGACCGGCATTTTTTCAATGGGTCAGACTACAAAGTTCTTTTGGTTTCTGACCTCGACAGGGCCGACTCAGGCTCCTCTTATGAGTGCATCGGACAAGAAAGGGGATCTCTGCTACAGTCTATTGCAAGTGAACCTTATGTCCTTGACGTTAGATGTAAGTGCAAATTATGACTCATCTCAGACTATCAGAGGGTTGAATAAAAAAAATTGCAGATGTTCCTGGCAAAGCTTCGATTCATGGGGATTCGACAGTTGTGGCAGGTGATGCGGTCACTCTCACTTGTTCGGTAGATGACCCTGGCAATCCAGAAGGCACTTACAAATGGAAAAAGCCGAACGGAGAAACTAAGTTTGGAAAGACGTTAACCATTGAGCAGCTGAATGTTGCTCACGATGAAGGGAGGTACGAATGCTACACAGAAAACTATGCACTGGGAGTTTCTGGTACACACTCAATGACTGTGAATTGTGAGTTGTTCATAAATCAATCATGATCCAATTTTATCAACTATTTTACTTCTACAAAAAGCTGTTCCCCGGGTCGAGCAGAATCTGCCATACGAGAAGTCGATCATTAACACAGACGATTCATTTTCGGTGGACTGTGCTTTCAGGGCCAAACCGGAAGCGATCGTCACGTGGAAGAGAGAAGATGGCTCTATGCTGCCATTGAACATATTCTCAACTTCGTCGACACAGGACTCTGAAGGAAAATTCACTGTAAGTAAACCAACTAAATGTATGGTTGTGACGTCATAGCTTAATTGTAGGTCACCACAAGTACATTGACCTGGTCCGGAAATGACGTAGACGAACGCCGAGAACAAGGAGGCAAAATGTTATGCGAAGCAGACAACGAAATCAGGAACTCCGTCAAATCAGTCGCTATGAACCTCACCATAGAATGTGAGCATTTATTATTACAGATTTTGTATGGTGGTTGATTGAAAAAAACTCCAGATGCTCCATATAATTTGAATATTACACCGGGGCCATCTTCGGTAGAGCTGGAAGAGGGAGGCAACATGGAGGACAAAATCTGCTCTGCCACTTGTCAACCATCCTGTTCCTTTTCCTGGCATTTTGGTAGCGAAGATGGCGATGTCGTCGGACACTCAAGCACCCTTTCCATACAGCATGTCAAGAGAGAAGAAAGTGGTTCTTATTATTGTAGAGCTTTGAATGATATCCATCCTCCAGCCTATGGGAAAATCGACCTAGTTGTCAACCCCAGAATTTAATAGCCCTTGAATGTGAATGTGAAAGACATTAAAGATTCTGAACTAAGGCATACACTGTGACCTGTACTGAGTGAGTGATTGAGTGTGAGTGAGTGATTGGGGTTTTACGGCTCCACCCAAACCAATCGGATGGTACGGGCGCCAGAACAGAAGTCCCGGGACCGGGGTTTCCCCCTACTCTTATCGATAAATCCCAAGGGTTCTTTATCCTGCATACCACCATAGACAGTAGTACACAGCGCCCGGCCTTGTTACGCAGTTGGGCAGCACTGCAGAGTCACTGAAGAATTACAATTGTAATTCACAATCATAACGCCCGTGGCCTGATCGGGTCTCGAACCCGGGACCTCGACCCCCACGGTCGGCATAGGATTGTAGTCAGCGGTTTAACCCACTGCGCTATCCGGTGCTCCTGATGGGACATTCGTGTCATCATCATCACTAACATACTAAAGACATCTGAGTAATTCACGACTCACGCAGAAGTGACAAGGGCATTGATACTCCCTGTAGTTCTATCTATAACCAGTAACCACACATGTAAATTCATGACACTACTAACACCAAGAACTGTTGTTCATTTCATTGCTCTATATGCAGTCAAAAGGATACAGAGTACGTACAGAATTAAATTTATCACCGTAAACACATTATGATGCTTGGGCACCTGCCCTAAGGATTTCTGACGATGCCACTAAGCAAATCGTCGCCTTTGAACAAAAAGAAACTGAAGCTGAACGTGGACGCTCCCTCTGGAACACCGATGACCACCGGAGCCAATGAGAGATCAGTGACATTGGTGCTGACAAAGCGATCAACGTTCTGGGCATCCGATGCCCTGACCAACACCCTGTTCAGCAAATAATGATCCAGAACCCAGAAGATGGCTGCTTCACCCTCTTGTATGTGAATCATTTCCATGGAGAGGACAGGGAAGTCTGGGGAGCAATATTCTTCATTGAATGTTTCTCGGTTAAATATTAAACTAACCATGAGTTTGTACGTGAGCCCAGGACACAGAAGAGCTCTCACCGTGATTGTTGACAGCCATAATATGAATTATTTGATAGCTAGCCATAAGACGAATTATTTGATAACTAGCACGATTATTTGATAACTGTATGCACGGTGCTATTCTGGCCATAGTGTATGTTGAATGTACGGCGGCTTCCTCCGTTTTATCCGGAGACCCACGTCAAAGTGATGCTGATTGCTGTGGTCTTGAAAAGGCCCAACGTTGGAGAATTGGGCACAACTGTGAGGCACCAATGCAGACATATTTGAGATAAGAGATTAACTCACACATGCTCATGACATGAAATATATGCACGAATCTGTTGGGAGCATTAGCAGTTTATGTACCAGTATTTACGCCTTGCATCAACGACATAATTATTATAGTTGATCAATCAATTTATGTCTCTAAGCTTGCAAACAAATAATCACAACCAGAAGTCAAAACATGCATGGTGACTTTATATACAACGAGTAGGCCTACTTTTTAAATCTATACACTTATAGACTCCCTTAGAGTGAGTGAATGTTGCGCCAAACTTGTGAAATATTGAATAGAAGGGTTAACTCACAAATGGGGTTCTCTGAAACAAACAACCAAGTAGCAGAAGTCACTTGGCTTTAACCATTGGAAGGTCAAAGGTCAAATCATTGAGTTCAAGCATATTGTCCTTCTTGCTGAGGTGATCGCGATGGCGACTTGTGGGCAGAGCCTTTCCATCCCTGCGCTTCCACAAGACGCTGGATATTGGAAGACCAATGAACAAATACTTCAGGGGGTTGGGGTCTGGTAAACAAGCTGTGGAGCGACAGAGAAAACTCCTGTGGGGTTCGTGTTGACCACAGAATAGCTGCCTCCGGCGTACACATCCAAATAGTTATTGTACTTGACGCACTTGCAGAGCTTTCCATCTTGGTCGTCATTCTGTTTGATGTGAGCAATGTAGAGGTTACCTATGGCATTAATGACACATTGGTTGCATACAGAAATAAGAGACGGGCCCACAGACCATCGTCAGCCATTTGGATGCGGTCATCTATGACCACCTGGATGGGATCAACGTCAACTCTGTCCTTAGCGATGACCCAGTGGTTATACTTGGTTTTGGTTTACACTCAAGGTGGCATCGCAGGTTATCTTCAGACCATTTCCCTCGTCTTCAGTGTAAATCCTCTCAGGCAGAGCAAGAAACAGACTGATGATAGCCTTGTGCAGGTAACTCACATCAGAAACCGCCTTGCTGTATTGGTTCTCAGCAAAACACTGGTAGAAACCCTCGTTCAAGGCTGTGACCAATTCGGATTGCACCTTTAGAGGCATTCGGGCGGAAGATGTTTGACAGGTTTTCGCCAAGGAGAGCATTATTACGATACCAGTGAAATCTATCAGAGTTGAATATTACTACGCACATCAAAGGTGAAACTTATTTGAGACTCAAACTGGGGTTGGGGTGCCTATGGCTTTACACTCAAGCGAAAGGACGTCTTCTGATCGGAATAAGAGCACAGGATCTGGGTGGACATTTATGCTCGGAGGTATACGAACTGAAAAGATCACGTGCATTAAAGTTGAATGAGGTCAAGGTCGGATGGTTATTATCATGAACTCATGATAAAGGTTAAGGGTTTAATTACTTCATTATCTTAATTATTTCTCAGTGGCTGAACGTTGGAATTTCAATCGAGAGGCAGTGGGTTTGATGCACCCCGAGGTGGCTACTGTTTTTGGATTGTGATATAACACGAAAATCTTTGAGCATACATGTAATTATTTCTAAGTGGAAAGCCCTTTAAATCAAATCATAAACTTATGAGGTTAATAAATTTATTCTATATTGGTTCTTCTATTTTTCACATTTTCATTAAAGAGTCTGATTTCAGCTTTTGTTAGAATTTGCAAAGTTTTCCTACCTCTAGCAAACTTTGCTGTCCGGGGTTTACACATTATTTAAAATTCCTACTGGTCTTTGTCCTTTTCATATATCATGACAAGTCACTTCTGATGTTTGCTAAACAGTTCCCTAAATTGTCTTCCAAGAAAATCAGAAACGAAATAGCTTACCTTCTGCATTAAGACCGGTAATGGTCAATAATAATTAATTAAGCACTTCAGGTAAATTTTCTTCTCCATTGTCTTGATATTTTACATGATTTGGGCTTGCGTTGTGTACTGTACCTATCGTCTAGTCAGCATCCCTCAAATAAAGTACCCTGTTCACTCAAGTGATAAGCACATCCTGAAGCAATGCTCGTCACGAGGAAAATATTGACAGGTTAATTAAGCACTGCTTGGTTGCAATTGAGTAGGCTAGCAGTCTGGATTGGTGTTGTTACCTGATATTTAGATAATCTGTGATCCCATCCATTGCTTTATAATGCATAACAAGGCCAAAAGCTGTGTGGCACTGTCAATAGATATGCAAGATAAAACCTCTAGGGGTGTGTTGGTACAAATACACAGAGATGATTCAGAATATCAATTTTATAGGGTGACCCCAGTTTTCAAACACGTTTTGAACATACCCATATATAAGAGGGGTTACAAAATATTTCCAAATGACAATAATAATAATGTGTTTTTAAATGTCTATCATACAGTCTATATGTATATACAAATACAGTCACCCCTCACAATCCGAACACCCTTGGTTTTACATAATCTTGTTCGGTTAGCGGGAGATTCGGTTTGGTAAACATGAGCATGCAACAATAGGTGCCATCACACCCTCCTCCCTCTTCAGCAAAGGATGAGTACTACGAGACCCACTGAATGAGTAGCTCGTTTCACAGTCGCTCTATATATGGTAGATAACAGTTCAATCAACTTGCAGCCAGGAGAAAAGGCTTCGAAATAATTACTATAATTTTATATGTAATGAGAAGAGCTTTGAGCACATTGTCGAAGTGCGTGGGAAAGGAAGAGTAACTCAAGTGAAGAATTAAGGAAGAGTATAATGGATCTGCATCAATGCTTTCATGCTGCATTTAAATCGACGCAGTTAACTCTTCAAGCGTATAGCCCAATCCCCAATATTGATTCTTCGATATCTCTTAGTCCAAAGCGACATGTGATCATCTTACGCGGCAGTTCTCAAAATAATTTCGGCAAAACTTCATGTCACGAATAACAGAGAAAATCGGAAGTGAATCGTGAGGCTGATCGACAAGTGAGTTGACTCCATGCTAAAATAACACTTTCATGCAATGCATAGAATTGTGGGGGAGGGGATCTGATTGGTCTAGGTACGCTGACTTGCAAACTTTTTTTTCTCTCCTTTTCCATATTGTGGAATCACTTTGATCTTCTAATTGGTTGGTTGTCACAGCATTTGTCATTCGTGGCTTTTTATTTTTAAGGCACATAACATTGAATTGTTCTAATTACTGCAACCAGACACATGAGCTAGATAGGTGTCTGCCACCTGAAATAAATGATGAATTTTTAATTAGCTCGAGTCGACAGACACAAAAAAATGTGTCTCAAACGGCGGATTCTTTGGTGAAGTACTACATGCGCCAGCATATTATTTGAAAGATTTAACAGTTAACACTTAACAGTTAACTGTTAAGGGCTGATTGGTAATCAATCAGTGGTAAAATTCTTTTTAGCATTACGATTTTTTGTTGTGAATGTGCGTGGGTTCGGAATATGGTTCACTAAGGCATTCACAATGCGTGCATCATGAGCCAGATTGTTCTGATAGCGAGGGAATTTGGACTGCTGGGGTTCGGATTGTGAGGGGTGGCTGTACAATGGTATGTGTAACACATATATAACACGGACACCAAATATAGGGATGCCATTGTTGAATATATGGCCTTCACTAAATAAGTGCGAAAGCAATTCAATGGAAATCCGTCTTCAATCAAACCTGTGGTTTGAATCGTGCAGTTGTATTAATTACTGTAATTAAGCTGGTAATTATATACACGATAGTGGCACTCTTAATTAGAGGAGTTTTATTGCCCCATAAAACGACAAAATGAGCTTGACAGCATTTTGTCTGAGCAAACTTTAATCCTCTTACCATATTATCATCAGTCGAGAAACCTGCAGCCCCAGAACCCTTCCATTGGGCGTTCTCCGACACAAAGACCAAAACGGCTGAATCTAATATCGACGACGAATATATCTATTGTGTGTCAGGGATATATTTTTGTTACGGTTTGTTTATCAGTAAATGGCCTTGTACATATTCCTCAGCTATTCGAATTATGATTTTGTGATAAATGTTTCCACAGTCTAATTAAGCACACGCTGTCTATACATGATTGATACATACATGTGCAGCTCATACGTGTATATATATCAAGGGTTATTAGGATTATTAGTGTCTGCGCAAAATTTTGCGATATAACCCGAAAACGAGCCATGTGATTTACGTCCTTCAGGAACGGCTCACTCATAATAATAAAATATTCCCCGTATCAGTAGTTTATAAGTTCAAGGGATATCTAGAGTTTTGTGTCTTAATGGAATACCTGTATTTGGAAATTAAACAAGACTTACCTGGAAGTTTGCTTAATATTCTATACCTCATTAATATATTCTTGAGTCTCGACTCAAGAGTATAGATATATATAAGACTGCCTCTTCTGAAATAAACTTTTAATCCCATATCAAACGACTTTTGAATGTCTATCTAAGTGTGGTCCATGGTCATAAATCGTGTTGATATATAAACTGCCTCTATACTACCTGTTGTTTTGATGTTGCAGTCTTCATGATTGCTCAACATACTTATATGGGTCACCTCCAGAATTTGTCGGTATCCTTACCACCCGAACTCTAAAGCCAGTATAATATACAAACGTTCAACTCTTGTCAGATTCCAATTGAAAAGGACATTTTTTCCCGGAGCTCATTTCTGGATGCAAGGCTACTTTCCTGTCTTCTGAAATGGGCAGAGTCGAATGTAGAGAAAGAAGTGTGTTCAATTTGCGAATGCTTGTGATTTACATCTGAATGAAATTTGAATGGAATTATAGCATGCGTATATCCCTTAAACGTATGAATAGGTGAACGCCTGAAGCTGGCAGCTCACAAGGGCTCATTATCCTTTAGTACTTCACATTACAATAGACAGGAGCACAGTTTTATTAATTAGTTGGGCAGCCCCGCAGAGTCACAGAGAGATTACAGTCTTACCGAATTATTTAGAAATGTTTCTTTCTCGTAAGCAAACATATGGGGGAGGGGTAGAATTCCAATTCCGAGTCCTGTTTCAACATGCCCAGAACCCTTTCCATATCGCATGGAGCATATTATAGCATTAATGTATAATATTGAATGTGATCGAGATATGTTCTCGGGTGTACAAATCTTGAGTTTACAAGACTGTTGGTTAATCAGATCTTCAAATGGCTAAACCTCTGATGAAATATTAATTTGAAAGAAGAAAGAAATCAATAATTGGTAATAATATTGTTATTCAACAGAGTGGTGTAGGGGGATAACAATGGCATCATATATACTTAGATGCAAAAGAATATAATTGGCTTAATAACTAGTTAATCATTGTTTGGGTCCATAAGAATATTTTATACGGTGCACAAGTCTATTCTCTTTAGTTTAAATCGTTCGCGATCAAAAATTGATTTTCTTTCGCAGCCAATCTGTGAATCCTGGTAAACATTATTTCTAATATACCCATGACAAGATGTCTTTGATAGGAAATGAAATTGACTGGGACGATATTGTAAAAGTCGGAGTATGTTGTGGTTCATATTAAATACACCTGTAATATCTGAAATGCGAACTAAGATACGGTTCGGTTTACAGAATTGAAATGCGCCAGCAGGACGCACGGATCGGGTGAGGTCAGGCTGACAGTTACTCCCAGAGCTGACCTGGACGTCTGGAATGAAGAGTGCTATCACGTAGTGGTTGGGAATGGGGTGATCATCAAAGCCTCTGCTGCCACAGATTTGGGAGTGCAACGTTTCGACATGATTCTGGTTTAACTTTCTCAGAGAGAGAAATTTCAGGGTGTGGGAGCTGAAGAGTTCTACTGCGAGGCAAACCTTGCTCTTCATTACCATGAGCCAGCCTTGATGGCTTCGCATGGTCTTCAGAGATCCTTTTGCTCTCTGGAACCCCAGGGTGACGAAAAATCCCCCATAGTGGTCGAAACGCTGCAAGTCCTCGGCCCAATGAGCAGCACTGACTGGGCAACTGTCATTCGCATGCAGCGACTTAGCGCACTGCATTCTGAAGAAATTCACGAGAAAAATCACATCTGACAATAGCGTCTCAAAGCGGAATCCAGTATGGCCGCCGTTAAGGCAGTCGAGGCCGTTATGAGCGCAAATGCGCGTTTTGTCTTTATTCAAATTCTGTTGTTCGGTCTCATATGTTGGGTCTAAAATGACGAAGCTTTCTCACGAGTTGAACCAAATCCGTCCTTTTTACCTTGCTCACGATGCCAGTATTCTCTATTCTATCTGCTGCTCTCATATACTTAGGTGGAAAAGAAATGTACATCTCTGGTTGGTCGAAGACCAAATTTGGGACATACATTGCACCGACAGGATTTTTCTCGTGGAATAAGGGTTGATTCACTTGCAACCACCATTCATCTTCATGGTTGGCACGTTCCCCAATTTTATCGCAAATAAAGATTTAAGGAATTAACTAAAGTCGGCAATTCCTCACCGCCCATCGTGTCTCCACAATTAATGATCAATCAACCTTGACTATAATATATTATTCATGGGGGAAAAAAGCTTCTGTATAGTCTAGTCTTCTTTATTATTATTATTGTTATTATTATTATTTTTATTTTTTTTTCGCCGAAAATTGCCTTAATTTAAAGAATGACACGACGGTTGGTTTGATCCCACAGCAGTATGAGAATATCAATATGTATATATATATTACAAGTAATAGCCGCACTTTGGGGACAGTTAGATTAATAGATAAGATAGATAAGATAAGATAAGATAAGGTTTATTCATCCACAGAATCAAAATGAAGGTAAAAATGAAGAATATACAAAATAAGGATGAATGAAATGGGGCTGATTTAGGGGTGGATATACGCCCCAATTTAAAATTACACGAATGAACAACCTACAGTAAAACCTCGATGTGTCGAAGTTCGTGGGGTTAGCTCAAATACTTCGACTCAAGGATACTTCGAGGGACAGATCGAGGCCGTTATGATATGACCATTATGATTCCAAACCGTGCTCTGACGTTATGATTAACTGCATGCGTTATGAACTCATAAACTATATATATCTTTATTCGTCCAAAAATGAACATGGAAAGATGGCGAAGAAAAGAGCAGAAGAACAAAACAAAAACAAGAAACAAAAGTCATAACGGTGCATGATCTCATGACTTACGAGAAATCTAGACCAAAGAAATGATTAGGAGAAATTGAGATTAATACTTTTAATTAACAAATATTTATCAACGTGTAGATCTAAGGCTGGATTTCTTTAATTAACTCTAGCTTTGAATGCGCGCGCTCTTTTGTCGGCAATTCATTAAATATCATCACAAGCACACCAACAACAATGCCTCAGTCGATATCCACGGTCTATTGATTTTAGGAGTCAGCCAAGCTCTGGTTGCGGTCTTTTGTCGGTCATTCATTAAAGATCATCACAAATACACCAAGAACAATGCCTTATAGCTTAGTTGAGATCCACGGTCCGTTGATCTTTGGAGTCAGCCAATCAAAGCTCTAGTCGCGGCGTAAACAGAGGAGAGATAAAGGCTGCCGACTGCTTTGTGGGGGCGGGGATGTTTAAAGGGATGGGGAACTGAATTTTAAGTGATGTTCTATTGACTCATAGCACCAATTGATAGCATTCCGTGCCAAAAACACCATGCCTGGATGCAAGCGTAAGGAAATAATGCATTCCTAATATCGGGGTTAGCATTAGGCCTATGGAAGAATGGCTTCCATTACGAAGTATAGGAGGCAAACGTCAGCTGAAGGCTTGCCGTGATTGGTCCCGTTCCCCTCGTAAAGCTATCGATTTCAGCCAATCAGAGCAGAGCATCTTTGCCATAAAAGGACATCTTTGTTGTTTACGAAACGAAAGCGCATGCGTGGTGCACTCTGGCTGACCTTTTTACTGTTTCAGGATGAGAAACATGGTAGGTGTCCTAGAAAATCGCTTGTTAAAATAAGAAAAATGGCAAAAAATATTTTTTTTCGCGCCTGACTGGTGGCAAAATGATTATTCTATCTATTTCCGAAAATAAAAAAATATCCAGGGGTTTAGTCGCAGGACACGCTGATATGACGAGGCCCATTGTAAAAGATGGGGAACTCGGTGTTCA
>KB305379.1:83168-144527 GCA_000328365.1 Capitella teleta | reverse complement strand
CCTATTGTCTTGAAAGGGAGGGAAATGTAGCTGCGCTCCAGTGCAATAATCTAATTTTAGAGTAGGCACAGCTTGCGCGCTGCCTGCATGCGCTATCGTATATAAGTCGGTGTTCTCGACGAATAAACGCTTTTGAAACCTCTGACTCGAAATTTTGTTTTAACTGGGCTGAGACTCCGTTAAGCTCCGCTAAGGGGCTACGGACGAGCCCTGGGGACCCACGAATCTATATCCCTTTAATAATGCTTTGTAAACAACTGACTATCTCTCTATTTTTGAAGATGCCAAACTGAGAAATATGCTCATCGATTTTTTCGACTTCAAGCTACAGATCGAAAATATGTCTCGGGAACTCCGAAAACACTTCTACACAAGGATAAATTCGAGAATGAGACGTTCGAGGGACGGATGTTTATGCTAATAGTAAAGTATAGGAGAATCGTCGGGACTTCGAAAACACTTCGACACCGGGAGACATTCGAGGGATGGACGTTCGATACATCGAGGTTTTACTGTATAACTAACGGTTTCAACTGTGCCAATTAAAGTTAATAAAAAAAAAATAAAAAAAAAAAAAAATAATAATAATAATAATAATAATATCAGTTCATGCAGATGTGACAGTTTGAAGTTAATAATATTAAATACGGGCATATAAGTAGTACTACAGTTTACACTAAGGCCCACATTTATATATTATTATATCTAATTATAGATAGCTTTTCAAACCTGCATGAGCACTCTTACTGCAATGAGGGGGAAAAACATTGATTTATCATACTTCATTGCCTCATATTTATACCTTTAACTTTAAATCGCCTTGATAGCTGTCACTTTAACATCACACTCTGTTAAGGAGAGGGAGGAAAAATAATTCCATCGTCTCATTCAGCATTCCACTTTCAGTCGCTTCACTTTCTTCAATCTTTTACAAGCGTGCGATTCGATCGAGAGAGCTAAGCGTGGACACTTTCCCGCGGGGAACAACGAACTGCCCGGATTTAAAGGAGATCGTGACGTCACAGAAGAAAGGGAAATCCGTGACGTCATCGCAGAGGGGGCTTCCACGTGAAGAACATGGCGAGTGAAAACAAACGAGCTCGATTTGCCGTTTTCACCGTCGCCGAAGAAGAGGATTCAATAAAATTACCCAATGGTGAAGAAAAGGTATCGAACGGCAGCAAATCGCCACAAAATCCGTCGCGATTCCGCGTTGAATTTGTGAATGAGGGCAGCTCACGGGAGACAAGCCCAGAAGCCGATGACCCACCTGAGGCATCTCCCGGCGGAGATGGAGTCGCTGATGAGCCCTCATCGACGTACACCGCTTCCCCACCGGTGTCTCCGGGTGCTGATCAATCCTTCACACACCACAGCGATACAGAGATGGCTACTCACCTCAAGACGTTCGGCCGCAACACCCTCGAGACGCTCCCTCATGCCGATCACTATCGCAACTTGTTGTCAGCCACTGGGGCCATGAGGAAGAGACCTACGCTGCTTGAGCTGCATGAAAATGAAGTTCTGGTTTGTGACCTTCAATTTTTCATTCACTATATTAAATAATTGATCACTATTAGTGATAAAATGTATCAAAATAAAATAAAAGGAGCTGATCGTAAGAGGCTATTAATTATAATTAAAGCCTCAAGATCAGAAGAGGACTTGTAAGTAACCTGTAAGATGATGACTCCACGATGATGATTAAATCTTAGTTTTACGTAGTTACTATTTCTACTCCTAGGGGCCGTTAGGACTTATGATTCATTCAAATGCTGAGATGCCTACTGTAGAACACTATTTTTACGCGGAATTCAAATTTCACGGTTTTCCATGTTTGCGTCATTTCGCGGAATCAATTTTTCGCGGTCAAGGATATGATGAAAAAAAAAAATTCTGGAAATAGTAGCTCTCTTCCATAACAAAGCAACAGAACATCGCTCCCTTTAAAGCTGGGCTTTCTCCGTTCTCCGTTCCGCGTCATGGGGCAGAGCGAATAGCATGCAGCATCGATTTCACACCTAATCATAATCACCGACGCCTGCATTGACGATAAGGTGGGTTAAAGTTTGTCTGCACTGCTTTGAAATAATTACGTAATCAAAGAAGCAGCAGCCCTTTGTAGACAATTACGAATGATGGTATCTTTGAAACTTAAAAACAATGATCAAAGCATCAGAGAATTGATTGTTACCAAAGATGCACTTAGAGTTCGATGTTTACCAAACATTGAAGTCGGAGTCACCTCCGCGTCCAATAGATTTTCATCTCCGAGGCGATCTCGGCGATTCGTTATTGCATAAAAGAGAAGGATCTGATCAACATCATTCACTTCTTCGGATGCTCTAACAACTTGACAAGATGCTTTGCTACTTCAAAAAAATCAACAAAAGTCCTCCCCGAAATCGCTGAGAGATGCCTGACCCCAATGCAGAAGTCAATCCGGCTGACGCTGCCTGCTGTGCTGCCGCCAACGCAGAGATCGCCCGGATAGCCTACCTTTTTACGCGGAATCCAATTTTCGCGGTCGAGCCTGACCGCGAAAACCGCGAAAATTGATCTCGCAGCGAAAATTTAGTGTTCTACAGTATTTCCTCTTGAACCTGCAACCTCATTAATTGATAAACACCCAACAGTAGAAGGAATTTGTACAACATAATTGTGATAGGCTTTCCCATAATTAAGAGAACACTCAAGAGAGATTATCATACTATCAATAATCATTATCGAATGTTTATCTAACATGTCACACGTGAATATTTTTTATTTGTGATATCATGATCAGATTCTCATGTGCACAGATTAGATTACAAAAGATCTCTCAGGCTATTAGCCTATTACGAAATTTACGACCTATTATAATGTATTCATTGTAATCATCTATATATTTATGGCATTTAGCCACATTTGAATAGTTAGTAGTTCAAAGTTCATGGTGTCAGGATGTCCCAGTGACCTCTTTATTTTATTTCCTCAGGAGGAAGTGGCCGAACACCTCCTCCCAGAGGCTGAGAATGGACAAGTCTCTGTACCCGTGCCTGTCGTAGAGGAGGTGAAACCACCTCAAGTTGCGTCCAAGTTTGGTTGGATTAAAGGAGTACTGGTATGTCTGCCTCTTTGTACTTTTGTTGATTGAAAACTGATAAAAAATTAAAAAATATATATCACCTCGGATTTGTAAATGAATGATTTAATAAATGAGTACTTTTGTAGGTGCGATGTCTCTTGAATATCTACGGCGTGATGCTTTTCCTTCGCCTTTCTTGGGTTGTAGGTCAATCGGGAATCGGACTGACTGCTGTGGTTATTCTCTTGGCCACAGTGGTCACCACAATAACCGCTCTCTCAATGTCCGCGATCTGCACCAACGGTCAAGTTAAAGGAGGTCAGTTTATGCCATGATTTCACTCTTGAAATTTAATACTATATTCCTCAGGTGGAGCGTACTTTATGATTTCCCGAAGCCTCGGCCCAGAGTTTGGCGGAGCGATCGGTTTGATATTCTCCATGGCGAACGCTGTTGCTGTAGCAATGTATATAGTTGGATTTGCTGAAACTATACGTGATATCTTGAAGGTTTGTTTTATCCAATAATTATTATTTGAAATCTAATCATTATTCTTATTTCCAACAGGATTTTGATTGTTTAATGGTGGACGAAACCAATGATGTCCGGATCATTGGTCTGATCACAATCGTGTTTCTGCTTTCGATTGCTCTCATTGGCATGGAATGGGAGGCTAGGGTGAGTTTTGCAATCATTGAATCAATTAACTCATTTCTTATGCAACCCTCAAAAACTTATTATATGTAATATGTCTAAAATTATGTCATATTTTGTTATATTTTTTTTAGGCCCAGGTCGGTCTCCTTGGTATCTTGATTGTTGCCATAATCAACTTTATGATCGGTTCGTTGATTCCACCAAACGAGGTGAACCAGCAGAAGGGATTTGTAGGATATAAATGTAAGATTATCATAATGCATCATAAATTGTGAGATTTTATTTTTTTTCTCTCTCTCTCAGCCGAAGTTTTTATCGATAACTTTGGCCCCGATTACCGAGATGGGTATAATTTTTTCTCGGTGTTTGCCATTTTCTTCCCTGCTGCGACTGGAATTCTCGCTGGAGCTAATATTTCTGGTGATTTGGCCGTGAGTAAATGACTAAATCATTCAATTCAAATTCTACAGGAAAAAATGTGACATAATTTTGCCTGGAAATATTGAAAAAAACCTCATTTGATTTCTTCAGGATGCTGGTAAAGCAATACCCAAAGGTACCTTTGCGGCCATTCTGATATCGTCGTTGACCTATATCGTGATGGCCTGGATGGCTGGCTCCTGTGTGCTTCGAGACGCCTATGGTCCGGTTTCCCTAGTGGCTAGCGGTCTTGCCAACGATAGCGGAATTATTGAAAACATAACCTACTTGTCGGTAAACGCAACCTGCGAACCTGGCAATTGTCTCTACGGTTTGCAGAACGATATGCAGGTAATTCAAGAAGTCACTAAAAATAACACTCATATCAGTCACATGACTAATATTGCACCTAACAGGCTATGCAGCTGATATCAGGTTACGGTCCCATCACTGTTGCTGGGATCATTTCGGCAACGTTGTCATCTGCGTTGGCCAGTCTAGTGTCAGCGCCCAAAGTTTTTCAGGTGAAGTGCATTGAGTTTCGTATCATCCTGTAACTTGAGTTTCTCTTCAGGCTGTCTGTAAAGATCGAATCTTTCCTGGGATTCACGTCTTCAGCAAAGGATACGGGAATAACGATGAGCCACGGAGAGCGTATTTGTTAGCGTTTGTGATCGGCGTTGCTTGCATTTGCATCGGTCAGTGAAATTTTCGTATTATTAAAATTAAACCATTATAATTGATAAACATGTAAGAATTATTTGTATGTATTGAGTTGTTTGGTAAGAGATGCTTGGCACTAATTGAGATAATTACTGTTTTTTTTTATATATTATTCTACCGTTGTTTGAAGCGTTTGCTTGCTATCACTGTCTAATCACTTGAGCTGATTAATTACTTCAAAGATGGAACAAAATTTAATGAATTTATTGATTAAGTTTGAGATGCAAATTAGATATTTTCCGTTCGTTTGGAAATTCTCCTCTGTGAGACATCAGAGCAGATAGCAAACACGGCTGACACAAGCACTGCTGCTCCGATGGTAAGGAAAGGCAGGACATATGATCCTGACACATCAAACAAGAATCCTGCGCAAGGTCATGGTAATCAAGGTCAGAATATTTAGGGCAACTCACCACAGAGAGGAGTTGCTATGAGCTGTGAGAATCCAGTGCAGAACGCGTACAGAGCAATCGATCGGCTGATGTTTTTAATGCCTAGGAGCTCCACTAGGATCACCGGTGCGACCGTGTGGGACAGTGCTAGGGAGAGATCTTGCATAGTGCTAAAACGGCTGGCCTAGTGTCAAGTACCTACCCATGTGTAGACCATTGAAGGCGGCCCCAGCCACAATACCCCAGTAAGATACGACTCCAGCCGTCAACAACAGAGTGATCACTGTAACTCCAGCGAATAAACCGCTCGTGAAAATAGCCATGCGATTGACCCCTGGGATGTTAGCTATGAGAGTCACTATAAGTCGGGTCGTCATGTTGCTGAACGCTTGGATGGACGACAAGACGGCCGCTTGGGTCAGCGAGTGTCCACATTCAACCGCGAAACTTGGAATGTGGTGAGTAGATGCGAGGAAGTACATCCGCTGTAGAATGCCAGAGATGCAGAATAAAGTGAACGGAATGCTCTTGAAAAGAGAGAAATCGAACGCTCCTTTGAACATCGAAGCACATAAGTCTGTTTTCTCTGGTCTTTGGCTGCCTTTTGGCGGCCAGAATGTCATGGCAACCGGAGCTCTGTTGAGTAAGATAGCGCTAAGGATGAGCAGCGCTCCTCGCCAGGAGTATTCAGCGATGAGGAAGCGAACCAAGAGAGGAGCAATGAGGGATCCGCAGCTGTATCCCATCAGAGATATCCCAGTTGCTAGTGCTCGGTTGTCTGTGAAGTGCTTCTGTACGATGATGGCACTTGGAATCGTGGCTGCACTTAATCCTAAACCTAATTAGAGCACCGCCAAAAATTCATAGCGTGGGTTAGTACTCGATTTACCTGTCAGTAATCCTTGTGTTACGTACATGATTGGGAGATTAGGAGCGAGGGAGCTCATTGCCAGGGAAAATGAGGTCAGAAGGCTCCCAAAGAACCCTACGCGATGACATCCCCATCGCTCTATCGGAGAACTGACGAATATGCCTTTTTTTTTTATAAAAAGAGGGAGAGAACATATGGATTTAAAGTATGAAGCTATACTTTACCCAGAACAGAATACAGGCAGATCTGTATCGATGCAATCCAACCCACAGCTCCTTTTGGTGCATCGAAATGTTTGACGTATTCGACATAAAGGATCCCAAAACTGCCGTAGTTCAGTCCGAATAAAACATGATAGACAAACACTCTGGCCAGGAGAAGCCATGCCTCAATTCCTTCGGTCTGCTTACAACAGAACTTTGAATTTTCTTGAGAATTCTCTTCTCCTTCTTCAATTTCTAGAATTGAATTATTTCTTTTCTCCATTCTGATCTGTGTTGTAGGATGTTAACCAGATGTAGTACTATCCTCTTTTGTGTATGTTTATTCATATCTGTTTGGTCTTATCTGAATTCTCTTGAAATACTCTGCTGTTATCTTCTATATTTAGCCTAGAGTGTTATTACTATAACATAGGAATTGACCTCTGGCTTATTATTATTTACTTATTACACCTACTTACACTCATGCACTCATTTCCCGGTCATCGTGCTAATAATGAATATTGATAGGGACTCTGTATGAGAATCGGGTCCAATAACCAGGATAAGTAATAGTGTAATGTTTTTAATTAGACAGTGATCTAATATTATCAGAATTACAGGGGACACAATCAATATTGAGAGTAAATTCACAAAAGATGATGCCAATATATTATATAAATGCTTTTTCTATCAACTGCGTTAGTTATCTGTGCCGTGAATGCTGATTTAATTTTCTCTCTCCCCAGGTGACCTGAACGCCATTGCTCCCCTCATCTCTAACTTCTTCCTCATGTCTTACGCTCTCATCAACTACAGCTGCTTTGACGCCTCTCTCGCCAACGCCCCTGGTGACATAAGACCACCATTCGTCGCTGTCTTTCTCACGATTTTGTGTTTTCAGGATGGCGCCCTGCTTTCAAGTATTACTCCATGTGGTTAAGTCTCTTTGGGGCCATAATCTGCCTCAGCGTCATGTTTGTTATCAATTGGTGGAGCGCGTTGATTACCCTCGGGGCCGTTAGCGCCCTCTACATATATGTTCACTATCGTAAACCAGGTCAGAATCGCTTTAAAAAAAAAAAAGAACTGGGGTTTTATTTTTTATATTTTTTTTAAAATTTGCCTTGTAGATATCAACTGGGGTTCCTCCACTCAAGCCCACGTCTACCGAAATGCCCTACAACACACTTTGAAGCTGGTCTCCGTCCTAGAGCATGTTAAAAACTTCCGGTGAGTTTAGAATTTAAATCACTCACTCACACAATTCACGATAATTACTCACTCAATAAAGACCCCAGGTCATGGTGCTCACTGGGTTTCCGAGCGATCGACCCGCGCTTGTTGATTTCGCTTCCTGTATCACGAGGAACATCAGTCTCATGTTATGCGGTCATGTTATTGTGGTAAGTTTATCACAAACTATGAATCGAGCAAGTCTGTAAACGAAGATTTATTCTCTGAAAAAAACAGGGTGAGAATGATGAAAAGTTGAAAGACCTCCGGATGCTTGCCAAATCAGCGTATAACTGGTTGCACAAAACCAAAGTGAAGTCCTTCTACAACGTCATGACTGCTCGTTCTCTCCGTAGAGGCGCTCAATGCATGATGCAGGTCAGTCTCCCATTCTTTTGGCGTTCAGTCTGTTTGATCTCTGCTTATTTAGTGCGCTGGAGCTGGGAAGCTGCGACCAAACACTTTCCTCGTCGGCTTCAAGAATGACTGGCAAGGAGCTCCACCGCAGGAAGTGCATGATTTCTTTATGATGATTCAGTGAGTCTGTTTAGTTGCTAACGATATTTGAAATCAAAGGTTGAGGTTACCGTGGGGAATTTGAATCGATGGCCAATCAACTCCACCAGGAGATAATCCTGCGTTTTAACGAGGCTCATTTCCAGTTGAGAGTTCAATATCAACACATCCAATTATTGCTGTCAAAAGCTGGGTACAAGATAATTATCGTTGATGTATCTGTCACCGCACGCTAATCAATCCATCGAGGTCCTCGTGGGAATAACGCATCTGAACTCTTGATCATTGATCAATAACAAAGAACTTTAAATCAGCATTCCATGTGTTGCTATGGTAACAGGTTGTGTACTCCCACAGTGATGCTTTCGATCTCCGCTTTGGCATCGGAGTACTGCGTCTGAAAGGAGGTCTGGATTACTCACATTTGAACCAGCATCTGAACGCGAAAACCACTCATCCCGAAGGTAATTCACCTCATAATTATCACTCATTATATTGGTTGATATTTTTTAGTTGGTGGTTATTGGCATTTTATTTGTTGTATTTTCATGTTGTTAGCTATATTTTCTGTTACTTTTGGTCTCTTTCTGAATTTTTTAACTATCTTGGAAAATGAAGCTTTTTTTTTTTTCTTCTGAATACTGAATGCCGGATTATAATTATTATGAATATTTGTTTTATGAATCTGATGTACTGATGTACAGTTTGATATCATTATCAATGACGGCGTATATTATAATTTGAGTCTGCTCATCGTTGCATTCATCTGCTTGCTGCTTTTGTGTTCTGCTTGTTGAACGATTTGTTGTTTAAAACAATTAGTTGACGAGGATTCTTGGTGTAAGTTTTTATTGTCCTCTTTCCAAACCTCCCCCCACCCCTCCTTCCTCCTTCAAAAGAGGAGCACCCAGGGAGAAAACCTCACTTTGAGATAAAAGTAATCTTTTTTTTTTGCTCAAATTTGCATAAATTATGCAAATTTGTTAATGAGATTACTGAATGATGAGGTTTCCCACTGCACTCTGTTTTCACTGTGCTTAATTATGAATATTTGTGTTTATAGATATAAGCTGCCTGAGGTATGTTTTTCCGTTGGGAAGTTCTTCTCCAGCCTCCTGTTAATTAATAAAAATGTGATTATTTGCTCTGAATTAATGAACTAGTTTGGTCGCATTTGATCTGTTTCTTATCGCATTGATAATTATTACAGAGATAGAATATTGACTCGAGTGAAATCATTTGAAATTGAGATTATTTCTTTTTGTGAGCAATATTTTGAGTGTCAGCTATGCGATTTGAAACAATCACATGCACTATATTATTAGTGATAAAAAAAAACTACAAAATGATTTGATGTGATTGGGAATATACTACATCTAATTAAAAAAAAAAGAAATCTGTGTGATTTGCGTGATTTGTGTGATTCACTCATCAACTAATCCATATCGAAAGAAATTCAAATTCGTGTTTCATGCAGAACCAATGCAGTTGGGTAAATGGTGTGAATTACTAGTAGATCTTGTATTTGTATCTGAGTACTTTTTTGAAGATGAAGTTTCCTACCCGGTGAAGTCAACACCATGGTCGTTCTCAATCAAATTTATTATCCACAAGTTTTTTGCCGAATAAATAATCAACAAATATTTGTAGTGACGCCATTGATTGACGACGCTTCACCGATGCAGCTGCCAGCCGATCAACAAGCCGCCGCAACGAAGGACGGCAATCTGCTGCACCCTACCGGCAACAACGATGAAGCGAGGTTCAAAGCAACGCCCTCCAGGGAGGAATCCGAATCGGAATCCGAGGAAAAAGACGAAGATATTAACGCCGCGATTCTCAAAGACGTCAGGCGATTCAGGCGCAAGCAGAAAGGTTTCATAGACGTCTGGTGGCTGTTTGATGATGGCGGTTAGCACTTGACTTTGACCTTGACATTGATTTACCTTGACCTTGTGTAGGCTTAACTCTACTGCTGCCTTATCTCCTGACAACCAAGTCTCAGTGGTCATCTTGTAAGCTCCGTGTCTTCATGGCCGGCTCCAAGAAGATGCAGTTGGATCAGGAACAGCGTCAGTGAGTGTTTATTGACCTTATCAATGACCTTGGCCATGACCATGTGTCTGTATTCCTCAGTATGGCGACCTTGCTGAGCAGGTTTCGGATTGAGTATTCGTCAATGACGGTCGTGCATGACATTGGGAAGAAGCCCTCTGCCACCAGTCAGCAGGACTTTGACAATCTTATCTCCGACTGGATGTTGGATGAAGACAACGGAGAATCAGCTGAGGAACATCCGTGGAAGATCTCGCAAGATGAGCTCACGGCTCAAACTGATAAGGTACAAGGGCTCTCTGTAACCATGGCGATCATTCAACACTTTATATTCTAGACAAATCGTCACATCCGCTTGAAGGAGTTGCTCACACAGTACTCCAGTGACTCCTCCCTCATTGTCATGTAGGTAGCTTAATGAATGCAAATTTATGCAAATTTATGCAAATTTCAGGACCCTGCCCATGCCCCGCAAAGGGATGTGTTCCAGTGGCCTGTATATGGCGTGGATTGACACCTTGACCCAGATCAACGTCCCTATCTTGCTCCTGCGGGGAAATCAAGAGAGCGTGCTGACATATTATTCATAATGTTTCTTTTTCTTGTCTCTTGTTTTCTTCTTCATTTTTTCCACTCCAATTCTAATCTGTCTGGTCTTTTTTTTTTATCATTCACTTTGGGTAAAATAATTTTCTTCCTCTGTCCCTTGGTTCAAAGGTCATTTGTGGCTTCTTTTTTTTTCTTTTTTTTTTGGTCTCTGACGGGGGATAAAGGGTGGTGCTTAATTGTATTCTGGTTGTGTATATGCGTTGAATGTCCCAAGTTTAAACTTTATGGTTTTTGAAATTTCATAGTCCTCTGAATTTGTGACAATTATATGAGTTTTAACACCAAGTTGTAACAGGTTCTGCTGATGCTTTGCTTATAACCACGGTACAACCGTGGTATAACCACCTCATAACCATCACGTGACCATCTCGTGAGTGCCTTTAGACAAGAGAGTGGTTCTGTGGTAGTATTTTGGGGGGTTGATGAAATATATTTAAATTTATTTTATTTAATTAGTGAGTATTTTGCAAAAGAAAAGTATAAATCTTCGTCAACATCTAATTGCGTGCATATCGGAAGTGATCATATTGAACCAACTGGAATCTCAATACTATTGTGATGTCGTTAGCATAATATTCTTTGCATAATGTAGCTTATTTGTGCATATAACTTGGGTTTTACTGTATTTATGTATAATTATAGTCTATTTATTACTATTTTTGAGATTAATCACATGTTTCCGATCAACTAGCGATTCAATTTTCAAATCGATCGAGAGAAAATTTGATAAAAACAAACGACCAATAATCAAATGCACAATTTTTTTGACCAACGAATCATCGTAATGAAATTAGTGATGGGCAGAGAGAGAGAGAATTCTCCTGAAGCTCTGAATGGCCGACTGAGTTGAATGAATTCCAATCCACTCATGCCTGAACAAGTCAAGAATAACTCAAATAATCTTACACTAAATGGACAAATCTTTTGGCCACAATTTAATAAGCCCTTACAGAACGACCAAACCCCCCTAAAATGTGAAAAACGTGTGTGGTTGACATTTGTCGTAGGGCAAATAAACAAGTTTGTCCATCACTAATTAGTATAGTTGTTTAATTTCTTGTTTTCTTGAGATATTTATCTAGAAATTACAATGCATATCTGTATAATTATTATGATAAGCTAAACATAACATGTTTTTTGAAATTTGTGTTATTCATGTATCGCCATTCTTGCTAATTATTGAAGGGGAAATCTTCTTGATTACAATTGTTTTTTGGTTTTTTTTCATAGATGTTTTTATCGATTTATAATTAAGCACTATTTGATCTGAGAGTCTTTTTTCATCCATTTGCTTCTGTGATTAGTTTGACAAATTGTTTAGGGTACCAAACGGTACCAAATGGTACCAAAGTGTCGCTGTGATGTTCCCATACACGTAATATCATGACTGTTCTTCTCTCAAAGATGAACTCTGCTTGATTTGACCCTGGTGCATTTGAATAAAACTCGCGTTTTGGTTACTCTTGTCTTTTTTCCTTTTTTTTTTTTTTTTTTTTTTTTTTTTTGAATATTAATTTCTTTAACTTCCTGGAATATTATGGTCATAGGGGCAAGCAATATAAAAGGAAGTCAATATTGAAATTGAAAAAAAAAATTTAATCTTAATTTTAATTAGAATGAAGCATAAAATTGATGATGCAACATGAGTAATAAAAACACTGCAAAACATGACATGTTGCATGTGTACATACTAAAAATAGCATTATCTAATATAAGTTCATAAAATAAATAAATAAATGAATAAAAAAAATAAAACAAGAATCAATCAGAGATGTGACCAAGGAAAATTTTTAATTAAGCAATTGATTAACCTTGACAAAAAAAACATGAACGTAATCGCAGCAATATTAGTCTTGATGCTAAACTATAGTATATGCTTCAATTTATGATTTATAGCAGAATTGAGCAACCAATGAGCTAAATATGCATTTCTACTTGTCATAACTTTACATTATTATTTAATGTATGATGAAAACTAATGCAATCCAACAATTATATGGATTTTTAATACTACAGCATGTAGGCTGTGCAGAAGCATCGAATGGGCCAGCCAGATGGTCTGACTCAATCTGCATGTTGACAGAAGTTGACATATTTATGGCTCTATCAGAGATCAGCTGGGCTCAGCCTAGTAGATTGCTATGTGCATTGGATTGATTATATTGCACTAAGCTAAACCAATTATCATTGCAGTATACCACCAGGCAGTCAAAGAAGGTCATAAGTGGCCAAATTTGATAGCAATAATAGTTTAATGATCAAACAAATTCAAAATAATAATCAATTTTGCAATGAAATGCTTTAATGACCACAATGATCTTGAACTTCAAGCAACTTCATTTATAATCAGGATTTCGTAAGAGGTGAATGCGTGGCATATACTCTGCGAATTTCAAGTCCACAACTTACATAACGATTGAGTTATCGGCATTTGAAAAAGTCCTAATTGCTATTGTGCAAGATTACGCAAGAACGGTGCATCTAGGAGCAGAAATACTTCCGAGCTTTTTTTACATATTGATGCATTGAATCATTTGATGTCAGTTACAAGTCGCTAGCATTACTAGTCAATGAGTTAGTATCGATCGAGCTTTCAACTTTGAAAAATCACTGCAACCTTGACCTTTAACCTTTGACCTTCAAACTTTCAGTGTTAATCCGAAATAACTTGCTTCATTAATAAGTGCAACTTACTAATTGACAGAAATGAGCGAATTCAAGATATTCAGAAACAAACTTTGTTCAACGGAATACCGAAGCAATGAAATTGGCTAAGTGTTGCTTAATATGTGTTTCGATCGAAAACACACAAATATTCTAAATTATCACATTTCCTTCTAAGACTCGACAACACACGTTGTATGCAACTCAGAAAAGTTACAAAATTTACGAAATTTGAAATAATCGTCAATTTATGCAATTAAATGCTTTAATTACCACAATGACCTTGACCTTTATGCAACCTCAGTTAAACTTATACTTACATAAGATGGCTATACTAGCAATATACTACGGAGTTTCGAGCAACGGCGCATAAAAAATCGTTCACAGACTTACAAAAAAAAACAAAAAAATAAACAAACAAAAAACACGTAAAGTAATATAAGGAAAATTTTTAATTTAAAATTTTCCTTAAAAAAACACGTAAAGTAACATAAGGGAAATTTTTAATTTAAAATTTTCTTTAAAAAAACTCGTAAAGTAACATAAGGAAAATTTTTAATTTAAAATTTTCCTTAAAAAAAACCCCAACAAATTAGGTATGTCACTAACCGCAACATAGATATTCAAGGAATGCAGATAGTTCATTTACCGATACGCTTGACTGCGTCCCAGGGGTTGGGGGGTGGGGGAGGGGGTCGGCCTAAAACCCTAAAATGACATGTTTGCCCTAAAATGAGTTGTTTGCCCTAAGGAAAAAACAAGATTTTTTTGTTTGCCCTAAAATGAGATATTTTTTGTTTGCCCTAAAAGGAGATTTATTTATTTATTTATTAAATAAATAAATAAATAAATTTTATTCTTTTTTGCCTCCAAATGCGGTGTGTCTAAAACTCTAAAACAAGTTATTTGCCCTTAAATTACATGTTTGCCCTAAAATGAGATTTCGTTTTTTTTTGTTTTTTTGTTTTTTTTTTGCCCTAAAATGAGATTATTATTATTTTTTTTTTTTACCCTAAATTGAGATTGTTTTTTTGTTTTTTTTTGCCCTAAAATGACATCTTTGCCCTAAAATGATATATTTTTGTTTGCCCTAAAATGAGTTGTTTGCTCTAAAATGATATTTTTTTTGTTTGCCCTAAAATGATTTACATCAGCCATCTCTGGCTTGCATGAGTGGGTGCACCCATTTCTATTGATGCGACAAGATAGTGCACAGAGTTCCAGTCACCTAGCTGTTTCAAATTTCTCACACACAATCATACAAATAATTTACGTCCCTTTGCAGAAAATCGCAATGCTCAGTACACAAAGGAGCGTACACGAGACATTCTTTCATTGTGACTCTTTGGTGTTTTTCCCATCATCTCTTTTAATAATCATAACGCATTGTTTTATGCATTCGATCTTCGCCCATTCGATGCCCTAAAACAAGAAATTGCACTTAATTCCAGTCATCTAGTTGCTTCAAATTTTTCAAATGCAATCATATGAATACTTAACGCTCCCTTGTAGAAAATCCGGATTCGCAGTTTACAATGGCGTGTGCACAGGCCATTTTCTTGATTTTTTTTAGCTCGTTTGCTTGGGAATCGACAAGTGCGTTATGATTTCTTTGTGCTGCTTCAATCCTAGCTCCCCAAGGGTAGCGGAGTAGTTCCCACACACCACGCTACAGCTTTGGGAGCTACTTCAATCCCTGCACTAAAACAAGATGTTACACAAAATTTCAGTCAACTAGCTGCTTCAAACTTCTCACACACAATCATTTGGAGGAAAAACGCCCACTTGTCGAAAATCACTAGTACGCGATAGCTAGAACAGGCACAGGCTAATTTTCTCATGATTGTTTTGTCGTATTCCATTCAACGAGTGCATTATGATTTCTTTGTTTAACTATATTGCGCACCACAGAAAACATACACTACAGCTTTTGCAAATGATGTACTAAATCAGCGCTGACAGCTGACTGAAAAAGTGCCGCCGAGGAAGCTAGCCGCTGAAGAGGCTTGCCGCCAAGAGAGCGGTGTGTCTTTCTGCGAGTGGCATGGAGGAAGGGAAAATATGCGTGCGTCATGGGGTTTTACGGCTCCACCCAAACCAATCGGATGATACGGGTGCCAGAACAGAAGGCCCGGGACTAGGGTTTCCCACTACTCTTATCGATAAATCCCAAGGGTTCTTTATCCTGCATATCACTATAGACAGTAGTACACAGCGTACGACCTTGTTATGTAGTTGGACAGCACTGCAGAGTCATTGAAGAATAACAATTATAACGAATTACAATTATAATTCACAATCATAACGCCTGATTGGGTCTCGAACCCGGGACCTCGACCTCCACGGTCGGCATAGGATTGCAGTCAGACGGGGAAAAAGAAGAATAAATCAGAAGCGCCAAGGGTGAGAGGAGCTAATTGTATGCCTTAACCTCTTCTATTAGGAACCACATAACACTCATACTGTGTGAACTGCGCTGCTCCCCGTCCAACTCCGTTTTGATTTTAAAGTTTTATGTTTTTTTGTTTTTTTTTTCATTTATCTATTTATTGTGAGATCCTATTTGAAAGATTTTAATAGTTTTTACCAACCAAACAGATTTTTAAGATCAACTCATGATAAATTGACACTTGCTTTTAGCCCTTACAAATCCCTCAGCGGACTAAATTATTACTAAATTATTATTATTATTAATTATAGCACCTGATTATTTCGTCAGGGACTAAACTCTTCAATTCTGGGGTCTACCCTTTTTCTACCCTTGGTCACCCTTGGGGTCTTTACATTTTCAAAATTGATCATGTATATCTCCTTATCATTCTGATGCCACTTACATTTCTTTTAAATGAATTGAAAAGTGCAAAACCTCTTAATTTAGTTCGGCAGAAAGTTCAACATTAATTGCACTCAATGGCCTTTTTTATGCATTCCACTATTCATTTTTCCTTCTTTAATTAATTTTGTCCTACTGTCTTCAATTTGTTTTATTCATTTCATAATTTTATCTGATCCCATCATCAAACAAATCTCATGGCTCTCATTTGCAAAACAATCTCTCCCTGTCTCTCAACCAAAATACAGAAAAAACACTGATCTGATCATCTTAAAATTAAAATAATAGTTCTTCTGTAAAAAATTTAATATCCTTTTGATAAGTAGGCCTACTCGTTTTGTGAAATGTAATGCATTCTACAGAGAATTACAAGTAATTCATGTTGGCTGCCTTACAACGGTGAACGTTATGATTACCATTAAGCGAGATCTTCATCATACGGTGGAGAAAGGCGAGATAGACAACGCCCCCGTCTTGCTTGACGCAAATGCTGACCTCATCAACATGACCGACAACAAAGCCCAGACCGCCCTCCACCTGGCGTGCTCACTTGAAGATACGGAAAAAGGAGAACGAATAGTGGAGTTGCTGCTCGCCAGGAGGGGGGGGGGGGCAGATATGACAAAGAAGGATATGCACGGAGCCACACCTCTGCAATACGCCTGCCAACATTTAAATATTGCTGTTGTGCAATTAATCTACATGTACAATGGCAACCACGGATTGGCTGACTATATGGGGAAGACACTTCTTCGTTATGCAGCGGACCGTGTCTTTCTGGACTGTGCCTCTCCGGAGTGTAAGCGGTCAATTATTGAATGGCTTTTGAGTAATGGGGCTGACCCCTGGGCAAGGTGCGTCTCCTTAGTCCCCGCCTGCGTGTATCATTTCCATACGGAAGGGGCATTTGTTCCCAAAGAAACAATGGATGTCTTTCTGAACCATCACCCAGACTTGTTCAGCAAGGTTCTTCCTGATGGCTCGAATTTTCTTCATGCCTGGCTGCAATTTCTTCGATATGCAAAGCCAGAACACGGTGGATTTGGAAAGAAGTTGAAGTACCTGGTTGTGGATAAGAAGTCAGTTCTCGACTACACTGACACACTAGGGCGGAATTTCCTGCATGCTTGTGCACTGTGGGTATTGGTTAACAAAATGAAATTAAATGATACACTCACAAGTTTTGCCGATAGCCTCAATGAAATGGCCATTGGAAATAAAATGGTGAATGCCAAGGATCACTTCGGCAGGACTCCAGGTCACATCATCCTCTCCTCCTGCAATCGGAACGTGGTCGGCGACGGAGCACTAGAATTATTGTATCTTTATAAATCTCTGATGGAAGCCTTGGCTTTGATAGAGAATCTATGCACTGATAGCAGCATGTTTCTCTGCTCGGATAATATCAGAAACGAAGACAAGGATCAATGCGCTTTCAAACACGAGAACTCGATAAAGATTAGTGGAAAGTACATGAAAATGCCGATCTCAAAAGTATGGGAATCTATACTGAAGTCGCCTTCAATCGGTTCCAACCGATATCAAGATAAACTCTTCCAGGATGAAACAGAGCAGCTGAAGGCCGACATGGTGTGTTTCATTGAGAGACTGAGTGAGAGATACAAACAGCAATTCCCTCATTTGGCATTCAGGCCCAAATTGAGAGGCAGCATAAGGGAGGGGACCAAATGCGGTCCTCCAGATGAGTTCGATTACATGCTCATCATGGAAAAATTTTCGCAGTTCTGCCACGTCGAGGATATTATAACTCACGAAGCCAAGATGTCCTACAGCGGACCCTCATTGGGCACCACTGATGATTTTCCCAGTGACACCAAAAGACCGCTGCTGCTGGAAACAATTTACAACAAAGTCTTTGCCAACTTGAGCACGGTGCTGATGCAGCCTGACTTCTGGGAAGATTTGCCCTTCCAGATGCTGAACCTGAAAAGAACAAAGCTGGGCGGAGAACTCAGCCTCACATTCCACGGCGAACTCTACAAGCACCTCCACATTGGAATCGATCTTATTCCTGCTATTCTGCTGAAGGAGCATAACCTGCAAGGAGCAGCTCTCTTCATGGACAGGATTACAAGGGATGCTTGGGAATCCACAGACGATATTGACGAAGAGAAATTCACTGGTTGCCGTTATTACGCAATTATTGGAAACAAAGAATACGGACAGCGTGGGAAGGGTGAAGAAGAGAATAGAGAGTATTTAGACGTCGCAAGCCCTGATCTTTTCAAGGTGTCCTACACAGACTTCGAAGAGGTCATGTTGGCTGATCTTCCACAGACTGCCAGAGATGCTTACGTCATCACAAAAGCCCTGATCTTCAAATATGCTCATTGGCTTTGCGAACGACCTGAGATGGATTTTTTCGCTGGCTTCCGTTTAACGTCTTATGCTATGAAGATGCATCTGCTGAAGTTGGGTAAGTAAGTGCAAAGAACTTGAATATAAGGACTTTGTATTAACTTTCTCTTGTACAGGAAACAGACAGCAAACACGAACGGTTCATGATTGGTTGACAGATATCCACCATTCCATTAAAAAGAACAATCGATGATGAGGGTGAAAGAATATTGGAAGAATATTATAGCCGTGAAGCGGATAATTTTAAACAGCAAACGTAAAATAATGGATAGAAGAAAAAAAAAACCAAAACATAAATGAATATTTATTCAATATTTCATTCATGCAAAAAAATAAAACGCTCAAAAATACATGATTACGGATTAATGTATAATTGCATATGAAAGTACAAAGTGTTTCTATCAAAGATTCATTGGTGTAAGTATAATTTATGCGTAGATATAACATGCATCTCATTAATTACATTGTGCAACAAAAGTAAAAAAAATGATGCACATTGTTTCAGTACCTATTTTGATCTGGAAAAATATGTAATAAACAATGGAATGTATCTAAAAAAATATTTTGATGAGCATTTTTTGTTTATGTAGTACCATACAAAATTATTGTCAGATTACGTTCTTAAAAATAAATCACACCTTGACAGAAAACAGAAGGTGGGAAAAAATTACACCCTGCCAAAATAAGAGAACAAAAATAAAGCAATAAATTGAGATTCATAAGAATAAGAAAATTGAGATTCACAAATTGAAGGCACATTCGAGTTGTAAGCCACAAGAAACATAACGACCGCTAAATTAGTAAATAAAAAACAGATTCCCAATCAAGATATGCCACTCATTTGCATATAATTATAATATCTTCACTATACAACAAACAAAAAACCCACTGTTAAATAAATTGCAAGTTATCACTGGAATGTAAACAGGAATCTCTTGAGGAATTCATGACGTACTCAATGACCTCTTAGAAACAAATACGCACAATGCAGATAAAAAAAAAAAACTCAACAAAAAGGAAGAAGCGGAAGATTTGAGATTAAAGAGTTTCAGTTTGAGGTGAGGATCGTGGCGTCCGCATAGATCTGCTCTCGCTTCGGTTTGAGGCGAGCGGCCAGCTCCTCCTCAAAACTGAGAGCCGCACTTCCACCTCCCAGACTGTGGTTGCCTAAGGAAGAGATAACACGGTCAGAACAACAATTGGAGGAAATCAAACCAAATTGAAGAAAATCAAAGAAGGAAATGAAAACGAACCTTCGCTGAACTTTCGCTGGGGGGACGTGGGGGGGTTATAGGAAGGAGCGGCCGGTTGATAGGAAGGTGTCGGGGGTTGGAAGGAAGGGGTCGGGGGTTGGAAGGAAGGGGTCGGGGGCTGAGGGGGTGGGGGGGAGAAAACAGGGGGAGCAGGAGGCATGGAAGGGGGGGCCGGGGGGTGGGGCACGTTGGAGGGGATGGTCTCTATGGGAGGGGGAGGGGGAGGGGCCGGCACATCGGCCGCTGCAAAAATAAATAGATCCACATCACCACAAAAAGAAGAAAGCAAATTATAAGAGACTAGAAAGCAAAGTAAAAACCTCTGCCTTGGTGCTAGGCTCCTAGGCTAGGAGTGCTTTATGAGCATACTGCTGGATACACAGGCAGGCAATATTTACAAAAAAGATAATGAAATAAACATGTAAAGATATAAACAAACAAGGAAGTACAAAAATGAAGATATAAACAAATAAAGAAGTAAACAAATGAAGGATGCAGAAAGAGCAGAGTATTACGCACTGTGGCTGTTGATGTGCATTGAGTTGAAGGCATGGTGCGGTGGCTCCATCTGGTAGGGCTGGTTCCGCATCAGTGTCTCCGACGGAACACTCTTCACAGGAACTGAACGAAAGAGAAAGAAACGTCAAAGAAACGCCTCAACAACGGAGCGTGATTTGAATAGTGAGAAGGCAGCTGACCTGTTTGGTTCATCGTCTGACTGTGGTGGAAATCTGCAAAAGCCAAAACATGAAGAGAAGCCACACAACAACAAAGGTCATAGGTAAACACATGGAGAGAAAAAAAGGTCAGTGAGTGCAAAGTGGAGAAATTTCAATTCTGATCTCCTTCACCACACGATCCCCGAGATAACCAGAACACCATTCAAAGCGTAATTTGCAGCCGTTAACAAGGGGAATAATTCCCTGTTAGCCGAGCGATTAACGTAAGCGAGACAAGCGCCTCCTCTGAGGAGGAAGCGACTCACATTGTGAGCTGTCTGATTGGCCATAGTTATTCTCCTGTAACCGTGTTTCAGGTCGTGGCAGAGCGGCAGGAGGTCGACGACCTTCGTCCCCGTTCATGGAGAGGTAGCCGGGGATAGCAGTGCGGGGGGATTCATGCCAGCCGTCCGGCTTCAGATAGGACGAGCGTTCTGAGGAAGCGTGAGGGGAAGCGGCTGCGATTGGTGAGACAAGCAAACGTGCATGAGGAGCAAAAGCGGTTGAAATGCTGCTGATTCATGTTACGATGCAAAACTGAACTGACCGTCGTCTTGGTAACCGTACTGCTCACTGCGACCGCCTCCTGAGGTCATGTATTCGGTTGGTGAGTTGCCATAGTTGCCATGGTGATGAGAGGCTCCAACTGAAATAACCGATGCATTGTGATCTGCAGACGAAACGAAAGAACTGATTTAGAAGTCTTGCGGTCGATTATGCAATTAGGGTTTTATGACTATGGGTGCCACAGGAAACCAGGGACCGGATTTACCCTCTACTCTTATCGATAAATCGCAAGAGGTCTTATCCTGCGTGCTACCATAGAGAGTAGCACACAGCGCCTGGCCTTTTCATGCAGTTGGGCAGCACTGTGGTCACCAAAGTATGAATTATAAACTGGCATTCATAACACTTTTTCTGCCAATTGAAATCTCAGTGGAAATAATCTGCATTTAGTACAAAGCCATACATGGAAAAAAAAAAAGATATAAAAATCCCTTCTTGACTTTTGACCCTGAGCCACCCAGGAGGTCAATGACCTCAAAGCACTCATGCACAGCAGAACGAAGCAAGCTGGTTACCCATGGCGACAGCATCAGGCCTCCACTGCAGATTTTCGTACGTTTGCTCATCGTTAGCTTTCGAAGGGTTAAGGAAAATGAAATTATAATTAAAAGACAGAGCAACAACTCAATGATGTGAGAGACTCCCTCAAAAAAAGGCCGTTATGATCTATCAGTTATATTGCTTGGAGTAGTTCCCACCACCGTCATTTGTAATATCAATTATATCATTGATTTAAAAGTTCAGCGTGAGATGAATGAGGATATTCACCTGAGGACAAACAGGGCATCTGTGATGAGTTCATTTCTCTGACGGCCGACTGGATGGAGTCAGCCACGTGGCCTCTTGTGTTCAGCGTGGTGGCGTGGGGGGGTGCTGGGGGTGCAGGGGGGGCCCCCCAGGAGTCGTGCTGTGGGGGCTGATGCACGGGTGCCTTCCACGAGGGATGCATAGCTGCGACAAAAAGAAAGATCTCAGAAGATGAGCGCTGAAGGAGAATGCTCACTTGTGGGACTCAAGGGAGCGGCGTTCGTCTGGGACTGCTGACTCAGGTCTGCAAACCTCAAATGTCAAATTGAGGAAATTCAGAGATGCTGAAAACGAACCTTCTTTGCCGTAAATGGTGGAGATGTCATTGCATGTCATGGGTCGTGTGCCAGGACCAGCAACCGAAACAAAGAAATCCATGACGTCAGAAAGGCATCGCATGGGGCTGTGCTGTGAGGGTGAGAGTGGTGCATGATGGGATATGCGGAGGATGTTGGCTTACTTTGTTGTCAACGTCAATCTTGAAGCCGGAGGAAATGACTGCGATGGAATAGTGGTTTAACTGCGTCCCTCTGCAGTGAAAGAAATAATTCACGTGAACAAAAAGTGAAAGGAAAGAAGGATGAACAAGAGAAGAAGGTTTCGTACCCAGAGACCTCCCTGCGCATGGAGATGACGTATTTGCCGGTGTCCTTGTGGGTGGAGCTGGGCCTCATGAGCACATTGCCGTACTTGCGTCCGACCGTCAACATTCCTTCTGCTTGGTCGCGCGAACATTCCTCAAAGAACCAACTGTAATAACAGATAAAATAGGATTTATTTCCAGGAAATTAATTTCCCAAATGTTTACCTGGGTGAATCTCTCCCTCTGTCATTTTTGTAGAAAAGATGACCCTGAGAAAAAAAAAAAATAAAATAAAACAATTTACCAACACATGAATAAAACCGAAATGTTATTAATTGGAGGCATGTCCTGTTTTAATACCTGGGAAACCCGTCGCGATCTGTCAGATTTCGAGCTATGTGATGATTTACTCAATTCCACAGAATTTTTGCACATTTCTGCTTTTAGCATTTTGATCTCTTTGACATCGGCGTAAACTGGTTCGGATTCGATTCTACTCTCAGAATCCCCAGGGTCAAGGTCACCCTCGCGCAGGCCACCACTGTTAACTTCGGTTATCAAGCAAACTTCCTGTTCTTGCGCAATCAAGTCATTGGACGAGCGATGGTCTTCGGCAACCAGTCGAACCTCCCCCAAATTGCAGGACCGGATGGAACCAGTTGGCGAAACAGGGAGACTGCAATGATTCCTTGATGAAACCAGTTGAGGAGGGAAAGAGGAGACGCTGTGATGCCTACGCTGAGCGGGAGGAATGAAGGTCTGCACGAGCGAGATGGGTTGGTGCGGCTGGTGCCCTGGCTTCGTAGGCAGAGTGTTGAACCACTCTGCCCTGGGCGGTCCCCCGTTCAGAGGCAGGGTCCCCCCGTGGATCATGCTAGGGACCGGTCCCATGTGATGCGAATGGCGTCGCCTAGGGTGCGGGACACTCATCAAAGGATCGGACGGAAGGCGCACCAGGCGGGATTGTCCCGAAGGAGACCAACTCCACCCACTCGACATTCTCAGAGTCCTCTCATGTCAACAATTCATAAGAACGAGGTCACGGATTGAATGAGAAATGCTCCTTGAAGACAACACCAGGAAAACAAACCAACTTGAATCATACAAAACACTGATAAATATATATCCACTAACAACACAGATCCTGAACGCAGTTGTCTGCAGACGAAACAGGAGTTATGCGACGACACCCGATCGGCGATGCAATGCGGCCTAGATAAGCAGATAGCCGTGAGCTTCTTCTGTCTCGAGGGGCATGAAGTGAGCGATGCGTGAAGAGGACCTCAGACCGGATCAGCAGAAGCGCCATGGCGTCGCTTCTGGGCACTGAAGTCGTGAGATGATCTCACTCCGACGACAGTGAGTGACGTGTGTGCGTCATTTCGCTGATCAAAACGGAATCACTCGATGATCAGAGCAAGTAGTGGCGCAGGTCATTCAACTTTTGTTCTCAGTCAAGCGAGCAAAGTGAAGTTGGAGGGAATTATGTTTGGTCTGCAACTGGGGTTCAATCAATTCATGCACAGTCATTAGATTTGAAATTTAACATTTTCTCGCTCGGTGATAACCGCATTTAGACCCGAGGCACTCATCATAATTCCCAAGTAGAAAACTAGAAATCATCCTTCAACGACCATTTACGTGACTAATCAAGCATTAAAAGTTTCCTGCGATTAGTTAATATTTTATAGCATATAGCAACAGATCACGATCCTACTCTGTTTCCATCCTACCAATGATGCTTCATTACGTAAAAAAAAAAAGAATAAATGTTTGAGGCGATATTTTCTTGGAGATTCCTTCGATGGCAGATTTCGGAATCGTGGCCAACATCTCAGGCATGGTGGGTAGAATCCCAATCAAACTTCAACTTACAGGTAAGTCTCGCTTAATCTTTGCATTACACTCAAACACATAAGTAGGCATGAATAATAAAGCGAGAATTGCTTTCACTGTCACGCGAGGCTGAGCCCAGACATTGACACCAAAACGAACCAAGAATTAAATCGGAAGTTTGAATCATTAATTCAACGAAGCAGAAAACAATGATTATGATGACAACATTGAATGAACGAGAATATTCAGAATTTATAGCTGCCATTTGTCAAATTGTCACTGAAATATATTTAAATTTTAATAGAAGAGAAATTTCCGCTTCCGAATTACATAATGACCGCGATCGACACATAGCCACAAGACGAAGCTGATCGTATATCACGCTAAGGTGAGAGAGGCCACACACGCCGGTATCGATAATTGGCATGACATAATAATTGACCCAATTGTCACCTCATCCCAATTCAATGACTGATTTCTAAAAAGATTTGACCTTCAATTTGGATCAAATCGAGTACTAGTACTAGATACTGCTCAACAGTGACGTCATCCTAGACGGTTACACAAAACACATGCACTCAATGCTGAACAGAGCAATATATACTAACAGTAGAGGGCGTGTCTACATTAAGTACACCAAAAACAAACAAACAAAGCAATATATAGCATAAATATACAGACGAATCAACACAATAATCAATTAATCATAACATAATGATCTCGATGCAGTTGTGAACAGAGGAAATACCTTTCTTGTCTTCGGCATGACGACAATAATTATACAACACAAAGAGCAGCAGCCAGATGCTGTAGGGGGGAGAGGGGGAGGTGAATCAACACACCACGTGTCACCATTCGTACAACGATGAGTCAGCAGAAAAATCCACAAAATGTTCAACTCCGAAATTAATGAATTTCACTGCTGCTGATTGGAGATATATATATTATATAAATATTCTCTCTCGTCTCCTGGTTTTAGAATAAGGTCGCAAGATGTTTCGCTCGGAGCCAACGAACCGTGTCGACTACTAGCATTGCTTACGGCGTGACAAGCAGGCAATAAAAATATCATCTTCGCAGAGAGAGTGATGGATGAGTTAACATCACGATTATAGTATTAGGAGTCATGAGGGTTAATTGTTTCCATTGGCCAGCTGAGTTTGCATGGTAAGGCAAGAAGTTGAGCTGATCTATCAATTCAATTATTCAATGCTTATAACTGCTCTATGATCATAATATGATTCGTTTTTCTGTGGAACAAGATTTCAGAGTATATATGATTCGCTAATGTGACTATTTTCTTTTACAATATAATAAATTCCTTTGTGAAACTTTTTATGAACCAAAATTTTAATGGAAAAACTTGTGCTTTGAGGGTTTTCATTCCAACTACCAAATAATTGTTCCATATTTTGTTTACAATGTTTTTATCTCTTATTCGCCTTCAAACAACCTTGGTTGAAGAGAGCGTGCAATAAGTTCAATAAATAAACGAAATTCCTTTATAAATAAATGAATTAGAGCGCAATAAATTCATGAGGTTTCCAGATGAAAACATGAATTTCAGGAACAGAATGAAAGCAAAAAGCAAAAGGCAAGGAAAATAATAATAATAATAATAAAATAAATTCTAATTACCCTAGTTTTCTCTCTGTACATGAGTTGATTTTTTTTTTGCAATGTCTTTCATGTTTAGTCACTTTGGTGATGCAAAAGCATTTTGCTTCCATCGTCTTTTACTGATTGTTTTAAATTAATTACTGAGTATTTGTGTTTATACCAATGTACATTACTACTGGCCTTCCGAAATAATATTTTTTTCATTTCCATATCAACGTAGAGCACATTGAGCCTGANCCAATGAACCCTGCTGCGTAACTTAAAAAGCACTCACATGTGGGGAGCCGGCCCCCGTGTCAAGGGCTTTGAACGCAAGATCTGACTGTCTGCGCATCAACTGCCGCAGGTTGGTCACTTCTTCGGTTTCTGTTGACAGCGACATGCTGCGGACATTCTTTGGAGTCTGGAAGCTGCCAGAGTCACTCGACTCGTTTGATCCGATCGAGCGGACGGATGGAGGCGCTTGATTGGACGAGAAACTCGATTCACTGTTCATGGAACTCTGGGATAGCTTGGGTCGAGGGAGCAGGGTGGTCGGACGAGGGATGTTGGGGAGCGGAGGGGGCGTGTTGCGTACTTCCGCCATCGCCTCATGGACATTCTTCAGCTGACCAGGGAGCAGATGGACGTCACTGGGGATGATGCCCTGGGATATTCCCACCACAAAAGACTTCCACAGATCACGCTCATTCTGACTGGCAAACTGACAAAAAGAAAAGGAATAAACAAAGAAGCGATTCACTGAGAGCGTACCTTGAATTTATTCATCTGACGCTTGCCCTCAGCAGAGATGGTGATCAACTCCATCTTGTATCCTTTTTTCTTGGTGTCTCCCGGGAGAGAGCGACACTCCGCGTCTTGGTTCAGAGTCAGAGTGCCAACCATCTGCAGAACATAACATCGTCATTAAGAGTTACAAGATGTTCAACATCCACCAGCTGGCATCAAAAGAAAATTAATTACATGCGACGACATTTCTGTCATTGATAACCGACAACAAGTATTGCATTGGGAGCACAGGTGGTCCTGCCTCAAGTGGCCATCCCCCAGGGCAATGAACTCCCTGGCTACCACCTCTAATTGCATTAGTGATTTAGCACTTTGTTATGATGACCTGCAGACAATTCGTCTGCCGCAATTCGCCGGCCAAATGAGAAGATCTGATCTGACCCCAGGCTAAACTGACTTGACCTTCAGTACAACTTGAGCTCAAAATAATATAACTCTATCTTATTCATAAACTCTCAATGTTACTATTCAACGTTATGTGCAATAATATTTGAGATCCATTTTTATTCTTCAACCTTTTATAGCTTAAAGCAAAAATAGATTTCTCTTCTCAGAACACAAATAATGCAAATTGTAAAGAAACTTGAGTTAAGAAAGCCATTATTTATGTATTTATTTTCCACATGAAAAATCAACTTTCTTGTTTTCAAATGCAGGATCTTTTGAGAAAACATTAATCTATATTTCACAATCACGACTTTGAAAACTAACGAAAACTGATGACACGAGTTAGGCTTAAGATCTGCAATGAATTACCGAGAATATTTCCAATAACTAATTATTTATTAGTGTCTATTACTAGTTAATAGCAGCCTTTAGGTCAGCATTCCTTCGTTTGCAGTGATCGAATGGCCATTCACTTTTGCTAGTTTGTTTCACGATTTCCGTCTAACTTGCGCTAATTTTATATCGCTATATAATTCAACTACTTTCCACATCAAAATGCTCCTTGCGAATGGAAAGAAGGTCTTCAAATTATAGTATGTGCACAATTTAAAAATGTTAAAGATTAGTCATAAATCATAAGAATATATATTAATAATGTACTGAATAGTTTTAAGAATGAAAGGTTCAATGAACTTGATTGGATTAAAATAAATTAATGAAGAAGAGTTAAGAACAAAGAAAGTTAATAAATTGGAATTGAATGAAAAAATTACAAATTTAAATGGTAAAAAAATAATTTCAAATTAAAATACATAATGCATGCTGCTAAGCAAATATCTGTCATGTATTGTCATGTTATCAGATATTAGTGACAGTCAGTGCACAAAGACAGACCTAAAAATAAAGTAATTATGAAGGAGAAAAGAAAAAAAAATATATATATATATAACCCGTGTTTGAGCTACACACTAACGGAATATGGATGGCGGTTAATAAGATGGGAGAGACATTGAATAATGTTGAATATACCAGGTCAAGATCATGTTACTGGCTCCTCTTGGATTGCTTAGTGTCTGCTTCACCCCAAAGGAAACAACGATTTCAAGGCAACTCAGTCACATGATCAGAATTTAAATGTATTCACACACCCTCCTGAACATGCATAATATTGCTTCTCAAATATGAGCCTTTAAAAGAGACAATTTTAATTCCTTCTGTGGCCCAGATTTCATATGTAGCTTATTAAAGCAAATCGTGACAAACAAGTTTAATGAATCAAAGACACAAACGGAGAACCAGGAAGAGAGAGAACTCACTGCAGAGCGACGCGTTGAATCAGACTCAAAAACGAACACCATGAAGCCACGAAGAACGATCCAGAATTTATTCCAATCCTGAAAAAAAAAAAAATTTATAATACCTAGATGAAAATATATATAAATATATAAGAATGCTGAAGGAGTTAAAAAAACTGAAAATTCCTTTCACGATTCTTTTTTTTCTTTTCTAATCTAAAGCTGCAAGTTTTCCTGACTCCTTCTCAGATTTCTTGATAACAAGAATTAAAGTTTCGTCTAACATATCTTAGGTTTACATGTTGCTCCGAATGCTTGGTCAATCTCATTATGTAGCATGAAATCTGAGATTTGCTGACTGATTCTGTAACCCCTGTGTGATGCCACGCATGAGATATTCCAAACATTTCACCCCTGATTAAAAAATTAATGGTCACTTGGTCAGGACCTAACTGAAAATCACTCAGAAAAATTAATTTCATTAGTGGTTAATTAAAATGTGTTTTTCACCATTCCAATCAAACAGAACCAGAAAAGGAAAAATAATGAAGTCTCCAAATAATACCGACCCCTCGATCACATAATCCCCTAACAAAAAATACCCGGCAGGAATCTGATAATCTTTCAATTGAATCGGCACGGTTCAAATTAAGACACGTTCCCAGCAACATAACAAAATAATAGTTCTAATGACCCGTTTGAGGCTTTTTTGGCGAAAATAAAATGCTACAAATAACACATCTCCTAGAGCATTAAATTAAATCAGTGATTCTATCTCATCCGCTGACCTTTGAATTTTCAGACTGATGCTGCGTCCATCCTTCCTGATATTTCCTTGCACGAGCGTTATCCCCTGAGAGGGTCCCCATGTCATCCATGATCGCAGATGGAAGAAGTAGAAATCCCTGAATTAACACTGAGAGCCACGCTGAACTGACGACCACCTTCACGGATCAGGATTCAATATTTTACCACTGTAACCAGCCAGTGGCAAAAGTGTATGCCAGTAAGTTCAGTTAGTGATCACATGCAGCCAAAGTCAAGATAACATGCACAGTACACAGAGTGACCAGGTGACAGCGCTTGACAGTCAACAGGTTATCAGAGTAAATAACACAGACGATCTAAGATTAGATTTGGAGTTGCCGTCTGTCACAGCTGATGCATCATAAGAGAAAATTCAAGACATTTCGCACACAAACAGATCTGAAAACATTCAGTGGTTCACGAAGCACGAGTGGGGTTCAATTAGGATTAAGATCGTAAATCCAGCGGGTGATTAAAAGCACAATTCATGCTGGAATTCCTTGTTACGCGAGCATAACACTCGGCCCAGAAGCCAGGAAGTCCCCAGTTTACACCTGACACGCATGCGCCACAGGTGCGACGCCTCTGATTGGCTGCTCGAATTGGAAGTGTTCCAAATAAGGAAATGGTAAACAAATCCACGACGACAAACACGTGGGCATGTATACAAATAATCAAATCGGAGTGTCTGCAGCAAATGGCAACGCGAGAGCACTTTTCCGAGTGAGGCCGAGCCCCAGCCCGAGCATTGCCGAGCCGAATCGTAGTGATCATGAGTGAGTGGGCCTCACCCTTTGCTCTGCTAAACTTGATAATGGGCTCTGTTATCCAAATAGCGATCCGTCAATGCAGCACATTTATTTGATTAGTATTGACATGTGCGCTTTCCTTGACAATGTTACCAAGCATGCTTACCACGTGTCCACTCCAAATGAGGCAAGTTAATTAACATTAAACAATTAAAAGAAATTACAAAGTGAGTGGCAAAGCTTAATTAGAATAGACGCCGCAAAATCCTTTGATAAAACGTATAGTGGAATCTAAAAAATATACGTACACATGTATAATATTGTATATATAAAAATCATAATTAACTTCTTAACTCCAGCGCTCGCTAAACAGTGTAAATATAAGCAGTGACATCGACGTTTGCCGGCTCCCGAGCCCAAATTGAGGTGAGCTCAAACTCGAGTCCTCCGATCGAGTGCTTGACCAGTTGACTGCATGGTGTCAGTGAGTAAACGATGGAAGGGTATATTTATGCACCAGAAATGGCACGCTTCTGTGGATCAATCGTGCAAAGCAGAGATGATCTGCATGCATCTGATGGTTCCACATTAGATTCGAATTTTATAATAGAATTTATAGCAAAAAAGATCGAAATACGATTTAAAAATAGTTGTTGCCTGTCAGCATCAGCATACTTACAACGAATAATACCACATACATCATGTTGTAATTGAATCAACAAAGTTCATCGCTGAACAAAGTTTAAACACAGAGGAAGAATAAGGAGAGTGGGCATGTGGGTAAGAGCCTATATGTGGGCGATGTCTCTCGCTCGAGAGCAAATTTTGGAAACCAGAACGGTGTGCTGAAGAGCCGGCCCTCGCTTGTGGCTCCCTGTATCTGGCTGAAAATCCCATTATTTACCAATATATATGTAATAATAATAAATCTGTAATTGTTACCATCATCGGGGGGGTGCCTATGACTCTTTGGTATGCATATTAAAACAGAGTGTAACATTGAACTTGGCACATCAGCATGCGAAAACGGCATGTACACGGACAAAGACGATTGTATGAACATATTATGACCTGAATTCAAAAAATGATCAGACGAGAGCAATTAATGGATTAGAGTCAGATTTAGTAGATTTCAATCTCTGTATAGCTCACAACATCGATAACGGACACGAGAGTGATCAACATAGCAATGAGCAGATTTACACATTGAGCAGATGTCACAGGAATTCGATCAATTCTCAATTAAAAATACCACATCCTTCTCACTGAATAAGGCACAATCATATAAAGCTCATTAAACTGACCGGTGCAATACATGTACTTCTAAAGTGTTTACAAATCTCCTCCTCTCCCTCAATAACACCAACTTCAGTGAATAAAACGACTGTCAACACGGTGTTACAAAAGAAATTTAAAAAGCCAACAGAAAGGAACTGAAGATTTCAAGTATAACATGGATGTCGTAACTGCCCATCCAAGTTTAGATTGCAACCAATGCTATTAAAATAATAAAAATTGCATGAATAAGGTTTAGGAGGCTTTTCATTGCCTAAGAGCACATTCGGATTGAATTGATATTTTCATACGCTTTCTCTTTGAACGAGGTGTACCATTACCTACCCGAGACGTCTGTTCGTTCACAAGCGAGTCCTATATGACAAAAAAGAAAAAAAAGAAAAAAAAGAAAAAAAAAGAAGATACATGTAGTAGACTATACAGTGTTTACCGTTGTCTGTAAGACCGAGGGGGTAGTCTAGTTGGTCAATAATACGCAGGTTGTAATGGCCAGAAGTGGGTCTGGACTCATTTGTGTTGCCATATTTGTGACAAATGACGATCGTCGCGAGATTCGAAATTTCAATTCATGCATCCTGTTTTGGGATCTTGTTCTTTTTTTTTTTTTTTTTTTTTTTTCTTTTTTTTTGCTTTTGTTTGTTTGTTTGGTTTTTTTTTTCATGGAACCCGCGCGGCCTATGTCGTAACATGATTATGCGTTTCATTTCATTTCATTTCATTTATTACATTTAAAACGCATTTTCAGCAATATCAAAGAACATTCAAATGCGCTGTACAAACAATAATTATCAATAATTAAATGATTTATGCGTTATGATTATGATTGCCCTGTGATTTAATTCCCAAAAGCAGTTGCTTTCGGCCCCAACGTTCTTGACGAAATCTTACCTACATACGGCAATACCACAGCCTGGGCCGCAATCTGAAACGCGGAAGACCCAAAACAGTGTTTTTATTGATTACATAGTACCTTTTCAGGCATTAATCCTCTTGTCATTCAGTCGTTATTATTAGTGAGAATATTCTGTTTTTTAACATGCACCAAAAAAAGTCAACACAGAACATCAACACTGGAAGAGGTCAACTCATCCTGGCGGGGAACAAATTCTGCGTCCCCCTCTGGAACTGGATTCAACATAAGCCAAGATGTATTCTAGAAGGGAAATGCTATTGGCTTCCATGAAGAATATTTGTTCACTAGAAATTTGAAACACTCTTTTCATATCTTTTTCTCCTTCAAATGGGTTGGTTTCACCGTGTGTAGGGAAGATTGTGCTTAGCAGGTTGTTGCATCATTTGAAAGAGCAGCATAAGTCAAAAAAATGTTAGATGTTATTACACGACTGGTGTGATGATTTCCAGCTGGTGGCGGCGCATTAGACTGGCATTCTTAGTTCTTCTTGGCAAAGCAGGATATTGGCTGGCCAAAATTCCAGACCCTGAGCGTCCGGTTGAGGCAGTATTCAGTGGGGATATTGAGTCATTGCTTGCCTTCATCTCAAGATTCTTCATTCTTCTTTATCCTTGAACCTCACCCCACGCCCGTTGCTCTATGTTGTCAATCGGCTGCGCATCATATTCCAAGTATATGCTTGGCATATTATTTAAATATTGAAGTGACCTGAACAATGTTGATTTCACCCATGAAATCCGTCCTGTATATATAGTCAAAATTGTCTTCGTTTTGCACATGCTATTGTTTTATCTTCCTCTCTTGTTTGCAAAATTTCTTTTAACGAAGCGACTTCGTTTACAGCAGCTGCGCTCCGTATATATACAGCAATGATTTTCCGGAAACACCCGACGGGCTACGGACGTCACCGAATCATAGAGCGTACTACGTGTGGCTTGCCCTGGTGGTTAAGTCAAAATGCCATCTCATTGTTACTGTGAAACAGCGGAGACAGTTATAATAATTGAAGGCAATAGCAAAGAGATAAGTGAAACAATCACAATCATGTGCTCGACCTAAGCAGAAATCTTGGAATATGATGAACAGCTCAACCCCCAAGCTTAGGCAAACTCAACCTCCGATTCGATGAGCGGTGTCAGTGAGTGGACAGATGAAGTGCTTTTAAACCACAGATTCCATCATCGTGCATCCAATTCTCAGTATCAAAATGGCTGATGAGGAAGCTCCGTGGATTACAGCCAATTTTTATGTACATTTTCATCTTCAAACAGTTTTTTCCTTCCTTTAAGGAGTTTAGAAGAAGTAAAATTGATTATGGAAGGCAAAAACGAGCAGACGAGACATTTTTTGGAGTTGTAACACATTAGATTAAATAATAGTCTCCTGGACAGATTGTTGCCAGTGCATGTTTCACCTCTCATGCCAAGGAATCCGCACGCGGCATCATCATATTGATATGGTTCCTGGCGCTGCCCTGACCACTGCAATTTCTTTGTTTGAATTGTGTATAAAACCTGCATTTCATAGATCTATATATTATTATCTATATGTCATGTATGTTTCTTGTATGCCTTGTGGATAATTATATGTTTTTTTTTCCTTTGTAATCTATTATTTTAAGAATGATTTTAGTTTTTTCTTCATTTGATATTTACTTTAAGAAATCTGTGTTCGTCTTATATATAATAAATATATTCTCTCACTGCAGAGAAAGTTCATTTCATCTTGTTCTTGCCCAACTTGTAGCTGCTGTAAACGGAATATGACGTCATTGCGAGCGCACGTATACAGCTGCTGTATATACGGTAAGCTTTCCAATTCCAACATTCAAGACATTTGATTCTGATGAATTTGTTTATTTATGGAACATTTTATCACCTCATATTCGTAATTATGTTTGGATAGGTGTTAAAAAATAGATTCTTAAAAAACATCATTGTATGAACATTATTATTATCAAAAACTGGTTTTTTTTTAATGTTGATAAATTCTGTACATCACCCATAGATAAATTATGTTTCACTGTTGAGCCAACTCATTTCATGGGTTCGCTTGATCATGGTTCGACCTCCTTGATGGCATTACCAGCTAGCTCCATAGATAGACTCCTAAGTTTTGCGAATCCTTCCCGACAAAATTATTGCTGAAATTAAACCGCACAAAAAGCAAATGTCAGGTTTTCGATCAATTTAAGCAAGCATCTCATTAAAATTTCTTCCCATGCAACTGCTTCCAGTGGTTACTTTGATAGAAGAGGTATCCTAATTAAGGTTCAGAGGACTATTTTAAAATTGATAATGGATGTCCATGGAAGCAATCTGAAACAAACAAGAAGCGAGTTTATCTATACGAACCAGCATAATTAATTGGCCCTTTCCTATAATTTTGCTTTCACAGTGGCTGAAATAATTATTCCCTCTTAAATAATTACACTTTCAAAATTCCAAAATTAATAAATTAAGCATACAAAGGAATATTGAATGTTAATTGTAGTGATCAGGATGCAGTGATGTTTCTAATGGTTAATGATTGACCAATAGATGCATATTATGTTCGAAATCGCTGAATCTTAAATGGTATTCGGTTGTTATTTTCCTCTTTTCTCTTTTTTTTTTTTTTTTTGTTTTTGTTTTCTATGTTGTATTGCGTATATGTCTGTGTGGTGGAAAATTGAATTTCTCGCAATGATCAAGCGATGGTGGTGATGGTGACATGTGGCTTTTCAGACTTCCGGTGAAATAATGCCTTATGGCTTATGCCTAATCATGTCCGTTTGGATCCAGTATGGCTTAAATTAATATTTCGCTGTAAAAATCGCGACTATAGAAAATCTTCTACACTTGTTATTTTCACGACAGCAAAGTGCGTGAGAATAGTTCCTCTTCTGAGCTCTGATTGGCTAGATTCCGACTAATCCGCGCGGCTCTTTCATCGAGGGTCGGTCTGTTGTGACGTCACTGCGAGCTGTCTGGATGGCAGAAATGGAGCCGAATACTGAGGATTCTCATGTTCTGGAGGCCGGCGCCGATTCTCCCAAGGCCGCCCTCCTCCTTGTCGTCGGAGAACCCTTTTCCGAGGATCAAAGAGAATTAATTTTGGAGAGAATCACAACCGGTGAGTTGGAACTTCTTGCATTTTCTCCTTTGACAGCTCGCACCGGCTTCGCCGCCTATGACAAGTGCTTGTCAGAAATGGTGGGACTGGCTCAGTGTCGGTGCAGTGTAGGGCTCACTTGATGTTCACACTGGTTAAGAACGTTTTAATTTATTGGTATTTATGGTTTCCAAGGGTATTTTTCATGCTCCAGGGTCTGAATTTATTGCGTGTCATTGGCAAAGATTCGTCAGAACTTCACCTTACTTTTTCTCAAGAGCCACAAAAAGCCCACAATCGAAAATGATGTCATCGCCCTACATGTCATGAGTCATGCACTCATATTGATGGTAATCTTTGGATTATGTTATAATTAACTCTAGTGATTATTTCTATGTCTATTCTTTTTCTTCTGATGCTTACAGAACATTTTGATTCAATCAAAAATATAAATCTTGTGCATTGAACTGATCACATGTTGAAAATAGAATATATAAAAATAGACATCGAAATAATCACTAGTGTTAATTATAACATCTCCCTTTTTAACATAATTATTTACAAAAATATTTGCTCTTTTGGGGATGCTCCTATGTATAATTTATAATTCATACTAATAACAATCTAATTAATTTTAATTAATTCAATTGTTATTAGTAGTAATAATTTTTCATTCAATGTGAGGCTGTCTTAGCTGAGTTGCATTATTATGAGTCAGACTGAGACCCTGTTATGAGGTTCCCAAGATGAAGATAAAGATAACGAGTTTATTTCATTCAATGGGCATATTTAGATCTACATGCATATTTATGATATTATCAAATGAAAAGAAAAATGAGAAAGTAAGGAATTGAAAAGAATCTATGTCAACGAGTCCCCTCTGTCACTTCTGGCAGAACGGGGTATCTGAACATGTGTTTCTTCTGCGTAAGTTGGGATGAAAATATATCTTAGAACAAGAAATAATGCGTATGTATATTTGGTCATTAAGGTGTGGTGGCTCTGATTGGAGGTCTGCTTAGACTGCTTAGTCCTGTTCTATTTCTTCTGAATATTTCATTTATCGCAACTGGGAAAAAGCATAGGTCCAAGTAAAAGGATGCAATTTCTGTGGGATTTGTTGCAATTGAATTACAACCTAAACAAAATCGTCCATTTTGCAGCATTAGCCACTTTGTGTTTATTTCATGCATCAGTGCAGAATACTAATATTCAATGATTGCAGGCAGTAAAAATTACCCAGCACAGGTGAATCAGGCATCTCGCTGTTATTTGTCAGCTGACCAAATCCATTCTTCCCTCATCCATCAATATCATTGAATACACGTGTGATATGTGGTTCTTAGTGAATTCTTCTCTCATGATGAACTGTGTTTGTGAGCCTATGAGCAATGTTCCTTTTCACTATTTGCTATTGTAAAATAATCTGTTGTTGATGATTCATTGTTGCTGCTCACCTGACCTTTGACCTCCTTCCGCTTATTGTAGCCTCATTTTGATGTATGACCTTCGTTCAAATCCTGTTACGGGGTAAGCACAATTACACACCTGTTTGCTTTTCTCTGAAGATGGCTCAGCATTAACAAAGCTGCAGTGAATATGAGTAATCACTAATTGCAATTAATGCAATCTTAATGCACTGAATTTATTGTCTGGTATAACTTTCTGTGAGTTACTCTTGTGAGTTGTTAGTTTATTGCTGATGAATAAATATTAGTCTTGAGATATCAGATGACCAACAACGCTGCGCATATATGGAAACTTAGCCATCTTTGAGTTATTCAAAGTAGTTTCATGAAATTATTATTCACTCTGAAGTGATTCAGTGCAAAGTACTCTGTCTCATTTCTTGCGTCACGATAAGAGCCCTGTATGATATTAATTCTGATGTTCTTGATAAGCCCTTCAACTGAGCCTTCCATTAATAGTGTTATGCATTCATACTTTGAACATTCCAGCCTTCAATCCACTCTTTATTCTCACAAATGCAGGCGGCACTCGATGTAATGATAAATGCATTTTCACTTAAATCACATATATAATGTTCAATAATGTCACTAATGTTAAACATGTATTTCTTTGTTCTTTCAAATGATGGCAGCACATGGCACTCCTTACATAACCATTTAATTTCACACACGCACACCCTCTACACACACACACACACACACAGTCACACACCTCTTCTACACACAACGCTTCCCTCGGTTTGCTTCTGTGAGCAGCCTTGGCCTCATTGTAGGAGTTAGAGGAAACATGATATCTAAGGAGGCAGGGAAAAAACTCCCGTCTTGACTTCTCTGCTTGCTCGTGATTTCCGATTGAGGAGATATTTCCTCCTCTAATTCAGTCACTTATTGTGTCTGCAGCCGACAGTTAATTGCTCAACATTTCCATGCGCAGTTAAGATGATCATTATGGACTACATAATATGAAAAATGAGGCGACTGAAAATACGTGTGAATAATGCAAGAGATGTAACTACCCCAGCAGAGATGGCATCCAGTATGTTCTCCACTTGATTAAATTGCTTCGATATTCATTAATTGTTTTGAGGTAGACCGTAGACATGATCCAAAGATCTCATCTGCTGTAACACATGCTAATCCCTCTGTTACCATGGCAACTGGATGCGTTTTTGTTGATGCAATTCAGATGGGCAATGGTCAGACATCTGCTGTTTTGATGTTTACCTGTGCATGTGCATGTACTCAGCAGCTGTCGTCGTTTCCCCCTATAGTCTGTGGTTTTATGTTCGTTCAGTTGCATTGCCGTTTGCTTCACTCGGTCTAATATATATTTCTCCCAGTTTTGTTAGTTTCTCTGCGCATTTTGCTTTGTAATTGTAGCTAAGGTAATTGTGTATTAGACAAAATTATCAAGAACTGATCTTGAGATTCATTTTATTGCTGATTATATGGCCAGAATGCGGTTTTGGTTTTATTATTAATTTTATGCCAAACGGCGGACGATTTCTTTCACTCTTTATTCATAGATGAAACATAAAAAGCACCCATTACACGCACTTCACTTGGCATCTATGTCTTCGGGATGTAGTTTCAATTGAATTGTGATGTTTATGTGCTTTGCTGTTTCGCCCAGAAGCCTCGTTCTGGAATTCTATTTACTGTTATGAAAATGTTACCTTTCGGCTGCCAAATGTCATAAAATATGCTCTCTCGTCAGTAGTCAGTTTGTGTTTATGGGGGCAATGCATCGAGCTTACTCACGCTGGTCAAGTGGTCAGAATTATTGATAAAACGCCGGTCAATGGGTCTGAATATTGTTATGTCATTTGTGGCTGTCTGAAGCGTGATGTCATGTCCTGGCTTCAACCGTACTTGGCCTTATGGTTATTATTACGCAACCTCTTCCTCTTTGCTCGCTTCTCTGCTTTGCTTTGATTTATTTGAAATTTTACTCAGCGACAACTCCTTTTTCACGTTCTTTTATTCATGAGTGATCTTAATGTATACCGTTCTCTTTTGTAAACATCCTTTTTTCTAAGAGGGTCACTTATAGAAACAGCGCTTCACTTTTATGTTGACTATCAACTTGTGATATTTCAGCGTGTCTTGTGAATACATTTTACTCCATATTCACCGTTATCCCTTTCGAAAACCCAAATGTTTCGCATTCCTTTATAGAATCGTTGGAATGCAGCCACTTGGCGCAACATTTCAACAAAAATGTTCCAATATATGTCTGTGAGGGAATGTTCTCAATATGTCTCTGATACGAGGCACCAATAGAATAATATTATATCACAGATATTAGTCCATTGAGCTGTCAAATTGATGTCCATCTATTTCATCTATGGCCAATATCGCTTCGGAATAATTGCTGGTCTTGTGCGAATGAATGGGTATACCGGCCCGCATGTATATACCGGTATGCCCATTGAATACAGCGCAGATTTGTCGATCGATTTCTGATCAATACATGCGATTGATTTAATTGTTTTTCTGTCAAAGGCATAATTAGATCACACTTACTCCGTCTGGACTCGGTTCTGTTTGCGGTTTCATTATTCATGTTTTGTATGCTGCTTTTTTTTTTCTGGAATTTTTTTTCCCTGGGTGTGCAAGTATTTGAGGGGAATATCTGGAAAAGGGAAATTGTGTTACATAATATATGGTTTCGAGCTCTCAACATGTACTCGATAAAATAGGATTATGCTCTGTTGAATGTATGCTAACCAAAGGGACTTGGTCACGAAAACTGCCGTTCTTTTAATACACTCAAAAATCTATGCATCCCGATAGAATGGTGTTATAACAGGATGATGTCATCAATTTGAGTCTTACATATCAGGGTCGCATGTATTATTGAGGTCTTTGCCAGCAACACAGTAATCCCATGCTGTTGCGCAGACAGACGTCCAACGCCATCATCCATAAGTCACGCATGCTTAGCTTTAAACAATCGAATTATTCTTTCTTTTTTTTCTTCTTCCAGAATTGAAGTCAGTCGACGCTCCAGACTGTGACATCAACGCCGAGCTAGCCGCCGTCGCTACCCAGGCCCCGGAAGTGGTCGCCGGCTCCAATGGTAGGTCACGTTATACGACCGGCGTGCCGTATAATTATGCGTATAATTAATTATACGAGGTCATCGTAAATCCATCGCTATTTTCCGTCTGTACTTAAACCCGACAGAAATGCATATTATATACCGAGCGACGATTCAATTGCCGTTGTGTTGAGGTGTTATAATTACGTAAGCGCGAGGAATTATATCGCCGTCGGCCGGGTTCTGTGTAGCGATTTTGTGCGCTTGGATCTGGGATTACTCAGCGCATCTGTTTCGCCCAAAACAGCTGAATTCCAAGAACTGATCGAAATTGGAAGGGAGGGAGCGTTCGTTATGAGTGGGAGGGGAAGGCGCAGAGGGAGCATTCATTTGTTGTACAAGATATCTGTTATCTTTGCTCGCTGCGATAAGCTTGGATAATTGGCCCTTGGCTTTAATAACACTTTATCTTTGTATAACGTACTGTTATTGTAAGGGTATGTGCACGCTGGTTTTTCAATATTGTTGGTTTTTTTTTTTTTTTTTTTTTGGGTTTTCGCCGCGAAACATCAAAAGCAGAAGCCGATCGCGGATGGAATTCCATTCTCTGTACAATAATTATTTTTTTCTTTCTCATTCTTATCGATTTTTTCCCATCTTTCGATATAGCATTTCTGCTCTGCGCCGTTGTCGATTTCCGTGTTTATTATTCTTGTGCATGGGAGTTTGTACATATTATGTAATATTATTGTTATGGAGTGCATGCATACATTATAAATTAACATTGGATCGACGCCTGTATATCATAATTATCTCACAGCAAGTAAGAGATGCGCTAATTCATAAGAGAATACGTTTGCCATGCGTGTAACGAACCGTCGCATTGAAACACGGCCCGCAGCTACATGTGTACGGAAGCACAAAGATGACGCAATGGTTGTCTGTTGTGCAATTAGACCTCTCGCTAGTCGCTACATTAGAGCGATTACCATCCATGCGCTGTATACACAGGAACGATCGCATTTCACTTGCTTGAATAGCGATTATATCGCCTGCCCGTTATTATTGGCAAACAGCCAATTCTGAGTGCACAGAGCACGTGCTTCCTGTGAGTGACTCATGTTTACTTTAGGCTTCTGTTCAAATTACATCTGGCGTTCACTTCGGTCTGTAGAATCATAACGCACTCTTATATTTTACAAGGTTTCTCTCAAGTGTGGCATTTCCAATTTCCTACACACGGGGTTTCTGTATTGGTTTACAGACTTCACGTTCACCTCACTCATAACACTCTTTTTTTTTTTTTTTTTTCTTCCTCCACAGGAGAGCTTCTCATCCACACTGAGTCTCCCGCCCTCCGTCTCGATGTGCTCATCAACCCATGCACACAGACGCTCTCGGCTAAACTCTCGACATTTCTGCAGACGCCCGCCCCTTACCACCACATCATCTACTCTGGCCAAGTGGTCCACCCTTCTGGCGGCTGGATTCTACAGGATGACATCTTCTCCCTCTCGCAGCTGGCAGCTGTCAGCCGTGAGCCAGAAGTTGAAGTGGCGTTGCGCTCCCTGCCTGAAGCGGGGACCTTGTCCATCAACTCGCTGGCGGGCGTTGATTGGGTCGACGCGAATTTGAGCAAAGTTTCGAAGGCGTTGAAGGTCAAGTTAAACCCTGAAGCACAGCTCAGCGAAATCAACGGATTGCTGCAATTCTCGGCGTATCTTTCGTATTCCATCAAAGTGCGTTCCATGAAAGAGCTTCTCGCCTCTTCTGATGTCGTTGGCAACATCCGATTCAGCCGCCCCACCCTCTATATCTTCCCTGGGGCTCACGGAGACTCCACCCTCTTTGGAATCAGTGGATTCAACCTCCTCATCAACGGAGGATTCGGCCGCAAAGCTTGCTTCTGGGATTTCGCCAGGCACCTCGACCGCATTGACGCGATGCTCATCACGCATCTGGGCTACGACAATCTGTTTGGCTTGAGTTCCGTCCTGCAGAGGAAGCAGCAGGAGAACGTTCACCCGGAGATCGGATACACGTACTTCAACTGCATCGAAGGAGAGAAGCCACAGGCGAACGGAGAGAACGGCCACGAATCCAAGATGAACGGCCTGACTGTGAATCTTGTGGAAGAAGGCAACCGCCTCATTGAGAACATGCAGCGCCTCAACCTCACGCCTCACCCCTGCACTGGGTCCGTGGATGCCAAGGGCCAACTGCAGCCCATCAACCTCTACCACAAGATCGGCCACGGTAACCTGGACATGTACATGTTGAACCCCGCGCAGGACAGCCGAGAACTGAAGGAGTTCCTTGGCCAGTGGAACAAGAGCGTGCGTAACTTTAACAGCAAAGCCACGTTCCCACTTCCCAATGCATGCAGCATGTGCTGCCTCCTGGTGTGGCGTCCCTCTGCCGTCAATGACAACATCACTCGCATTCTCTTCCCGGGCAATGTGCCTCAGGCGAGAGTTTTTGAAGGTCTTGAGAAGCTCAAAGGTCTGGATGTCCTGCAACACGACATGTGCACATTCGCCTCTCTTCACAAGCCGCCTCCTGCCAAGCGAACCGCCGCAGCTTCTTCAAATACCAGCCGCTCAGCCAAGCCACCAGCTAAAGCTCCCTCAGCCAGGCCAGCTGCAAGAGGCAATGAAAGTAGGTCAGCCCCCCCAAAAGCCACTGATAAACCTGAGGTGAAGAAAGCTCCCGAACCGAAGAAAGTAGCGGAGAGACGAGTGCCTGCCAAAGCCCCGGTCACATCAAAACCAGTTAAAGACCTCAAGAACAAGAAGGCTGCTGCAGACAAGAGCATCACTAAACCCTCGCCAAGCACATCCTCCTCGTCCACTGGCAAAATCACCCCCAAAGCCAGCACCACTCCCAGCAACACTCCGACAGAAGGCAAGTCCCCCCCTCCTGAAACGACCACATCTACTGGCGTCCTTGAGGCTGCCATTCCCAAAGCAGCTGAAAAAATTGAGCAGGAGACCCCACCTGCACCCTCCCCTGAAGACGTCCCTCCTGCTCCTCCAACTCGTGAGGAGCCCATCTTGAAGCTGACCGATGATGACTTATACAAGCCATCGGGTGATGCCGGTCCGGTCCCTGTGCCTGGTGCTGTCCTGGATGATCAACCAGTTACTGCTGCTTCGGTTGAAGCTCCCAACGTCAACCTCCTTGACACGGAAGAGGCGTGCTTACCAGAGGCCGACCAGGCACCTCAGTCCAATGGAGACGCTGCACTGGAACAGCCAGAAGCTCTCCCTGATCCGAACCAGTTTGACAATGCTGCATTTGAAGCCATTGCGCAGTCGGCTAATGAATCTCTCAACGCTAAAAACCTGGTTGATGACCTGCAGGAAGAGCAGTCAGTGCACATGGATTTGGTCAGCCATGAACCTGAAGATCAACAGGACGCCCTCTCTGAGAAGGTCTCCTGCATGGTGTTTGAGGAAGAGGCAGTGAAGGCAGAGCAGAGCCCGGCAGTAGAAAGCACCCCTGAGTTAAGCCCCTCTGAGCCAACTTCTGAAAAGTCGTCTATTGAAGCATCTTCAGCTGAAGGTGAGACTACTCGAGAAGCAACCCAACCTCAATCAGTCTCGCTTGAACCCGAACCTGTTCTTGATTCAGCTCCAGTTGAACCTGAACCTGGTGTAGAATTAGATCCGCTTGAACCTGAATCAGCCCCGCTTGTACATAACCCTGTTGTAGAATCAGTCTCGTTTGAACCCGAACCTGTTGCAGAGTCGGACCACTTTGAACCCGAACCTGTTGCAGAGTCGGACCACTTTGAACCCGAACCTGTTGCAGAGTCGGACCACTTTGAACCCGAACCTGTTGCAGAGTCGGACCACTTTGAACCCGAACCTGTTGCAGAGTCGGACCACTTTGAACCCGAACCTGTTGCAGAGTCGGACCACTTTGAACCCGAACCTGTTGTAGACTCGGACCACTTTGAACCTGAACCTGTTCCAGAATCAGCCTTGCTTGTAGATAACCCTGCTGTAGATTTAGACTCGCTTGAATCTGAATCTTTATCAGAATCTGCCTTGCTTGATTCTAAATTTGTTTCAGAATTATCGGCTGATGAACCTCAACCGGTTCCAGAGTCATCTGCCATTGATCCTGAACCTGTTTCTGATTCTGCCCTGCTTGTACATAATCCCGTTTCAGAATTAGTCTCACTCGATGCTGGACATGTTCCAGAATCAGGCCCTCTGAATCCAGACCCCATTTCTGAACCAGCCCCGCTTGAGCTTGACCCTGAACCTGAGCATGTGTCTGATTCATCCCCTTTCGCGTCTGAGTTTTCCCATTCTGTACCTGCTTGTGATTCTCCCCCAATTGACTCGCTTTCTGCGGAATCCTTTGTTGTGCAAGAATCTATTTCTGAGTTATCCTCTTCTGAAACTGAATCCCTTTCTGAATCAGCCCCAGTTGTACATGAACCTTTTTCAGAAGCATCTCTGGTGGAACCTGAAGCTGTTCCAGCATCAACTCCTGTTGAACCTGAGCCGGTTGCTGAGCCATCTGAACCTTCTCTTGAATCAGGCCCTGTCAATCCTGAGCCAGTCATTGAGTCGGCTCCTGTTGAACCTGAACCTGTTTCCGAGTCAACTGAAGCAGAGCCTTCTCTTGAATCAGCCCCACTAGAACCTGAACTTGTTCCTGAATCAGCTCTTGTCGAACCTGAGCCAGTTTCGGAATCATCGGAAGCTGTACCTTCTCTTGAATCAGTCCCTCTTGAACCTGAATCTGTTCCCGAATCAGCCCCAGTTGAACCTGTTCCAGAATCAGCCCCAGTTGAACCTGTTCCTGAATCAGCCCCAGTTGAACCTGTTCCAGAATCAGCCCCAGTTGAACCTGTTCCTGAATTAGCCCCAGTTGAATCTGAACCTGTTGCTGAATCAGCTCCAATCGAACCTGAGCCATGTGCTAAAGATGTTCCAGTCGAACCCATTCCTGAAGAAAAAACTCCAGAAGGATTACTTGCAGATGAGGCTCCAGAAGCAGTATCAATGGAGGAGAGCTCCCAGCCAACCAAGAGTGAGCTGGAGGAGCTGGGCATTTACGAGAATTCGGCTGAAGGATCAACTCCTGAGTACTCGAAGCAGTTGGAGGATCTTGGAATCTTTGAAGCTCCGCCTGCACAGGATGAGGTTGAGGAGGACAGTCTGATGGAGGAACAGTCTCCCGCCAAGCAGCCTCCCTCACTGCCTCTTGATGGACAGGGTTTCAGTCTGCTGGACGGTCCAGCTGATGAGTCATCGCCACAGGAGACCAATCCGTTCGTCATGGGCGACTCTGCCTCACATTCCAATGGCCATGCTTTTGAGCTCCCAAAGGACTTCCCACCGACCGGAGAGCCAGGGCAGTTCTCTCCTCATGAGAGAGATTCCTTGGAGAGGGAAGAGGCGGCGGCTAGTTTTGATCCTCTGAAGGAATGGGGCCAACCTATGGGTCTCCCTGCCCCTGATAATGCAACAGCTGCTGCAGCTAAGAAGCCAGCTGCCAAGAAACCAGCAGACGCAGCTGCCGCCAAGAAGAAGCCTTCGCCCACTGCCAGGCCGCTTGCCTCCTCAACCGCCAAGAAGCCAGCATCCTCCCTGTCGAGAGTGCCCAAGGCGAAGGAAGATCTGAACACCAGCAAAAGCACCAAGCGACCCGCCACAGCCCCCGAGCCAAAGAAGCGACTGAGCACTGCCCCCCCCGCCCCCACCGGAAGGGGCGCCACCAAGGCCCCTGGCAAGCGAATGTCCACGGCCACTGGGGGTAGAGCAGCTGACCTCTCCATCAACAAGGCCGCGCCTTTGAAGCCAGTGACTCCATTCTATGTGGATTTGACCTACATCCCCAACCATGGAGAGAGCGGATACGTTGACCTGGAGTTTTTCCGCCGCGTGCGTGCTCGCTACTACGTGTTGAGCTCCGTGGCTCCTAGCTCCTCTGTGCTCAACGCTCTCCTCGAAGCAAAGCAGACATGGGACAACGCCGATCTAGAGGTCACCTTGATCCCGACCTACGACACTGACACTCTGCGTCACTGGATGGCACTGCATCGAGATGACCTCAGTCTGCACAAGATCTCTGTCGCTCCATCTGCCAGCCGTTGTACCATCCAGCTGCATGATCAGGACAACAGCTGCGCTGCCTATCGACTGGAGTTCTGAGACTGTGGTCCTTTTTTTCGTAGGTTTATCTTTTTGTCAAAACCTTTTTGTCACTGATCTTCGCTTCACTTTTTATAAAGAAAAGAAACTCTGAAAAAAAAACAACAATTATATCCACATGAATGAAATATTTGTAATTTTGAGTCATTTAAAAATGCAGTATTTGTGGGGTTTTTTTGCGTGTTTTTTTTTTTTTTTTTTTGCTTCTTGTAGTGGTCTAGTCTCGGTGTAACCCCTTGCCTTCGTTGTGCTTATATTCCCCTCTTCATGCATAAATTATCTGCTGCCATCCTTGGCCAAAAAAAAAAAGAAAGTTTTTTAGTTTTTTATGTTGCCTTTAACAGCATTTCTGTGATTCGCTTTTTGCTGCTGTGAGAGTATTATTTGTCACGTGACTATGACGTCACAGTGCCTCTTCTCAATTCAGTTGTTTAGTCAGATTAGAGCGAGCCAAGATATCGCTTTCGTGACCTTTGGGGGCGTTTCCACCAATTATGCTTAATTCATTCGTTCACCGCTGAACAAAATTTCACTCAGTATTTTGTAAAATAAATTCTTGTCCCTTGATGTAAGTAAAACTTTTTTTATCACATAAACATCTCTTCATTTTGATTGAATTCTGTCTCTCTACCATGTTATATTTTGCATTGTAGATTGGAATTTTTTTTTTCTTCCAATAATCAAAAATAATTATGCTCTGTAAACTCATGTATCATCTTGTATTTCTTTGTATGTAATATGCTTTCTTTTCTTTCTTTTTTTTGTATTTTTTTTTCATATTTTTTTTTTTTGCGTGTTGCACATGCATTAATGCTATGAGGCATGAAATCAACGATAAATAAAATTTCGATGTTCCATTTTGTCTTCTTTTCTTTTTTTTTCAAATTGATTGGATGATGCAAATATAATTTAGCCGGACTTCTAAGTTAGGCCAACTCGTGAATGCATGACTACACATGATTAAAACAAAGGGAAGCAAGCTGTATTCAATTATGCGGTTTGTGACCCTTTGATCAATTAAACGCTCCAGATGGCTTCTGGATACTACACTTCAGGAATCCGTCAGCCCTCCCAGAATGCAAATTTGTCAAAAGTCTGATTGCTTTTGAGTAAAGCACTCGTTTGAGTAAATTCCAGTCAATTTCATCGTCTTATCATAGTCATCTTGTCATGGACACTCGAAAGAATGTTTACCAGCATTCATGGATTGGCTGTACGTACAAAAAAAAAAAAATAAATAATTATAAAAAAAAAAAATAAAAAATAATAATGAATCAATTTTTGATCGCGAACGGTTTGAAAATGAAGAGCATAGACTTGTGCACCGTGCAAAATATTCTTGTAGACCCAGACATGGATTAATTATTAAGCCAATTATAAATCGTTCAGTTTCTTTTGCACCTAATTATTTATTCAAGATGCCTCGAACATCCCGGCCACTCCAGAGCCGGACACATAGCTCAGATGGGCTCACGGATCAAGTCTCGCATCTACCGCCAGTCGAACCGATCCGACTCCCACGAAGTGTATGCATCTGTTATATACAGGGTGATTCAAAAGTTTATTCATTTGCTATTTTGCTATCTATCAAAGATTCTTGAGCGAAGCCCCAAGTAGTTTACAGTAAAGAGATAATAATTGGTAGATTCATAGCGCAATTGAAAGCGCCTTCGCTTAGTGTACGTTATGATCACATGCGTTGGAATAAGCAATGAAAGCTAGGGCCATGAACCCCGCTTGGTCGTGACTTATCTGTGAATTCAATCGCTATATTATTCTAATGAAGTGGATGCTTTAACGTAGATTGTTATCTAAATTGTAACAAGAACATTTATTCTAAAGAGTAACGACGAAAACCTGTTTCTTTTATAATTACGTGTATGTAGAATTAGCAAACTTAATTTGCAAACAACAAAATCAATAATATTGATTTTGTTGTTTGCAAATTGACCAAAAACCAAAAATATTATTTTTGGTTTCACTTCCAACAATATGATTATGCTGGAATATTAAATCAAGGATCGAAGAATAATTACTGGCATGATCGAAGAGACTTAATGACTCATGGCATAGTGTTATTCAACTCATCTCTATGCGTTTGAATTATACACAATGAACAGGAATTGATTCATTGTTATCTATATGTGCCCTACCATTGTGTAACACTAGTTGGCCGCGTGTTGTGGCGTCGTCTGCTCGTTAGACAATGGGTGCCCTACCGCAAGGCGTGGGTGACCGTAGTCCTCCGTTCCCACAGCTCTACGAATTTCAAGGAGTTCTATTACCATCCGCACGACCATTGCTCCCAGCATCCCGATCCGAGGCCTCTCTTTTTCCCCTCTTTCCATGGTCACTATAAATGTTCTTTGTTCCTCATCTTCTCAAAACATGGGCTAAAATTTTGCTTGTTTTCTTTTGGTGCTCTTTATTTAGCGTCCTTTGTGCTCCCATTCTTAATTGATAGAACTCGCAGGGATTCGATACGTAGTTCAGATTTAAAAAGACACCATGCAACATGTAGCTGTGGAGATTGTATTTGAACATACATCAACCATCGCTCGTAAAAAAAATGGTCCTCGCGTGTCCCCCGTTGCCATGACAAGCCTGTCATTTGTTCATGCGATTATTGCAGATTCCGGTTTCGGCGAACCATTAAAAACGCTCAAATTTTGCACAAATTAATAATCTTTTAGCAAATTTGGGCTCGGTCTTATGTTTTCTGTATACATGTACTCACATTATGGTATGAATGTATGTCGGATAGACGTGTATTTTATGATTTTTATTTTTTTTTTTATATTTTTTTTTTTTACAATGAGGAGATAACCCGATGGCTCATCTTGTTTATTAACAAACTAATTTCCATATCTATACAATGCAAGTGTTGACAGAAGGCTTCTTCGACAACTTTGCTGAAGGAAGACAGGGTGATATTATATAGCCTGTAATTATCCATATGATGTCTTCTTTTCTTTTTTCTTTTTCTTCTTCTTTTCTAGGATGACGATAGTTGTACTGGCTCCCATTGATTCATCTTGCCCACGAGATTACGTGTTCTTTTTGAAACGATGTGTCTGCTGGAATACAATTCAACACCAATTATTATCCCACTTTCTTATAATATAGAGATAATGTATGTGTTATTGTTCGTTTTTACAAAAATGAACGGTTGAATCACTAAAGTTGGCGTGGTATGCATCCCCAGAGATCTCTCTGGAAGAGTCGTGCCAAGGCATGTAATCGTGCTTTTGAAAAGAAATCAACCTTGGCTATAAGAATGCAAAACAATAAAGAAAAGAAAATGTTGATTAACAATACAAAGGAGATCTGAGGGCAACACACGTACTCTTCTATTCATGTCAATCAGGTAAGTGGGTGCCAGAGCTAGGTTGGTGTCAGAGGTGTTTTGAAGAAGACTTCTGTTCATTTCGTTACCTGTTGTGCAAGATTCTATTGGCTTTTGTTAATTCAAAGAGGCCAAGATGGAATCGATATGTCTGCTTTTTATAATTATTACATAACAAACAGGGACGCACTTAGAATCATAGCTCCTGAAGTATTCGCAGCAATGTGTTCTCGATGACCTTTTCTTCACATTTAACCCCGTCAAGGCGACGGGGCAAAAGGTCACGTGATCATTCCGCACTACACTATATGACTAACGTACATTCAAGACAAATTATTATACGAATTTCAAAGAAAAGCTTCAAACGAGATTAGTACGAGGTTTCCTTTAAAATCGCGAAAAAATGCTCTACAAATCAAATCTTCCCAATCTAGCACACAGCATAATTATTTGAGGAGACCTCATCATAGCATACAAGATCTTAGACCACTACGATCCCTCTGATCCTCTTATAGCCCCATGACGTAGATCGAGAGGCAGGAAATACTTGCTCACAGAATCATCTTATTCTTATGAAAACAAAATAAAAAAAAAAAAAAATAAAAATTCCTTATGGTTTGGCCCTTACGATATTCTACGAAATCTAATGCATTCCATTGATTCAATTTCTGGGAAAACATGTTTATTACTTCCTTCGAATCTGCTCCAACTTCTCCGTACGTATTTGAAAGTGCGAAGAAAATTTCGAAAATTAGGGGATTTGAGTATTTTTGAAAGATTTGATCAGTAATCAGGCTGCATGTGGAACGAGTGCTAACTCTCAACTTGCTCAAATTAAATAATGAAAATATGTAGAAGCCACTTGGGATTTTACAATATATTTATTATTTAGTATAATAATTACATGTACAGGGCGATTCAAAAGTTTATACTCAGGGATTGAGCGTTTCCCAAAAAGTGTAGTAGTAGTGTAGTAATAGGGCCTCATAAATTAAGGCACTACGTATTCCGAGATAATTATCATTCATAATTGGAGTGGCCTCTTATCCACACTAAACTATACTTATATTTCAGCTTTCTATCCAATTCAGGCTATATAATTTCGGAATACCCACAAGGTGACTCTTCTGTTAAAAGACAAACCCATATCACTGCACCGTTTTGTTTTTGAGGGTATTTCTTGACTTTACAAATTGCTTCAAATTACTGATTCGACGTTTGGAGTTCGGAGGTTGATCTCAACTCATGCATCTCGGAAGCCGCAAAATGAACGCTTGAGTTGAAAAATGATTTAGGATTGTTCTGGAGGATCGATCAACGAACAGTTGACGGCACCGACAATGTTTGCATTTTCCTTTGCAATTTCCTGCATTATTATTTCGGCTGTTAGTTATATATATTGTCTCAGCTAACCTCATTCAAAGTTGACAAGTAAGCGAATCCTAAAGTATACTTGCATTACTAATACGGGTGAATTGTGTTTCCCATGTAGGCATGTACACGTATTTGTTTGATTTGATATAATCTTGTATTGATAATCAAGAAAGCCGTTTCTATAAAATTAAAAACAGAACCCACATTGAGCGCCGAAGGGACACAATTTGATATTTATCGTGCATATATCCCTTCATAACCACCATTTGGACCATTTTCTCATATGAAAAAAATGCGTATGATTTGAAATGAAGGTTTACTTTTTAAGACAGGACCCTTTTTAAGCGTTAAAAGAGAGCAATTACTCAGCACAATCTATTAGTTGCGTCATAGCGTTGCATTCATTTGTAAACACGTTTAATTGATGCAATGTCATTGCACAATGCATTTCTTACTGATGTTACGTAATTGCGGTGCAGCATTCCTTAGAATGGCAAGCAGAGGACAAGCCACCGATATTGAGAGGAGAGAGCAGCCATCAAGTCACTGAAACATAGAAATCTCCCTGGATCGATAACATACCTGGTGAACTCCCGAAGAATGGAGGAGAGCAAGGGGTGGATATTTTCCTAATGCTATGTCAAAAGATATGGAATGAAATGGCCCTCCGAGTGGACACACTTAATGGTTATATCTCATGCACAACCCAAGGAAGGGAATTTGCGCTTGTGCTTCTGCACCATCAGCCTCATCAGCCATGCTAATAAAATCCTCATGATTATTACCCTCGACCAGTTGAATCAAAGATCAAAGAAAACAACATGAAAATTAATAGGAATAATTAAAATATTAACTATTTTTTATACACAAATACACTGTGTACCTTGCACTCACCCAAACTTACCTCCAATATTGTAATAAAAATGAGCAACGTGTGCGATTCGACTCAGCAGCCCACACAACTCTTTTGCGACCTAAACATCTTGATAATATCAGACTCACCTGTCGAGTGCACCAACGATAGCGTGATAACCAAAAACAAAGGATTCAGTGGCAGGCCCCATTATCATTTTACTCATACCTTGTCATGCAATGGAACATAATTATGTGATAAAGTCATATCCAGTTCCGATGAACAACGATAATAGCTTATTTTTTCGAGATGTGTTACCCGGAAACACTCTTTAGAAGCAAAAAATAATAACCCTAAAGATACATCAATGTTTATTGAGCTGATCACCGGAAGTTCTGGAACCATTGGTTCCTTTTTCCTGTTTTTTCTTCTCCCTTTATTTCTTTGGGAAGGAGGGGTGGGGGTGGGGCACAGGCACTCCAGGTTATTTGGATGATCTGTTAATTAACGTCAATATAAGTTGAGACACACATATAGCTCACACTCCCCCAGCACCAATAAACCATCTCATATGTTCTAAATTCGCTGATGACTATGATGTTAAATTCAATCCCTCTAAAAGTAAGCTATTGGTCTTTGGTGGTTTTGATTTTGTTCCAGTTGTTAATTTCATGGGTGGCACTGTTGATGTCGTTGAGGAAGCACTGCATTTGGGGAATTATATCGGGGATGTCAGGCATTGCGAATTAGTGAAGCGCATGTCCAATGATTTCATGACAAACGTGAACATGATTAAAGCTAATTTTGGGAATACTCATGTTGATATATTGTTTATAAGTTGTTCAAAACGTTTTGCATGCCATTATACGGAGCACAGCAGCTTCACTTGAGTCACCCTTCAACGAAATTTATAAATATATCCTGGCGCAAATCCTTGCGATCCTTATTGAACCTCCCATATAGAACACATGGCACTCTTCTTCCTCTAATATGTGAAAATTTTGCAATAGAAATCTTTGTTTCATTCGATCCCTACACATGTCGTCTAATCCTATCATTAAGAATGCCTACAATCTTGTTCGTGCAAGCAGCTGCTCATCATAGAAACCAAATTATGTCCATGAAACCTTCCAATAGAAATAATGGTAATCTTCAGGATATTACAAACGCAAATTTAATTAAGGATTTACTGTACATGCGAAACATGTGTAAATACGAAATAACGTTTTTAAGTCGTTGACATTTATTAAACGCCCCTGATTTGTGATAATCTGGTCATTCATTCATGGACGTTGTAATCAAAATAAGCCTCACTGAGTAGCACTTCCATTTGATGGATAATACACAAGTTAACAACCCTGAAATTGATACATGCGTCTGTTTCACGCACCTGTGTCCTTCACTAATGGAATCACTCAATTCTCAGAAACCACAATTGAATTGAGTTGATTAATTTAGCCAACAGAATCGATGAAGTGTACCTATTCGACCCGAGCAGACTCATTCCCAGTTCTTTGCCATGATTGTCGGCAATGAATGAGTCATTGAACGAGTCAATGAACGAGTCATTTTGACGGAACCATTAACAATGTAACTAAGAGCACCAAGAAAACCAAACTGGGTCTAATTGTCCGGATGTATTAAAAAATAAGCAACAATGAGCAAAAAGAGTTTCCGTTGCACAATTCCAAGAACACAAAATTATATTTTTCTGCGAATTTTTATTTAGTAATTCTGCTTGCATTCATAGCAAAGAAAAGTTGAGCCATAAGCAAAACACACAATTAAAACACTCAAGAGCAATTAAACGATTAATTTCATTTGGTTTCTGACTTTGAGAGATAATGCTCCCAATTAAGTCGAAATTTGGAATAATATTAATTGTCCTTCATCTTCGAATGCCACTTTTACATCCGAGAACTCAATATTATTTTTAGCTTTTTGAGCCTCTACACTGTACACAGAATACTCAGAATAACCAGTTTAAAGCATTTTATCATACAAAATGACGTAATCAGAAGCTCAACACAAAATACAATACATTTAATCGATATACTACAAATAAAATTATATTATTCATAAGGTAAACGTATTTAAAACCCAAATATTCAGATTAATAGAATGGGAATCCAAGAATCAAAAATGGAGTAAGATAGGAATTGATCGACATTAATTTTGTGCTCTCATTACAATCACTGTTCATCTGATGTTCTATGTTCATTATTCAAATCCTATTGCACAAGTTTTTATGGTTCTCCTCTTTGGTCGCTAAGTAATATAAATGATTTCATTGTTTGTTATAAAAATGTATTAAGCGATTACTTAATTTGAATCTACGCACGAGATCAAAATATGTTTACCTGTTAATGCACCAACCAGACTTAGATACACAGCTTATGTACAGATTTTCTTCTTTTTGGAATAATTGTTTTAAAAGTGATAATGTTTTGATTCAATTGTGTGCAAACTTATCTCTTACTTCTAATTCTGTTGTGGCTAAAAATTAAAACAAGAATCAATCAGAGATGTGACCAAGGAAAATTTTTTAATTAAGCTATTGATGAACATTGATCAAGGAAACATGAACGTAATCGCAGCAATATTAGTTCATGATGCCAAACTATATGTATCAATTTATGAATTTACAGCAGAATCCCGCAACCAATGAGCTAAATATGCATTTCTGCATGACATGACTTTACATTATCATTTAATGTACGATGAAAGTCCATGAAATTCAACAATTACAAGGATTGTTAATACTACAGCACCTATAGGCTGTGTAGAAACACCCAATGCGCCAGATGAACTAACTCAGTCTGCATGTTGACAGAAGTTGACATATTTATGGCTCTATCGGAGATCAGCTGGGCTCAGCCTAGTAGACTTGCTATGTGCAGTGGACTTATTAAATTGAAGTAAGCCAAGTCAATTATCATTGCAGTATACCACCAGACAGTCAAAGAACGTCACAATTGGCCAAATTTGATGGCAATAAAAGTTTAATGATCAAACAAATTCAAAATAATAATCAATTTTGCAATTAAATGTTTAAATGACCACAATGATCTTGAGCTTCAAGCAACTTCATTTAAAATCAAGATTTTGTAAGAGGTGTATGCATGGCATATACTCTGTGAATTTCAAGTCCACAACTTTAATAACCATTGAGTTATCGGCATTTGAAAAAGTCATAATTGCTATTATGCAAGATAACGCAAGAACGGTGCATCTAGGGGCAGAAATAATTCCAAGCTTTATTTTACATATCGATGCAGTGAATCAGTTGATGCCAGTTACAAGTCGCTAGCATTACTAGTCAATGAGTTAGTAGCGATCAAATTTGAAACTTTGAAAAATCACTGCGACCTTGAACTTTAACCTTTGACCTTTAAACTTTCAGTGTTAATCCGAAATAACTTGCTTCATTAATAAGTACAACTTACTAATTGACAGACATGAGCAAATTCAAAATATTCAGTACCAAACATTGTTCATGGAAATATTCATGCGATGAAAGTGCTAAGTGTTGCCTATAATGTGTTCTGACTGAAAACACTTCAATATTCTGAATTATCACATTTCCTTCTAAGATTCGACAACACACATTGTATGCAATTCAGAAAAGTTACAAAATTCACAAAAATCGAAATAATCATCAATTTATGCAATTAAATGCTTTAATTAGCACAATGACCTTGACCTTGGTGCAACCTCATTTAAACTAATGATTTCGTAAGATGGCTATAGTAGCAATAAAGTATGCTAATTTCAACTATACAACTGGCAAAACTTACGAGATATCAACGTATCAAAAAGTCGTAATTACTGTTATGCAAGATTACCCAAGAACGGTACATCTGAGAGCAGTAACAGCAATATGCATCATTATACATATTAATACTCTGAATCATTTGATGTATGTTTTAAGACGCTAGCCTAATTAAATAATGAGCTGGAAGCAATCCAATTTGAAACTTTGAAAAATAACTGCGACCTTGACCTTTGACCTTCGAACTTTCAGGGAACATCCAAAATAACTCGCCTCATTAATAAGTGTCACTTACTCATTGACAGACATGAGCGAATTCAAAATATTCAGTACCAAACTTTGTTCATTGGAATACCAAAGCGTCAAAGTTTTGCCTAAAATGCATTTTGACAAAAAAACATACTAATAATATTCTGAAAAATCAAATTTCTTTCGAACACTCGACAGCACACGGATTACTCAACTCAAAAAGTTATAAAAATTTATAAAATTGATAATTATCATAATTTATGCAATTAAATGCTTTAATTACTGCTATGAACTTGACCGTTGTGCAATCTCATTCAAACTCATAATTTCGTAAGACGGCTATACTAGCAATGTACCCTACAATTTTCAATGCCACAACATGCTTAACAACCAAGATATTTGCATTTACAAAAGTCTCAATTATTATTATGCAAGATTACGCAAGAACGGTGCATCTGAGTGCAGTAATTGCGCCATGCATTGTTGTACATATTAATGCGCTGGATCAATTGATGTTTGTTGCAGGACCCTAGCTTGATTAATGAATGAGCTTGAAGCGATCCAAATTGAGACTTTGAAAAATCGCTGTGACCTTGACCTTTGACCTTTAACCTACAAATTTGAATCACTCGCAGAATGACATGTACTATCAATGTGTGAAATTTGCTGAATTATACTTCACAGAGTTCCGCGCAACGACGCATAAAAAATTGTTCACGGACTTTTTAATTTAAAAGTTTCCTTAAAAAAAAAAGTCAGTATTCCTACAATGTGATCAGCAAAATGTAGTCATGCCGAAAACGAAAAGATGCATGATTCATACAACATTAATATAATTATCGAATTTTTTATGTTTTGTTCTTTTTTTCTCTCGTTAAGTGCATTTGAATATATGTTAAATGTATAAACTGTGCTATACAAATGTAATCAGTTTAATGATTGATTGATTAATTGATTGATTGACAGGCACTATGCTAATGAGTGTAGTATAATTAACACAACATGGCAACCATTAATTTTACATGTCAAAGATAAATGCAGAAAAGTTACTCTATAACATAGTGTCAAACCATAACGTCAAATATATTTGGTCATAGTACCAGCATGTACAAAATTGTAATATTGTTGAAATATTATACACACATTCTAAATAGATGTACCAAATTTAAAAATTGGGCATTGAACTTCAAATGTAAACTAATACATTGGTATGCTGTTGATTTGACTCAACACTAATTTTGACTGATTATATAATCCGTGTAACACTCTTCAATGGCACTGCACCATTCTTAATCTCTCTTTTAGTGTGTATGTTTCACTATTTACGATAAGGTCAAGAACACAAGCATAATCAATTATAGGGAATGCTATGGTGGATCTTAATTTTCGGCTACGTTTTAATGATCATTGAGGGTGAGATTGGAAATGAATTTCAAAAGGTTCTTTGCGTTAATCAAACACAACGAAATGAAACTTACAAACCTCGAAACCGATTGAACTCGGAGGTCATAACAATAGAATAGTGGTGCAATAAAGCGTGGATGTGTGCGTGGAGGCAGTCAGAGAAGCTTTCTGATACATTTCCTCTAGAAAGTGTAAAATTGTGAAGTGCTCTAAAGTCCAAAAGCGGACAGCCATAATATGTCGTACAGATCCTGCGAAGCAAGTGTCAAGTGACATCGAAGGAACAATGGTTAAAATTAAGTTGATCTAGTCTGGCGCAGAATTACAGAAATCCAATTTGGCCTGCATGAACTATCGAAGCACCGCAGGTTTTGTTTTCGACAGTGTGCCAAAGTTACTGTTGCACAAGGGATTGTAACTCCTTGTACAAGGTAAGGAGTCTGCTCTCTCCTGTACCAAAGCTCAAACCTTTGGAGCTGTTTAATTTTACATGAAATTGGTTTGAGAATTCTCCGCATATTATTATAATTATTTTCATCGCGTCACAAGATGGGGCAAGATAATCTGCATAGCCAAGGGCTCCCGAATATCGGTGTCCGATGTAGCATCCCACTTCTGTGTTCTCCAGGTTCTTCAGAAACTCTTTCATATAGACACAGAACAGCACGGGTGATAGAACAGCACCTTAATTGCTGTACTACCTTCTTACAGCTCCGGGATTCGTGGCCGCTCCATCTCACAACCATCGTCTGCGTGGTGCATGTTACTGACATCAGGTTCATCGCCATCGGGCAGAAGTTTCTCTTCAAGGAAATGTTCAATATTTTGGCGTAGTAGCTAAACTCGATCAAATGCCTTTGATGCATCAAGCTGCTTCAGATAATTCTTTCTATGTTGTGGGATTGGAATCAGAACAAAGTTCAACTTAAGAATTAATTCGCTGTTTAATATTGGGTGGAGTCAATCTGCAGGCCGACAGTCTTCTGGAAAGCCCTTCTAAATTCGCGAATTTTCCAAGCGTAGATCAGTGGATTCAAAGCTCCACTGACAGTGAGCAAGATCTTAGATGCTTCCAGAAGAATGATAAACCATCCAGGTATAATTCCTCCGAGTAGAGTCTTCACTCCCAGAAGGGCAATCATGTTCATCAAGATGTACGGCACCCAGCAAGCGTAAAATACACCGACTACGACAAGCAGCATCTTAGTCAGTTTATACTGCGATTTCATCTGTAATTGCTGTGTTTCGGTGCCACTGGGGTGGACCTTCCTCTTATTGATGACCACAGCGCATATGACAAGGTTCAGAACACCAACCAAGATGACAATGATGAACGAAGTAAGGAGGAAAAAGTTGATAAAGTAAATCTTGGGAAAAGCGGTGAACGCTGAGCATGCCTGACCAGCCCGCCAGGTGTTGAGTCCGAGCAGCGGGAGACTGACCACTCCAACCATTGCAATCCACAGAGCAATTGTGAAGCGTTTGACGACGGGTTCCGTCGCCAATCTTGCGTAGTGGAAAGGAAATTTGATGTTGATCATGCGATCAAAACTGAGCGACAACAAAGTAAACAGTGAAGCCCAGAGTGAGAGCACTATGGCACATAGTGTCAAGAGGCACAGGTACTTGTATTTCAGCGCCAACTCTCTTCCAACTTCAGTGTGACTCAGTGAATAATATAGTGGAGCCAGCCCGCATGTTATCAGGTCAGCTATGCTCTGATTGATCAAAAGGATATTTGTTGGATTCTGCAGCTCTGGATGTTTGATGTAGGTCAGCAAAAGTAGCACATTGGTCAGAACCCCTAGTATACTAACCACACAGCCAGCCATAATCAGAACGATACGACCAGTGGAATCTCCCACAGGAACATCCTCCGTTGTTGCGTATTCCGTGGTCACCTCCATTGTGTTGCTTTGCTCTCCTTCGTCATTGTTTATATGTTGCCATGCATATATTGCACGTGCTGTTCTCCGTAACGTAGACTAAGCTCACGTGATTCAATTACTTTTGAAGTTGACTTCAGTGCATATCATAAGTTTTTATGCTGCTTAGCAGAGTGCTTTGATGACGTTTCCTCGGGAGAGACAATCACAGCTCAAGGGTTAATAAAACACATCACTTCCGTCGTGTTGTCCTTCATTCTCTAGAGATTTGCAGCCATCCATTATTCAATAATCCTTAATGGATCTTTAGTAGGTTCAAGTTTTGCTATTACTCCAGAGGGATCTTCAGTGCAGTCGAAAGAATCATACAACTGGGTATCTTCTGCGTAGAAATGAGCATCCAGAGAATGTAATCGGGCAATGGCACCGAGAGCCAGTGGGTATATAGTGAACATGATACGTCCTTGGACACTTCACTTGGAATGGTTTCCATTGATCTGAAGAAAGCATTCGATACCGTGGACCATGCAATTTCATTGGAAAAGCTAGATTATTAAGGCGTTCGATGTTTAAATCTGTCGTCGTTCAAATCTTATTTAAGAGGTCATGCGCAGTTTGTATAAATAAATCGTAAGTAAGACTAGCAAGGCTTTGAGACAGGTATGTCTCAAGGTTCAAAGCTGCGTGTGGAGTATCTCAGGGAAGCATCCCGGGGCCCTTGCTCTTCTTTATTTATATAAATGACTTAATTAGATAAAACACACTTTCCCAGTAATGCGCACTGACGATACTCGACTTCTGATCAATCGACTTGCTTTGCTTCGAGAAAAATACAGTTCGCTTAATTCTTAAAACCACACTATACCACCCTCTCTCGCGATCTAAATATTTTGAAAATCTCAGACATCCACAAATACCTTGCAATCATTTTTCTATATAAGCTCACCCAAATCATTTTCATGAATCATACTCCCATCTTGTTATACCTCGCCAGTCATTGCATGCAGCACAGACATTTGAACTTAATGCACTTCGTCACATTGTGCATTGGAATCCCCACTCAGTTCCGGAAAAAAAAAAGAGTTATCAACCATTAGATGAAGATCAATGTCTATCCTTCTGGTCTAAAAGGTCGATATGAAATTCAATTTAACCGCAAGGAACATCGGTTTCTTTTACGTTTTCAACTCAGTCAGAACGCACAAGAGAGCGATACCCAAAAGATCATAACGCACGAACAAACATCATAATGTCTCTGGTCATGAAAAACCTCAGACGAGTGTTTTGCCTCAAACGACACAATAACTGCCGATCGTTAATCTGGTTTGACGAAATATGACTCCAGCTGACCAGAAGATTATGTCGACTTGCTTGGTAGAGAAGAATTCCTCTTAAAACTCTATGGTTCTAACAAACTTGGGTTTACACTCGACAAACTAAGACACTACAAATACAAGCAGGCCATAGAGAAATCTGCATTGACCTCCACCATAAAACTCGAATCTCTGCCACCAACTAGCGCTGCTGCTGCTCAGCATTCCCTGCGTGCCTATCATCAGGTACAGACTTGGCGTGGGAAGATGGTTGATGCAACAGCATGGGGTTGGCAGATCGGTGATGGGATTTTGGCACCTGTAGAAACCACAAAAAGAGTTGTCGCTGAGAATGTGCTTAAAATGGTGGCATGCGGCTGTAAAACGCAATGTATGAAGAGCTGCGGCTGTAAAATAACTTGGACTCAATTGCTCATCCACGTGGTGTCATTGTGAAGGGGAATCCTGCTCCGACCGCCTGGAAGACCTCTGATGCTGAAATGTATGCCGGTTTCTATATGAATTATCTCAACCTGATTCGAACTTAAACTCCGCCGACAGAGCGATGAAAAAGAAGATGACAGTAATTTCCGGTTAATTTCACGATTTTTTATGGAGATTAAACACTCTGAGTGAGTCACTGGTGTATGGTTTAGTAGGTTTAGACAACAAAATTACTCCTGTAATTTACCTAGGTGTCGAAATGGCTTGTATCAGATGCTCGGTGGCGGCCATTATAGAAAATCCAAAATGGCCGCCGAAATGTCCTCCAAATTTATTTCCAAAATAATTTTCGTATTTCTGAGGCCATAAGCTTTCTAAAGATGCATAATATGTAGAATTTTTACCAGGACTATACGAATGGTTCATTTCCTACATCAGGAGCTGAATAAAACATCCAGTTTACCATTAGGGGGGTAGGGTAACTAAAATGGTCATAACTTAAAAAAAAAAGAGCAACAAGCACCATTTATTATCTCACATATGTGTATAAGAATAGATGAGGTAATTTGTGGAGAAGTTTGAAGCTATTATGCCTAGTATTTCATGAAATATAATAAAATTGTTGATGACCGGATTTCAAAAACTGTCTTCAAAATAGCAAAATATTCGCGTAAAATCTTTCATTACGAACCTTTAA
>KB305379.1:72414-83118 GCA_000328365.1 Capitella teleta | reverse complement strand
TCAGACTGGACCAGGTCATGTTTTCCGATGAATCTACCTTCCAACAGTTTACTGTTCGTCACAGCCATGTCAGGAGACCTCGTGGGACCAGATATGACGAAAAATACACCATATCCACGATGAAACATCCACCCAGTCAGATGATTTGGGGAGGAATCACTAGCAAAGGCACCGCCGGACTTCACTTTCTACCACCTAAAGTGACCATGAACGGAGAAAGATACAAGAATATGCTCAGAGATGGCCTGAAGAAGCAAATGAAAGAGAAGAAGTGTTCGATCTTCATGCAAGATGGTGCTCCTTGCCACAGATGCAAGCTTGTCAAGACATATCTCCAGAGTGCCAAGATCAAGCTCCTTGATTGGCCAGGGAACAGTCCAGACCTCAACCCCATCGAGAATTTGTGGAGCTACATGAAGGACAAAGTTGCTGAGAAACGCCCATCCAATGCTCAAGACTTGAGGAGTGTAATAGAGAAGATTTGGCGAGATAACATCACCCCTGACTATTGTGATGCCTTGATCAGAAGCATGCCTCGTAGAATCCAATCCGTTCTATCAAGCAAAGGTGGACACACCAAGTACTGAAATGGATAATTCACAAATGTTTATATTGTTCTATTGTCATTATAATTAAAGTTTCTTAAGAAGTATATTATTTTCCTGTTTCCTTCTTTTTTTAATCATGAAAATTGACTCACAGACTCCATATAATAACTAAAAACGCATTCTGACAAAGTGGTCTTAAATTTATGCAAATGACTGTATAGGAGGCAAACGTCAGCTGATGGCTTGGTTTGGCTGATGGCTGATTGGTCCCGTTCCCCTCGTGAAGCTATCGATTTCAGCCAATCAGAGCAGAGCATCTTCGCCATAAAAGGACATCTCTGTTGTTTACGAAACAAAAGCGCACGGGTGGTGCACTCTGGCTGACCTTTTTACTGTTTCAGGATGAGAAACGTGGTAGGTGTCCTAGAAAATCGCTTGTTAAAATAAGAAAAATTTGTAATGTGTCATATCCCTTATTGATCGATCTGGGTGATCTCTATAGAAGTTTAATTTAATTGTCTCATTTGATTTAGATCGTGACCCTGGGTCCGTGAAATATCCCTTGTCCATGCAAATATTAAGCGTTTTTGTAGGCCCCTACACGGCCACTTGTAGAGCGTGGTTCAGGAAATGACGTTATGATAAGAAATACTCAATAACTAACTACAAGAATGAACAAGAAGGTACAACTGTTTTTGAAAGCACGGAGTACATATGTGCATTTTATTAGGTAAGAAAAAAAAAATGTAAAAGTTCCAACGTCTCAATAATCTAACAATACTGAATAATAACCACTACAAATAGGGGTTAGGGTTAGGCAAATACATACAGCTCGAAAAGGAGTCCCTGCAGGAACCATGTTCTTTACATAATCTCATAGAAACATATCAGGCAAAATTTTAAATGCCATTATGAATCTTTAAGAACATTGAAATATAAATACACATTTTTGTTTTGCATATCATACAACCATTAGAATTAAAAATACCAGTAGTAGTGAATATTGAAGTTCAAACACATTTTTTTTTTCATACAACATCGAAAATATGTATTACCTTAAGTTTCCTAAGACATGTTTGTCTTCAAGCTCCTGACTTTAGTGAGTTTTTGAATATTACTCCTAATACCATCGTGCAATTGAGCAAACTAGACATAATATGTGACTGAGTACAAGAAACGCGTAATATTTGCATGCCCAAGTGATGGTCTCTTGATCCAGGAATAACTATATGAATCAAAATAGGTCGTTGAAATTAAAACTCTAGGTGGTCACTACATTGCTCACTCAATAAGGAGTACACTACCTCAAACCAATATAGCATTACTGGGGTCTGTTTGTGTCTCTCCAAATAAGGTACTGTATAATGGACTTGTTGTTGGATATATGCACATAATTATACAATGTTTATTTCAACGAATCAAGTCTGTTAACAAGATAGAAATGAAAGTGAAAAAGAGAAGAACGAAAAAAAAAAATTAAGAGCAGCAATTAAGGCAACAAGTATTCATGCATGTTACTGTTTCAGCTTGAGTTAAAATCACAATGTCCTCGCTCACGTGATCACCTGACTCAATGGGCTACGCTCATTGACTGGTGCATAGAAGGCACAGTTGGAGTGAGTGATCTTTTAGAATGCATCAATAGTATAATCTAAATGGATCACCAAGAGAGAATATGCTCGGATTTGAAATGGTCGGTCAATTCTGGATATTCCATTAAGGAGAAGCCGAGCGTGGTTACATGAACTCCAGAGTCACGATGATGATTTTATACCCGATTACGTTGACTTCCGAGTGATTTAACCATATTATACCGCCTAAAATATAACTTAGCTGAAGCAATGAAATGAAGACGAGCTTACAGGCCTAAATCCACTAAGTCCGTATTAATTACCGAAGTAGTGACTCATACATCTCTAATGTAAACACAGTGAAAACACACTGTGTGATTGCTATAGTAATTACTGAACTATGGTTCATGTACGTATTAACATGGGTTTCACAAATTTTAGCCATGTGAGCGTTTCACTGAATCGTAGAGTTACCTGAGCTCAAACTTTGATAATCATTTTTTTTTCAGACGCGGGATTAGCGGATTTCTAACAGTCTGATTCCCAGCCGACGATGTCCCATAACAAGGCAGAACCCCAAGGTCCAACACAGGAACATTGCTGTTAGATGCCAAATAGGTTCAGTTTTGAATTTCCAAGAAGCTAATATGTTGTAATGTTCCCTTTCCCCTGAATAAAAACAGGATGCAATCAGAGAAAGTGGTGACTTATCAGAACTCACTTTAACGGAAATTTCACCACGACACTTCATTAAAAATCCAGGAAAGATTGCAAGAGCGTCTTTCGTTTGATGGCTTATGTGAATTTTCAGAGCTGAAAGAGGAAAACTGAAGATGAAAGGTTTGTGAGAATGGCACAGTAGACTACCTTCTCCGGTTGATTCCATTCGAGAGGCTGTGTTGACGGTGTCCCCAAATAAGCAATACCTGGGCATCGTCTGACCAACCACTCCTAAACAAAAGGGTGCATATTTCAGATATAGAAAATAAATAAATCAACTTACCAGCAGCGCATGGGCCAGTATGAAGACCGATTCTGAGCTTCATTCGATATTCTGGTTTGTTGTGAACTTTGAACTCTGAGATGGCGTGAAGCAGATCCAGTGCCATGCACGCCACCTCCCGGGCATGTCGCTCACCGTTGCGCACAGGCAGACCACTTGCCACCATGTATGCATCGCCAATGGTCTCAACCTTCAAGGAGCAGGTAGAGGCATCTAGGAGGCAAAGAAAAGAGCACTCACCTTGTAGACATCGTACTTGGCGATGATGCTGTCGAACATGGTGTACAGATCATTGAGCAGTTGCACCACTTCCATAGGAGAACTCTCAGAGCTCAGCGCAGTGAAACCCACGATGTCTGAGAAGTAGATTGTAGCACTGTCGTACAACTCAGCCTCCAGGCTTTTCCCTGTCTTCAGGTTCTCGGCGACAGTTCTGAAAGCATCTTTGCACAATGAAGAGTACATGAACATCCTGTTAACACACACCGAGGGAGCATGCGGTAGAGCAAAGTGTCAGTTTTCTTCTTCTCCTCGATCAACTCTGAAGTTCTCCACGATTTCTTCTAAATTTCTTGCGTACTTTTCCAGTTTCGATATCATTGTATCAACGATGTTCCGCTGCCTGAGAAGAAAACAGTTGTAAATTCGACTCAAACCCTCGAAATGCATGCCGTATACCTCCCTCGATTAAGCTTCCTTCGTTGTCTTTTGATGTCTTCGAAATTCCTCCGATCCCCAGGTTGCTCAGCCCAGCAGTTGCTGGCCAGTCTGTGCACTTCCTCGTTCAGTTTCTCATTGGCGATGATCCGATGAAGAAAGGTAAAGAACGATGAATGATCTCTTGTAGAATGATGCCAAAGCTGTACACGTCTCCTTTTGGTGTTCCATATGGTGGTTTGGCTGACCCGAGACGCAGTAGCTCAGGTGCTGTCCACAACATGTCCCTGTAGATTTCGTATTCAGAGGTGTCCTTCTGGGGGTCACTTTGGAAGCTCTTCATGCCGTGCCCCGTGATTTTGATCATCCAACGACTGTCTACCAGGCAGTTGCTGCTCTTGAGGTTACCATGTGACTTCAGGGGGCTGTGGTGTAGATATGCCATGCCCTGAAGACATATTACACCAATAGATAGCATTTCCATGAAATACAAGAGTCTACCTCGACAATGTCACTCACGAATGAGTTCTTGAACATCATATCCAGTTTGATGTCATCATTTTCGAGAATGTCTTGGAGACTTCCCTTTGAACAGTATGTTATGAGAACACACAAGTTCGGTTGGTCAATGCAAGTTCCTACAAAAGGATTAATGTTGTCATGTGACATGTCCCTTAGCTGAAAGTGTTTTAAGGGTTTATTTTGTGGACTGTGTCAAAGAAGACTGTCTACCCTTTTCAGCTCAACTAAATCCTCGTGCAATAACACCACTCCACTTTCTTTGCTGACTGACGTCACCGCCACATTAATTCCTTTAATGATACCAACCTTAATGAACACTTGATCTTCCATTCTGGACATAGTTTGGCTCAAACTATGCACAGAAGATCCGCATCCACGAGCGCTAAAAACCATCGACTCATCCTGCGCAATGCTTCTTGAGCTAGCAATCATCTAGACAACCAGCATTGGACACGAAAATTCTCATAAGCTCACCGAACTACCATGCGCAATTTTCGAGAATTCTATATCAGTGTAATTGACTCTCCAGAGCATCATGTTTAACTCGCGTTCATCTCGTCTCCTCCTTAAAGTGGAAGCAGCAACAGAGGCGATGACAACAATACACAGGACGACCACACAGATGTTGACGATGATTTGATCTCTCTGAAATACGGCATGAATTTAGCAGTACATTATAATCAACATCGCATCCTCACTGGATGTGTCGTCAGGGCATAACTCGTTGTAAAAACCGCACTCAGGAACGTCTTTCGGTGGTTGTTCGTCTGGTGTTGTCCACAATGCATCCTTCTCAACCAACACCCTCTGAATTGACGGTCTTTAGCAGCTACCCGTGTTCATGTTACTGCATTTTCACCTTGCCTTCTGGTTGCGACATGTATATTTTCATGTAATGATTCATTTTCCCAAGGTCCTGGTCATATCGATATACCCAGTAGTTGGGTTCTCGGTCTCCTAGGTTGTCCATTTGGACCTCCCCTGTCAACCCTGAAACAAAAAACAAAAAAAATAAGGCATCCCGTTGGTTGCTTCCTCTCCCCCTCTTCAGAGATTGAGACGATTACCTCTGAAATTCATGTGTCTCGCTTTCTCCATCATTTTTCTCCCATCGCGAAAGTTTTCTCCTTCTGCGAGAGTTGCGTTGAGAACCAAGAAGTTCAAGTAAGCTGCATCATAAAGGAATAACCCAAAGATCGACTTAATATGCTGGAGACAAACAAAGTAGTGATTCGTTTGTCATTCTGTTGTGGGCGCTCACCTGAGGCTTCTGGTTGGTCATGTTCCATGGTGGCTCTTTCAGTTTCTCTGTTATTCGTTTTGACAAATTGTCAATGGCTGACCCAGATATATCCGCCATCACAATCTACATACAGGGAGAAGATAAAATGAATAACAATGGTCCTCCAAACTGTTTGGCTACTCATAAGAAATGCTTTTGTGCATAGTATGTTTCTGTGTGAACTCTTTCCTCTCCCCACCTTATCTGTCCCACCACCCTCGCGGGTCTACCATGGCATAGATATGGAGACGAGTTTTCTATTATTATTATTATTATTATTATTATTATTATTATTATTATTATTATTATTATTATTATTATTATTATTATTATTATTATTATTATTATTATTATTATTATTATTATTATTATTATTATTATTATTATTATTATTATTATTATTATTATTATTATTATTATTATTATTATTATTATTATTATTATTATTATTATTATTATTATTATTATTATTATTATTATTATTATTATTATTATACAAGATGAGACGTCGCTCATGAAAAGTGTCCATCTTGGGTATGGCCAACTTTGCTATTGTCATTAAATATTTTAAGAAATTAGAGAAACACATCGACTGATAATTTTCAAAAACATCGTCCTTTATTATATAGATTTATTCTATGTTGAATGTGAACATACATCGCATTGTATACACAAAGCAACAGATGATAAAACATGATAAAACGAAGCAAAATGCGAGCCATACCTCAAATCGACAACAAATTCTTATGCGCCATGGAAACCCTGTCATTCGTTCATTCGAGATTTTTGGCGAACCAAAAACGCTCAAATTTTGCACAAATTAATACCAGGTGATCTTTTAACAAAAGTGGACCTGCTTTCATCTTCTCTGCATTTTTACACACATTATATTCTAAATTTTATGCCGGATAAATGTTTATTTTTTGTTCGTGCGAAACTGCAAGTGGCTCCAATGGAGACAGCGTTATGCCCATTTATTCACGATGGGGAGATAAGCCGAGGTCTCATCTTGCATGATGCATCTTGCACAATGGGAAGCTCGTCTCCATATACTAGTATATGCGCCATGATGCCTACTCATCCTCCTCTGGTAAGCATGCTCTCTGAGCGAAACTGGTTCTTCTTTCAGCGCCGATTTGATTAAAAAAAGTATTTTGAATATTTTATGATATCAATGATCAAAGTGGCAAACACATCATGTTGACAAATGGCACCCTTGATATTGAAATGTGTCTAGAAATTAATAATTCAGGAACACAAAGTAGAGCACCACTTAGAAACTTCTCAGGCGAAAGCGTCTCTCAAATATGCACGCATTGCTGTTGATAAGCGAATCTGATTTCATGATCAAAAGGCAATTCTGGGAACAATTCTAAAAATACCCTCTTGTTTGTCATGAAGCCATGTGAAGGATTTCCAAGAAACGGAATAATGATTTTTGTTATTTGAGGAAAAGCCCAGAAGTAATGAGTTATGCCTCTCGTTGAAATACAAGTTTAATATCAAAGGGAGAGTGATTCACACGTGCTTTTACACGTGCTGCCTAGCAACCATTATAACTATATAAGTATCCTGTGAAATTATCATAACGATCCAGCGCTTTTTGTTGGTATGGCGTAGCCTTTTACAAACATACCAACACCAGATCTGAGTTTCTTCAGGGAAAATACAACCGTTTCTCTGTGAGGAATGAAAAAAAAAAAAAAAAAAAAAAAAAAAAAAAAAAAAAAAAAAACGGAAAATCATCCATGCAGCCAATGAGAGAACTTTATAACTTTATGTAAGACAAACTCCATCGGCCGCAACGATCAAATGATGGTTGATGGTCATAAAAAGGTCTAGAGAGCACCGAGAATATGACCATCGTGCTGAACGGCCTTTTACTGTCAAGACGCTACCATGCAGTATGCGTGCGATAGATCTTAGAGAATATAAGAATCGCGCTGCATCAACTCAGTGATCTAACTAACCATCAAGAAGAACAATACATCGAATCATTCGTGAAGATTTGAAAATGCAAAAGTTATTTGTTCGATGGATACAGAGAGAATATCAATGACTTACCAGAGTCAATGCGTGTGACCAACTTCTGACTCGTTGCAGACTGCGACGTCACGACCTCAGTGAAAGTCTGATTACGTGTGACGAGGCATGGACTTTTCACTTTGACCCTGAATGCAAGCGCGAGTCAATTGACTAGTGGTATCGGGGATACCCTCAAAAACTCAAAGTATCAAGAACGACCAAGAAAATTCCAATGATTCCAGTTTTCTGGGATTCCAGTGGTTCACATTGACTATTATTTTGGGGAATGTAGCTACCATCACAGGTCCATACTATTTCAAGCTACATTAAAAAAGTGCGTATGGCGATCAGGGAGAAACGCCGCGTCCTGCTTGTCAGGGTCGACTTCCTCAGCAGGACAATGAACCTCCGCACAACAGTCTCATTCATGTGGTCAATGCCACAGAGTGAGGCTGCAAAATTCTTTCTCGTGCACTCAACTTACTCTGCAGATCTGATCACAAGCTACTATCGTCTATTTGGATATCTAGATAATGTTCTTTTGTAAGCAAACTTTAACTGATAATTATGTGCTGTTGAATCGTGGTTTCAGAGTCAAAACGATGAGTTCTTTCGGCAAGGCACTGAAGCTTTGGAAAGAAACAACTTCTCTTGGTGCTGAGATAATTTTTTTCTACTCAAGGATGGCTAAAGTAACTGTAAACCAAGCTAATGTTACAAAGAGAATTGCTTGAGGCTAATTATTTCTCGGTCGTCACTCGCGTATGCATGATTGTACTATCTTAAAAGATGAAGTGGAGCATAAGTCAAACAACCAGCCTCACATAAACGGATGTGAAAACCCACAAGGTCCTCCGTGCCTGCGAGGAAATTCTTATTGTTAGACGCTTACATATGCGCTATAATTATACAAAATGTACAAGAAGACATCCATGTCATTCGTCAATTAGTCTGATATATATTCTATCGCTCGTATGTGCATACGCGAAATGTTGAATCACTAAAGTTAGCGTAGTATGCATCCCCAGCAATCTCTGTGGAAGAGTCGTGCCGAGGCCTACGATCGTGAATTAAAATAATATCCACAATGATTCACAAAAACAAAGGAAAGCAGACGAAGAAAGACAATACAAAGAAGATCTGAAGGCAACACACGGGCATCTAATCGTGTCAGTCAGTTAAGTGGGTGCCAGAGGGTTGGTGTCTTAAAAATGACCTCTGTTCATAGCAGATGTAAGTCGATTTCTCCACAACTAAGCCCTGAGCTGACCTCAGCTCTGGCCAACGGAAGAGTCATGCGTTGTGAAGTCACTGGCAGACTTTTTCTATTGTTAACAACAATGGAAGCCACAAGTGAGCAGATCGTTCAGCAGTTGTGATAAATCTCGCACTCATCGAGTTTTCAGATTCATGTATTCTGACTAATTAACAAAGTCATAGTTTTATTTTATTTTATTCATAGCAAACGGATTACCGAGCATTTGGCCACATGTTAACTTCTTAACTTGTTAACTCTTTTATCAACATTCAATTTTGATAGACATCCTCAGAATATCATATGTTTATTTCTATATTTATTAGTAATGATGTGAGCAGCATTTTATGCCAATTATTGCTAAGCAGCTAAAGTGAATTTGAGTGTCCCTCGTAAGCTGTTGACCTCTGTGCATGCGTTGAGGCCACAGGATCTGTCAACACTTAGGCCTCACAGACTGGCGACCGCGGCAATGGGTTTAATTAAATGTTTAAAATTATTTTGCTATTTGGTTTTGTGAGTTTTTGGCCAAGGGGGAGGATCCCGCCATAGGTTTTCTCCTTACATGCTTACCACTCAGCGATTTTTTCTTATACCATATTGATAGATTACTTAAGGAGCACCCAGTGCATTGCAATGCAACCACTCACACTTCTGAAGACCCGGAAAGCCCTTTTGCGGACGATGATCTCCTCCTTCGTTGCTGGAACTCCGGGCGTCCTGCTCTTCCACGGTTCTACGATGAAATCACTCGGTAATAGTGAGTAATAGATGTACAGATAGTCATCCGTAGTCATCCCGAGACTGTCCGCTATCTCAAGTATGCGCTGAAGTTCTGCGACAACGGAGTGGCATATGGCAATGACTGTACAGGACCCTAAGAGTTGGAATCGCAACCTGTTATACGACAGAACTCACTTCGTCCGCGTTGTCGGAGTCGCAACAAATACTCGACAATCTTTGCATCTGACAAGATAGGCGGCGCTCTGATCCATTCTGCGAGGGTGATGTTACTCTCTGTGAGCTTCTCATCTATATCTCTGGCGCCGTAATCACAGATGTAATTATCCTCACTGAATATGACGAGAGATTTCCACCCGTAGAACTGAGCAAAATTAACTGAAAGTTATGATACTTTTAAGTTTAAACAAGCACAAACAAAAACCTGATTTGGACTCACGAAAAGCGCTGCCCAACTTGTTATAGGAAGGCATAACACGTGCCAGGGTTGGGAACTGCTCCTTGTCCCCCAGTGCAGGATCAGAGCAAGAGGCAGGGAAGAATGGCACATTCCAATATCGAAGGGGTGGTCCAGCAGAGATGCAAACTAATGAAAACAGAAAGTAATGTAACTCGGTGTGCAGATAAAGGAAAAAGGCAAGATGACCTACCTGCAGAACAGAGACCACCAATAATAACGTCGATGTTATCCACCTCTTTCAATCGCATGATGCTGTCAAAGCCTCTGATTGCCTCGCAACCGTATTTTCGGTACACAAAACTGAAAACATTGTCGGCAATGGACACTATGCATTACGTAATCATGGTAATGGCAGCACTAATCAGTACAAATGATCATTCATATGATTACCTCATATTTTCATGGATGAATCCAAAATCATCCAACGCAAGCAAAACTTGAGGTCCTTCATGCGCGAGACGGAAAAAATCCAATTCGAATTCATCTCTGCTCGAAAGTACTCCAATTCGTATCTCGATTGCTAACAAAGTTGACGGGAAGAAAACAGCAAAAAAAGAGCTGCCAGACGCCCATATTTCCAAGAGCACCACGTGCAGTGATGTGTTCTGGGTGAACAAGATGGTTGCTCAGTGTGACGGTT
>KB305379.1:49445-72176 GCA_000328365.1 Capitella teleta | reverse complement strand
TATAGTAGGGCAGTTTCCTTGCTTGTCTCTTTTTTGTCAGGTGATTGCATGAGATCGTCAAGTTGGTTGTTTGCCATATATGACGTTAGCTCCTTGGCAACGACTTTTTCCTAGACTTTTGAAGAGATGCCGATGTTCGATATTGAACGGTAATTTTTGAGCTCATTTACATCCAAGTCCGGCTTTTTCAATATAGGCGTAACAACTGCTCGTTTGAAGCCTTCAGGGACGATCCCTGATTCGAGGGATAAATTGATTATCCGGGTAAGCATTGGTAAAGTCGAATTTAAAACTTCTTCATTCTTTAAACGCACAGTTGGTATGGAATCCAATGTGCATGTCTTTGGAGGACATCCTTTGATTATCTCTCTATCCTCTTCTACTGTCTGGGGTCTAAATCTCTTCAGTTGTGGAGAATCAGAACACCTCCGCCATGACTTCACATCAGTTGGGAATCATGTACTCTTATCCAGATCCATGCGAATTTGACGAACTTTAGATGTTATGTCATTAAAAGCTTGGGCAAGGTCTTCTTCAGGAATTAGATGGCATAGAGTGCTTATCTTCAGAATGTAGCAATTAAGTCACCCACAAGCTTAAATGTTCCTTTTTGATTGGCATCTTTGAACTTGTCATTGAAGTACACATGTACAGTCAAAGCTCGCTATTACGAACTCTGATATATAAAACTTTTGGTTATATAGAACTATTTTGGGGATCCCCGTCAGATCCCTATTTCTTAACATTGCAGGTTCATCGGATGAACAACATGAATCATAACGTATTTACGACATCGATGTGATGCCGCATCTCGAGTACACCTCTCCTGTTTGGGCCGCCCCCACAGCCACACACACTGGGCTATTAGAAAGCCAACAACGCAGAGCCATACGGATCATTCTCACCCTCCCTCGAACTCATCACATCACGGACGCTGACTACGCAGCCCTCAACGTCACATCATTAGGACATCGCCGAAATTTCGTCCTCGCCTGCTTCATGTTCAAGCTATATAGCAACCGTCTCTCTCACAAGCTTTCCCAAATATAAACTGTAGTGCCACATACCAACCCATATAATACGCGGAACTATATTTGACGTGCTCCATATGTGGCTCACACGTGCCCTTGCTTTCACGACCGTTCACCTTTCGACCTTTCAAGATATGACATCACTGAATGAAAGATTCTAAAAAATATTAAAAAAAAAAAAAAAAAAAATATTCACAAATTTATTATCAAATCCATTGTGATTAAATTAAAAAAGATTTGAAAATAAAATGGATAAAAGTAAAACTTTCAATATAAATGTGTGTTTACAGCAGTTGATGTTTCCGATGAAATGAAAGCGAAATGGATCATCCGATCGGTCGGATCTTCATTTCCGTGAAGGATAGAGAGTACCGAACACCTTTCCATGGTTCCCCTTCCATGTCACGCCGCTCTCCTGTATATGCTCCATTGAGAAACACGCCGTTTATGTTGGATGCATGGCAGTTATTATACCATCAGGACACAACCGCATTCAACGGCACAGTTTAAATTGGAATTAGGATCGTTGTCTGGTCCTTTGTTGTGAATGCGCTGCCATTATGATATCGCATGGCGTCCCCTGCATCAAAAATCTCCGAATTGAATGAAATCTGTTTCCCGCATTGATGACTCACCAGCGGTTCCGGAGTATCCACCGATGGTCAAATTGAATTTCTCCGCCTCTGAGCCAATTCTGAATGTTGAATAATAAGCGAACTTTGTCTCGTCCCAAGGTCCGTCCCTGAGGTCCACTGTCATTTAACTCTGATTACTCCTACATTGACTGCCTTTCAAAAATTACTTAGTATTTGTTGAATGTTGAATTTCCGTATAGTAGCGTTCCATGTTAGGCCGAGAACTTTTCGAACAACTTAATTTGTCATAGGAAACCAAACACGACACTATATGGCTGAACACATCGAACGGAATAAATTTGAATTAATTTATCTATTTTTAGGAAAGCGTTCCGTATATACAGCAGTCGTATACGGAACGCTTGCACTGACGTCGTACGCTTGCAGCAGCTAGAATTTGCGTAAGAACAAACACAATGATTATTAATCGCTACAATTCGAGAGATTCACCATATTATGTTATTTTACTTGATGCTTAGAAGGCTTTTGATCGTGTACAGTTTATTGCTCGTTTATTTTGTTTGTTGTGTGAGAGAGGGTTTGTCCTTGCTCGTTTATATACACTATATATTCAATGTATGCGTGTGAGATGTCGAAATTGTAGATCTGAAAGCGTTCTTTGTTCAAATGACATTACGCAAAGCAGCGTTAATTCTCTCGCCAACTCGTTTTTGTCTGTATAGTTTTACAAGTTGCGAATTAGGCTAGAAAAGTGTGGCTTGAAAAGCTATAATGTTGTAGTTTTTGATATATTTTTCGATTTTCGATTTTTACCCTTTTTCTTTCGTTTCACCTTCCCATAATCTTGTATACTTATACGAATAAATTATAATTATTACACGTATTTACTAGTATTATTACTAATTAGTTTAAGTGTCTCCTCAGTTATGAGAAGAGATTTTGATTAGCCACAAGGTGATCAGGGCTAGCTCCACGCTCTATGAATCTGTAAGGTTCGGAGCACGTCGGTTGCTTCCGGAAAATCACTGTATCATTGTGTACGGAGCGCCCGTGCTAGCTGTTGGTAAGTGGGGTCACTTCGATTTACATGTATATTTTAAACTTCATGCATGTAATGAAAATGTATATGCATGCAATAACAAAGCAAGACAGGCGGAGCACCAGTGAACTGCAACGAATATGACAGTTTTTGCAATAATTATTATTTCCTGTTAATGATTACATACAATTACAATAATAATCCATAGGTATAACGATTGAATGTTTATATTTCTGTTTGATTATTTATTGCTGATTATGCTTATTAGTAATCATGCATTTCTTATTACGTGTATAAATAAAGCTCACCGAAACCTGCTAAACTCCATTTTGGCGTAGGCCTAACTGACCAATTATTACAAATACATTCAATAAAATATAAATACTAATACTGACCGTATGAATTGTACCGTCATTAAAAGTGAATCAATGCCACTCTGACCCATCTGGACTGTAAGTTATCGTGTAATTCTGTACAAATTGTGGCCGAGTGGTTAGCATGGTCGAATCGGAAGGGCTTGCATGGAGGTTCGAAGCCAGCCACCAACCTTGTGTTGTTGTGTGAGGCACCCAAATCCTGCTTCACTACGTACGATGATGGAATTCTTAACTGTATAATATTCCATTTGAAACGGAAATTGACCATTATAAACCCAAGCTAAAAGCTTTTTTATATCGCTCATACTATTTTAACTGAGTGCTTATTTATTAATGTATTTTACTTTTTATGTTTTATAATTGTTTTTAATATTTCTGTAAAGCGTACGTGTCAGATACTTGCATGTTTTGTGAATTTTATAATCGCTATATAAAATAAATTTATTATTTTATTTATTCAGTGGTCGCCTTACACGGGGTCAAGCTTCTTCGCGGGACGGAAAAAAAAAGTGGTCGCTGGTCGCGTTAGACAAGTGGTCGTCTTATGCAGGGTGATTAACTTTGAGAAAAGGCCTAAGTCGGGACCCAGCTAAAGCGGTCGTTTTAGACAGGTCGTTAACATAGGTTTTACTGCATTGTATTATATTTTATGTTTATAATTACTTCGGTTATTTTCTTCAGGAATTCCTGTCATTAAAAAAAAAAAAAAAGATTAAATTCACTTCTTACAAGCCGATGTGTCTCGTTAAACCCCCTACATGGTTTGGAGCCAGTGCAAGTTACTCAGCCAGCCACTAATTAGTACAGCAGCTAGCCAGCTAGCAGTCAGCTAGCTGGTAGCCACTAGAAGCCAGCCACTATTAGTACAGTTTTGTGACGCTGTTCCGAAGTCCGAACTTCCGAGCGTTCAATTCTTTTGGCGAAAATCATGGCTGTTTAAGTCATAATCATAACGCACTGGTGAGTTTCGAATACTGCGCTTTGTTGCGGCATCCACTTTGCTCAGAACAGCTGAGTTGTCAACAAATGTAATATTGAATCAGATTTAATGAATACAGAATAGCAGATTGACACGACGCACGGTGAGAACTGAGAGCTGGCGATCATACTCATACTGAACTTGAACTGTGTTCTTTGATTAACATCACATTACTTCTACGCTTAATAAAGTAGACAACAATCAATTATTGAATGAATCATTATCATGATTATCATTATGATTATGAATCATTGAATGTGAACACGGGCCGGGGCTGAACTTCTGATACTTGGTTACTGCTTACCTGTTTACTACTTAGAAGTTAGTATACTATATATTAGCTGACTAATCTCGTTCAAGACTCCTATTGCTATAACTAGTATAAGTATCATCCCCACAGATTATGGCGTTATGGAGTTAGTAGCTGATTAGCTGACAAACTACAGTGAGACAGGGGTCTCTAAGATCTCCCCTGATATTATAGATATATGATATCTGTTCTAAGTCTATACAGTATACTTACAATACTTATAGTTATACTAAATGGGATGAATACGGCTATATAGGCTATTGGGATAATGGGCTATACTCTGTTGGTATATGCACTCACTGTTGCTGTACTAGCACCGATAAATTGGGCAAGATCGCCCGATTTATATGTGCTACTAAAGACTTAGAGATGCCGCCGGAAATTGTGGTTACAAAAGAAAAAAAAAACTAGAGTGTAAGCGTTAGCTGGTTCTTGATTGCAATCAGCCAATCAGGGTGGGGTAGGTTCAGTAACCAGGCAGATAGGAGGCCAAGATGTTCTCAACTATGTGACACATGAGGCCAAGGGAGTGCTTTGAGCTAGTGGATCTCAGACTAGGTCCGTCATCTTGAGTAGGGTTAGCCGTGGGTGGATATAAGGCGTTACCCTCCATCAGTTCTTTGGTTCTTTGAGTCTCACAGCATGACGCAACTCACTCATCAGAGGAAGCCCCGCCACCTTCTAAGCGTGCCCGCTCGGAGGCCACAACCAGCCTGTGGGAGGCAGTTGATTCCTTCAATGAATGTACTACTGATGAAGGCTCCACCTGCTCCGTTGCCACAGAGCTGAGGGCAGCTTGGACTGGAGCAGCGACCCTCTTCTGTGGTGGGGCAGCAATGCTAACAGGTTCCCTGGGCAAGTTGCGCTTCACCCAGCAGCGTCAACAGCAAGAGATCCTTCTCCGTTGCTGGCAGCGTGGCGGATGACAAAAGATCCCGGCAAATTTTGCATTCCTTGTTTCCCTATTGAGACTATAATCTATCAGGTATAATGTATCATTGTCACGATTGCGAAATGTGGTCACCTCAGTTGTTGGAACTCTGAAATATGAGGTCGGCATCTCAGGAACCATGAGATCAGACCAAGATGTTGTAATTCCGACTTCGACCTACAGCATAGGCGCAAAGAATGCATTTTGTAAATTGTGATCTCATTTTCCTAGGACATAAGTAAACTTAAATTAACAATTGCACTAATTAGTAACCATGTAGGATCAGTGCTCATGAGTGGCGATACTGACTAATTCGTCGACCATAGTCCAGCCCACTCTTAGGCCTACTAAAACCTTTCTTACACTTGGTTGAACGGCTGAAGTTGGAAACATCTTTGCCATTAACTAAGCTCAAAAGTAACGGCCTAGCTGGCCTCAGTTGAGCAAAAAGACAGTCTGTCAGTGAGAAAAGGGGCCATCGGAAAAGGAACCAATTACGATTCTTTCTTGAGTTATTCAAGGGGGTCAATATCTCCAATTAAACTAGCCTAACTACCAGTGTTTTATTATATTTTATAATTGATTTAGAGTTAATTTTGTTATATTCACAGGAAATGCCAATTTTAGTGTCATATCCATTGACAGCAACCTTCTGTGTCATCATACGCGGTTTATGCAGAGTGTAGAGCCATAGTGTTACAAAACAGGTCCCAGTGTAAAACCATGCAAACATATGAGAAATAAATACTTGGTATAGTCCGACATTTCATGCTGCTATTCCTATCATTTCTATTTCTATTTTAAATGTCGCTCCCTATTTCAGAATTGACTTTCTCTTTGATTTCTTCTCATAAATGGGTACATAATAAATTAGTCAATCCATAACGATTAGTTATTTTTCGGAATAATTAAATTATATCAGTTAAATTTTACCAAATTGAAAAGTTTAGTAGTTAACAATCAGTAGATCTACTTTTGGTCCACTCTGTATCACTCGAGCCTCGTGTAATAATTAGGGTGGACTGGTGTTTTTGTGAGATCCTTATTTGGTGTCCCCATTGAGTCCATTTCTAACCTTTGACCTCTACCTCACCCATCATTATCTACAGTATTGCGATTATTTCAAAAATATCACACGTATTTTTTTCCTTTTTCAGTTGAGGTCAGACTGACCATTATTTGCACAGTAGTGCGCCGTGTGTGTTCACCTACAGAATGACCTTGTGAGGAGTGCTCGAATGTTTATCTGAGTTTCATCCTTGACCCATAAAATAAAGTTTTGCTCTCAGTGCAAGTGTCTGGAGAAGGTTGAAAAAGCAATAAATTGAGTTAAACTGAATTAATTAATTGAAAATTATTAGATGGACAGTGTAGCAGTTATTGAATGTTATGTGGAATTTTCTCTCGGAGGCTGGACTTATACTAAGTCTTTTGAGGTGCGAACTCAATGAGAAGGATGCTTGTGTTCAATCATATCCAACTCATTTAATATGCAATAAGAGGGGATGTATTCAAATCGATCGTCTGTTTGATTCCCTTTGGATGGGGCTTGTTGGCCGACATACGAATTGACTTTTATTTTTCCTCTTCTTTTTTTTTTCTTCTTTTTTTTTTTTCACACCAGAAATTTACCATTTCACATTTCCATGATTTCACCTGCTAATTGAGAATCAATGCTCAATCTCAGGGAGCAAAATATCTTCATTTAGATGAAGTGAATGCTCAAAAGGTCAGACGAGGCTGGTGATTTATTCATTAGTCGAATGGTAAGTACTGTATGAGTAGTGTTTTTAACCTTCGTTGATAACTTGATAAGATCAGTTGGTGACCTGCTTTGAAGTCCTTTTGTGACAATCGTTCTTTTCGCAGAGATGTCCGCCTCTTACAAAGTGGCGTCCTGGGTGAGCCCCTTCTCGCCTCCGTGTGAGCGTGTCTTTGTGGTGATGCACCTCATGCAGTCTTCCCTCAACATGGACTACAGTCGCACCGAGGCTGCTCTGCTCAGCGCCATTCAACAGGGTCACGTGCAGCGAGTGGCGCAACTCATCCAGAGCGGTGTCCATGGCAACACGGTTTTGCACAGCTGCATGAGCAGAGAGAGCGCCACTGTGCTGGGAACCGCGGCCTACGAGGGCCAGTTGGAGGTCCTGCAACTGCTCCTTCGCAAGTGTCACTTGAGTGTTAGTTACCGTGAACCGTGGCTGGGGCGTTGTGCTCTTCATTGGGCCTGCATTGGCGGCCACCTGAGTGTGGTCAAGGCTCTGCTGCTGCAACCCGGCATTGACGTCAACTGTTGCGACCGCGACAATGTCACTCCTTTGACCATGGCGTGCATCCACGCGGGGGGAAACCTGGCTATGATCCAAGCTCTGATCAACGCTGGAGCTGATGTTTTGCGGAGGGACCGTTTGAACGCGTCTGCTTTGCACTATGCCACGCATCATGATGCTTGCAGTGAGGCGGTTGTCATGGCGCTGGTTTCAGCCGGGTGTGTCGCTAGTCATTACGTGGTGTTTGGCTCTCCTCTTGCAAACCTTCTCTCTGACGGTTGCAGTCAGCGTTGCTTGCATCATTTGATGGCCGCTGGATACGAACCAGATGACCGGGATGTTGTTTCGCCTGACGTAGCTCACCTTCTCAGTAAATACTCGCGACCTCGGTCACTGAAATCTTCGTGCAGGATTGTGATTCGGTCGAACATCGGGGGAGTTCACTTGCAGAAGAAGATTCAATCGCTGCCTTTGCCAAACGCTGTCTTGCAACACCTTCTCTTGGAGACGCTGACATGAGATTTGTGAACTTTCACTTCTATCTGTGATTTTTCCGCTGCATTCAGAACATTTTTACATGGCTGATTTTTTTCAATAATTTACTCTGATTGTTTGTTATATTAATTGTATCTTATGCAACTGACACCTTTTTTTCTTCTTTTCAATTTTGTAAACAGCTGGTTTTTGTTTTAATTTGCTGGTAACACGTGTGCCATGATGTTTGTTGCATCAAAAACAAATCAATTTATTGCTTGCTATCTTTCGAAATTATATGCTTTCAAGATCAGGTGCCATGTCATTCAATTACATACGCTTTCCATTCAAAGGTCAGCTTCATGAATCTCTTAACAATAATTCATGCTACGTTTCATTCTCAATATAATTTGTGACTTTGTATCAATATTGTGCATATATAATACAATACCCACCCCACCCTACAATCTTAGGAAATAGGACTTTAAGCGATATAATTGAATTAATTTGAATGTCCCAATTTTTCCCAATTTGTATTCAATATGAGGGGAATTCACAATGCATTTGTGTTGGAACATTACTCATGTGACTGTTGAGTTTTATCCTATGATTATAACTCCGCATTTACCTTATAGAGGAACTCATTTCTGGGATATCTTGCCTTTTCTTTCTTTTTTTTTTTTTTCGTTATTCACGACTCAGACTCAACTTCTATGAACCTAGTCAGAGCAGCTGTTTTTCCCCTATATTTTTATAAGTTTTTTTTTCTAATTAATCTGGGATTAATCCATTTTCAAAGACAGGTTATACAATTTTCAGCGGCCCTTTTCACACAAGGTATTATTGCAGTGCGATATTATTATAGTTAATTGTCCATGCAACTCAGTATATACTTGCGTACTCATATAAATAAATATTCGTTCTATGTTCACCAATGTCAGCATTTAAGACCTTCCAGTTACATAATGGTTACATAACTGTTGCATAACAGTTACATAATCATTCCCTACCTCCCTACAGTCAACTGATTATTTTTACTCCTCTGTTTTGCTTTTTGCAATGTTTATTTTTTTTTAGGTTGAAATAAAATTCAATTTTTTGCTATCTGCGTTTTGGGTTCATTTTTCCTTCAACTTAATTAAATTCCCTGATTTGAATATATTCTTATATATTCTGCATAACTCTGAAAATATCCACGAGTACCATTTGCCACCACAGTCATAAAGTCTGTTAACATCAGAAATAGTAATTGATCTGATTATGGATTCGTATTGGGGAAGGGGGGGGCGTATGAATTTTATCAAGGGACCCCTAGCTCCCCAAGGGTAGCGGAGTAGTTCCCACACACCTGTGCACTACGCTACGGCTTGGGGAGCTAAGGACCCCATAATTATCCAGAGGTGTGATCATAAGGACCGCGGTGCTTTATGACTCGTGATGCGCTCTCTTCGCATTCGTCGTTGCACTCCAGATCACGTGACTTGGCCAAAATGTCGGATTCAGAATGCAGGGATCCTCCCCCGTACTTAAGTGACGACGAAGCCGCCGAAGAAGAAGCAGATTTGTTCGGGGCAAACGACGAGGAAAAGGTAAGTGACCCTCGGGCGGCAGGACGGGAAAGTTTCCCTTCGACAATCCATGTATTCCTCCAAAGACTAGTCCCCTCCCCTCGCACCGCCCCCGGTCCCGAATCACTTACTGACTTAGTCTTCGGACTACCCGAGTCAGAATCCTACTAAGTTACTCAGTCTGACTCAGTCATCTTTTACTGTATTTTGCCCTATGACATCTCTCATCTCTGTAGTTTAGTGTGTAAGATCTTTGGCAATCACAGTTGAGGAGTGAGATCATCAATGCTCAGTTGATCAGTGACTCACTCACTCAGTGGCTGTCAAGTTGAAGTTTGGAATTTCAGATTTCAGTTTGCCAGTCAGAGTCACCTGGCCACACTCATTCTGTGACTGAGCGACAAAGAAAGTTGCAAACTTTCATACAATAGAGAAATTGATCCTGAACTTCTTAGCTGTTTGGAACGGATTTATTGAACACCTACTTCAGGAATCAACTTATCTTTTTTGTTCTGCTTATTTTGAATATTTTGATTTCTCAGAATGGTGAATCCTGAGGCTGAGGTGTTTGTGAGTGAATGAACTCCTTTAGAGGAACTTTCTACATCAATAGTACAAAATGTGCTTCATGAGTTGAGGAAATATATTTTTCATGAAGTCCCGTAAATCCTGAATCATTGAGTCTGGTGAACTCTTCGCTTATGATCGTGAATAATTTAATTGCAATAATTCTGAACCAAAATCTAGAATCTTTGAACATGAAAACAATGATTCATCATGAAATGTAAATGATGCAATCCCTTCTGAGATTTGCACCATATCTCAGTTTGCTTCACCAATAATCCACCAATGATCTCTTCTTATCAGCATTACATAACCCGATAGCATTGTGTACTCACTCGCCTTCCTCCTCCTCCAGCCTCCTCCCAAACCAACAGAGGACTCAATGGATGAAGAGGACCTATTCGCAGGTGACCTAATTCCTGTCCCATCCATTTTAGCATTCACTTCATTTTCCCAAACACAGAAGCTAACAGCGAGATCAACCTCGACACTCCCGTTAAGAGCAACCAACTGGCCTTTGATGACGATGAAGGGGCAGATGCAGATCCACGTAGTGCTGTTCCTAAGGTATGCCACGACCTTGACCCAGATTCCATTCACCTTATTATTCCCTCCCAAGGTTGGGGTCACTGAGTCTTCTACCGCTGCCTCAGCTCCCTCAAAGCCGCTAAACAATTCAGAGAAGAGGTCAAAGGCCGAGGTCAGTACCCCGCTTTTAATTATCATGCGAGCGTTTAGTTGCAAGATTTAATTTTTTTGATGGATGAATTGATTTCTCGCAGATTGATGAAGATGAAGGCGGCGATCAGTTCAATATCGATATCAATATCACGGATCCCAAGAAAATAGGTGATGGATTTGGTTCGTACATGGCGTATAAAGTGAACACGAAGGTTGGTCGCTGACATCATGTGACACGTTTTTAACAGCCGTTTCACAGACAACGTATCCGGAGTTCCGTCACGGAGAGATGTCTGTTTACAGAAGGTTCAGTGATTTCCTTGGTTTGCATGACAAACTGGTTGAAAAACATCTTCACGAGGGATACATCATTCCTCCTCCCCCTGAAAAGAGCGTCGTAGGTCAGTGTTGGAGAGAAAGAGTCTCTGAGAAATTCATGGTTTTATCTGATCAGGAATGACCAAGATCAAGATGTCAAAAGAGGATCAGGCCTCTGGAGATTTCGTGGAGAAGCGAAGAGCGGCGCTAGAAAGGTGAACGATTTCACTTTAAATGAGTTCAATTTCAATGTTGATTTCAACTATCAAGATTCCTCAATCGTTCGGCCAAACATTCGGTTCTGCGCAATGATGCTATTTTTGTGGAATTCCTCTCTCATGATGGTGACCTTCCTAAATCCACCAGTACCTCCGCTCTATCAGGGGCTGGCGTCATGAGGCTGTTCAATCGCGTGGGTGACAGCATTGGCAAAATCACCTTCAAGATGGACGAAGCTGACCAGGTAAGCAGAAAAAGTGAGAGAAAAAAAAGACTCTTTATGCAACTGAAAGTTACCAGAGTTCAACATCTGAAATCGCTGTTTTGATTATCTGAAATTTGTGAATGACTTTAATTTCGTTCTTTGGCATCCTCTTTGTCTTTCTCTCATTAGAACGCAGGTTTCACTGGGTTCATAGGTCATAGGTTAAAGTGCAAGAGGTGTGACGTGTTACTCTCAAGTCCTTTGCTCATTTAATGTGTGATTTCTGACGAATTGAGCTGGAAGTTTAGTTGAAAGATAACACAGAATTATATGACCTCATTTTTCATATTCATTTTGTTTAAGAAGCAATTCCTTGTAGGAGCAGCAAGTCTGTTTTAAATTATCCAAAAATATTCAGAAGGCAGCACTGAACTTAAAATAGACTTCATCATTTAGCGTTTGTTGTCATCAATTGTTGCAGTCTCTCTTCATGCGCACTTATTTTTGTCAACTTCTGCCTTACGATGAAACGCAGCAGTGGAACGAGCAGTTTGAGGTAACAATGACCTTTTGACCTCTGCTAGTGTCCCTGTTTTTTTCTTGTTTTTTATTATATATATTGATTTTTTTTTGCGTAGAATTTTTTTTCTCGATAACTTTCAGTTGCATGAAGTTTATTTTGTGACCAAACGTGTTTTTCTTTCATTTTCGTGATTCTTGTTTTTTTCGGGTTTTTTTTCTTAGAAAATGTGATGTATTCCATGTTGTCTCTGCGTTCCGAACATTTATATATTTTTCTCATGAGAATTACTCTCCCCAGAATGCCACGCATGGCTTGAGAATATCCCTCGTAGACCATCCATATCTGGCGGAATTTAATTTCTTCCCCTTCTCGGTCTCTGCGTGTCGTCTTCTGATTTCTCTGCTTTTTCCGCTTTGCGTATATTCCGTTCACTTTCGCATTTCAGTGGTTTGAGGAGAAACAAACTCAGATTGAATCTCTCGATCAACAACTCCGCAAACTGCACACGAGCGTGGAGGCCCTGGTCACCCACCGCAAAGGTGCGTCTCCCTGCCTCTCATTTGCTCCTTATCAAAACGCTGCTTTCACAGAGTTGGCAATGAACACCAGCAGCTTCGCCAAAAGTGCGGCTATGTTGGGCAACGCAGAGGAGCACACTTCGCTGTCGAGGGCCCTCTCACAATTGGCGGAGATAGAGGAGAAAGTTGAACAGATGCACATGGATCAGGCCGACTCTGATTTCTACGTCTTATCTGAGCTTATCAAAGACTACATTTCACTGATTGCCTCCGTCAAGGTTTGTTATTAATATTGCTGTTCATATTTGCACTGATTGAACTCTGTGCACTCAGGAGGTGTTCCATGAGCGCGTCAAGATCTTCAAGAATTGGAAAGAGGCGGAGGCCATGTTGGCCAAAAAGCGCGAAGTAAAAGCGAAGTTTGAGCTCGCTCGTAAGATGGACAAAGTTCCACAAGCTGAGCAGGAAATCGCTGAGGTCCGACCTAATTAAATTTGAACTATATAATGGTTTTTATTTCTCTCAGTGGGAGCAGAGAGTCGACCGAGAGCAGGAAGACTTTGAGAAAATGTCCAAGAACATTCGGAGCGAGATGACTCGGTTTGAGAAGCAGCGCGTGAGGGACTTCAAGGGAACTGTGATTAATTATCTAGAAACCCTCATGAATAACCAGCAACAGGTATGCTAATTATCCTCATCAGTATGCGCATTAATTATGCTAATTTTCAGCTCATTAAATACTGGGAAGCTTTCATCCCGGAAGCAAAGGCCATTGCTTAAAAATGAGAAATTCACAAATTGGAAGAAAATGTGATGATATAGTTTGAGATAATTTTAATTTGGAGAGTATTCATTCCAGGTGTTTCGTCCCATCGCTCGCTCGTTTGTTTGTTTATTTTTTTTTTTTTTACTTCATCTAAAGATCTCTTCAGCTGCCTGTTTCATGTATTTCTATGAAGAGTTTTGTAAACTTGTAAATAAATAAAATATATTGATTCCACTTAATATTTGTTCTGCTTTCTTCTTTGCTGAGATTCGCTTCGTATGCTGAGTGATTTTTTTTATCTGTTCTTAAGGCTAAGAGTTAGATAACAATTTCCATGGTGACTGAATTGCTGCATGCATAGATTATAAACAAGATGGGACATTGGCCTATCTCCCACCATTGTTCAAAACGGGTGACTCAGGAGTTTCGCATGAATTATAAAATACATGTCTATATGACAAGAAATTCATAAAATGAGTAAAAATACAGAAGAGATAAAACTGAGCCCCAATTTGCTAAGAGATTAATTTGTGCAAAATTTGAGATTTTTTGGTTTGCCGGAACCACGATCTGCGACTTGAGTGAGCGGATGGCAGTGTTGCCATGGCAACGAGCGACACGTAAGGAGTAGGACCTTTTTTTTATGAGCGATGTCGAATCTGTGATGTTATTCTTCAATCTCCATATGCGCTCTGTGATGCTATTGCTGACCACTTCATTACTCTAATTGCAATATTTACACAGCCAGAATTGCTTCTTACTGAGGATTCATGCTCATAAATGCATGTAGAAATTAACTGCTCAATTTCAATGAACATTCATTCTTGGACACTTGAACAGTGAAGAATGACCAGCAGCTGATGTGTTTGTTCTTTTAAAGACAGAAGACAAGAGTCAAAACGTGCGACCAGACATTTTACTAGAACAACAATGAAATAATCAATTCCTATTCATCATAATAAATTATATCATATCATCATAGACCAAAGTGATATCGCACAGATGGCCCCATCTCATCCTCTGCGTCCACACCAGGGGGCGTGTACGCTATTTCCAGATCCACGTACTTTTTATTCGCTGGAGGTTTAATCACTTTCAACATCCTGTAATGACCTTTAATTGACCCCCATATGACCTATTGACCTATGACCTACGTTTGTGGCAGGCGCTTCTTGTGTGTGGGCATCAGGGGCACGTAGATCATCTTCACTTTGTGAACCACAATCGCAACGTTAAGACCGTATTTCTCCTGTCAACATAAACCGTCAAAACGTTAACTTAGCAAACCGCTAACTGACCTTGATGGCAAGGATGAACTGTTGCAAGGTCATCTCTTTATTTCCCCTGATTTCCCAGTGATCCCAAATGGTGAACGAAACGCCGTTGCTATGGAGACGTAAGTAAACAACCAGAAAGGAAGTTAAGCTATTGAGCCTACTGTAGCGTGGTTTTCTCAACCGGTCCGGGTTCTGAGAAAATGCAAGTTGGCAGAGCGAGGTTCAGGAAGCAGTTCTTCAGGTGCTCAATCGGAGCTTGCTTCAGGATTTTCAGCAACTCAACGGTCACCTAAGAAGAGAGGCTGGACATGGCACAAAGATAACCAACCATCAGGGCAACTGACCAGTCCAGCGACAGCTGCAGTCGTGGTTGCAATGGCCGGCACAATGCGTCCAGCGATCCTCTTGGCTTTCAGCCGGTCAACGGCCTCTATATTGTACATGGCCGCCCTCAAGTTCTGGTAATTAAAATGAATTAACTCAGAACTAATGATGACATAATTATAATCACAGAGGCTGAGGTGATGAAGTCCATGTGTCCGTTTAGATCGTCATCCTTCTCAAATTCAGCCGGCTTCATTGCACTCATTTGACCTCCGTGACGTCTGCTTGCTTCCTCTATGTGCTGAGCAGCCACCGCATCACTGTCATCTCCTGTTTCCTCATCTTCTGGTTTCTTCGCGGATTCATCTGTCACGATTTTCTGACGAGAGAAAAATTTCCACCAAAATGAACCGGTTGATTTATTCTCATGAAAAATTCAAAGATCTCGAACTGACTTTATTTCTGGGCGTGAATTCCGGGACGTTCACAGAGCGCAGAATAGCGGAGAGACTCTCAACGGACGAATCCTAAAAATTGGCAAAACATGAGGAGAAACAGAACAAAAAATGCCGTCTTACATCTGGGGAGATGTCAATGTTGTTGACACAGGCGTACATTTTGGCGCAAGCAAACACAAAATCCCGATGGCTGACAAAAGAAATTATTCAATCAAAATGGAAGGAGAATCAACGGGAATACAGACAGAGTACAAGAGACGTCAAACTCCACAGGCATCGGAGGTCGCTTAGGAGATGCCCAGAAAGCAGCTGAATTAAGAGAAGTCATTTAGGAGAGGCCATAAGGTCAAGAGAGGTCATAAGGTCATGGGTACTCACTGCCGTCCTGTAGTTTTGTGTCAAGTGGAAAAGCGTGCAGAAGTTGCTTGGCCTGAATAAACATTAGAGGTCAGAGTGAATAGTAAAAACGCACGCTCACTCTGTGGTTGAAATATTTGTTGAACTTTAGTCTTGCCATCTGCACGCAGTCCGGCCAGGTCAAAGGTCGCGACCTCATGATACGAGCCGTTTGGAAGGATCCTTCGACCGCCTGCCCGCCTTTCAGGCGCTGAAATATAATAAAATCAAACAAATGCGAGGAGTGAAAATAAAACCTCACGGCAATCAAAGCGTCCGAATCCGGGTGCTCTGACCAGAACTTATTGAAAAGCGCCGGTTTCTGGGAAAAAGAACTCTCAAACTGGAAAACCAAGATTAAAATATAGCGAGAAAGGGAGTTTGAGGAGCGAACCTTATCCCTCGCCCACTGTATACAGTGCTCAATCTGAGCAGGGAACGACTTCAGCGTGCAATAAGGAATGTCTTCATCAGGGGGATCACGCTGCAATTAGGTCATCACCATGGCAACTGCTCCCTAATTTTGTCTAGCACTGACCTGGCTGCTGTACGACTCAGTGAGGTGAGGCACGATGACCTGCACATGACCTTTTGACCCCATGGTGCCGGACTCCAGCAGGGGGCGCTGGTTGGTGACGCAGCGGCTGTCCATGTATCTCCTTGCCTCCAGATTGTCGAGCGCATTCACCACGAGATGCTGCTGCTGGAAAAATGCATCCGTGAAGACCGAAGCCTCGGTCTGGGGTCCGACTGAAATCAGGTCAAGTTATGACGTCATCGTTCTAAACGAGAGGTACCTTTGTGCTGATGGGCTTCAATCGAGATTCCTGTTAAAGAAAGAGAAATTGTTGATGAGTGAAATGAGGGAGTGGTGCTTACCTGGGTTGATTTGCGTGGTGGATGCAGCAGCCGTTGTGCTCTTGGCTTGCTGTGAGTTCAAGAAGATTATTTAGAAAAGCAAAAAAAAAAGAAATCTCACTCGAATGTGATGTGGCCGGAAGAGAAATTGGCGATTCAGATTGGACTTCTCAATGATGTCGTTGTCGGTGATGGTGATGACGCCTGGTGGTGACGAAGCAACTCCCAAAAGAGCGTAATTCTTGAGCATCTCACAACCAATCGCACCACATCCAACCTGGCAAATGTCACGACATGATCCCACTCACAGTTACCATGGTAACACTAACCATAAAAAGGCGCAAATTCGCCAGTTGCTGACACAATTCATCTCCAACACAGATCCTCAACGGATTGTAACGATCCTGCCTAGATAAGCAAAACCAGAAGGCATAAAAAAATTAAAACCGGTTGAAGATATGAAGTTACTTCTCATTGAATGGTTTTGTAGCTGGTAAAACTTCAATAGCATCCAACATCAGCTGAAGAGAGATTGTGTTGAGCAGCAACTTGACATAATCTCGCTCTCACCCATTGGCGCAGGGGACTGAATTTTCCCGTGAGCGCCTTCAGAGTCTCCTGAGCGGCGATGCCCCCAACAACAGCGCAGAGAGGGGGGAGGCAGCCACGACACGTCAATGAGATGTTACGCAATAAACTTTCATTCACATTCTCCACCTGAGAGACGAATGTCATAAAGTTTTACTTCTTTTTTGCCTGCAAACCTTTTCAGCTGAATTTTGATTTATTTCTTTGGCAATTAAAACGAGCGAATCCGCATCTTCAGCAGACCTGAAAATTAATTTGCTAAGAATCCAATCAAAGCAATTGACTTGATGTACCATGCGTGGGGCAAACGGCCGCTCTGACTGGCGAAGGAGTGCATAGCACACAGTCCAAGGTGGATATTGGCGGGTGACTCTGTCTTACTCAGGTCGGCCAATAGCAAAGAAGGAGTGTTCAACTCAGTGGAGAGGGAATTCTGAAAAACAGACGAATAAAGAGAGGAACTGACGCTGGCAGAACTCACGAATGACATGCGCTGAGGAATCTTCACTTGCGAACAGATGCCGCCGTCTGTGTACTCACTGAACTCACTCGTGTCGCAGATGGTGAAGGCGAAAGGCGAGACAACTGCAAGGTCAAGAGGTCAAGAGGAGGAGACTGAGGTCATGGGTGAATACCTCTGATGTTGCACTGCGTGCCATTGAGGGCGGTCATGCCCTTGACCTCCTTGAAGGTCACGGTGTCTCCAGTTTCAAAACCATGCATGCGGTTCTCCAAGCAGGTGACAAGCCCTGGGTTCTCCTGCCACAACACAATTTTCACATTTTCAAGTGAGCCACGTTAACTGACCTTTGAGATGCTATGGATGAAGGCATCTTTGCATTCTTCTCCGTTCGTGTCCACAACCTCAAAATCGTCGCCAAAATCACAGAAAAGCGAAGCAAAAACGCCAAAGACATCGGCAGAAATGAACTGAAATTACGTCGGTTCAAGGTCGCAAATTGACAAAAAATCAACGCACCCTAATTGTTGATTGCTGGCGGCAGAACGCGTTGACCTTTAGCTGTAGGTCAAGGCTGCATTCGGTCAGAATCACACACTGGTAGCCAGCCATGTAGGTCAGGTCAGAGGTCATATCCAACGGATCATTACGGACTTCAATGCTAACGTAAGGATTCAGATCAGCCAAGCGATTCCTGCTCGCTTCAGCCCTGCGAATAAATACAATTCATAAAAGAAAACACATAGATTAATTAATTAAATAATGAATTAATAATCTGATAAATACCGCTTAGCGCCTCTGGCCACATCTTCTTCAGTGATGAAAAATTGAGAGTTTAAATCCGCGACGGACGCTTTGCGGTCATCTTGGATGGTCAGGGACTGCAATAAATCACACATCAACAAACGCTGAAAGCGGGAGAGAAAAGATCTGACCTTGACTCCAGCCAAAACGACATTCTTGGCTGAAAGTGAAATGCGTGATTTGAGGCAAACAATGAGAGAGATGACTGACCAATTTCAACGCCCAATCCCCCCATACCACAAATCAGAACTGACGACTTGGCCATACGCTGCATAGCTCCATCGCCCAGAACATAGAGCTGACGACTGAAGGACAAAGGTCAAGCAGATTGAGGTCAAGGGTCAAGCAATTGAAGAGGTCATTGTTTACCTGTATAGGGCGTCATCTATCAATTCAGCCATGCTGTTCAGTAATCTGCAGGGAAATTCAGTTTTCACAAGATACAGTCAGACCCTGTTAATCCTCCGTCATGTAATCCGGCCTTTTCGTAATCCGTCCTAAAATCCCAGGGACGAATAGTTTGTAATGTTAATTGGGTCATGTAATCCGCCCTTTTCGTTAATCAACATCCGACCACGATTCTCAGGAACAAATCTACACTGTACCATTATAAATTACTTATGTAATCTGCCCTACGAAATATCGTAATGTGTTCTTTCAAGTCAGGTCAATTAATCAACAAATGGTGCCCCTTCGCTTGTTCAACGTTTAGGAGGTTAATTAAACAAGGGAATCAAATGCGGGTATCGTTGACGTGTTGATTCCTTCCTTTCCCGCCTGTTTCCATGGGAATAGAGTAGGGCGGATTAACGGGGTCAGACTGTATTCACATTGATCAGATTAAAGCAGAACAAAGAGAGATTAGACTAGAGCAATGACAACCTAAAACCAAAAAATGCAATCATAAAACCCATTTCAAACAACTCTTGTCAGCTCTCGAATTGAACTGAGATTAAAAGATCTTCAAGTGATGGCCAGGACTTTTCTACGTTTATCTACACCCAGTGAAATCAACCAATCCAGTGGCAGAATTACTTGGTCTGGTAGGACCTAGCTCGCCAAAGGTAGTGGGAGAGATATATAGCACATATGGAGTGCTTGAGAAGCGAGATAGGACCATAAACTATAATATATATAAACTTAATCTCTAGATTAATTAGGGGAGAGTTGATTTCCTACACTGATACAGCAAGAGTCAAATGACTCTCTGGTCACTTGCCTTCCATCCAGGGCTCTATAATGATGTAAAATATTAAAATTGTTTGAGTTTTCAAATAAAATGGGCCATTTATGTCCTATTTAGAGGGGCTAAAATTTAACATGCCATCTGGGTAACCATCTATGATATTTGACATGGTTGGGAACATTTTGAGTGGCCATTGGCGAGGGGGCAAGTCTCGTTTCTGGCCCGCCGCCCTGCTTTGACATGTTTCACAGATGACTAGATCATAGATAAGCAAATAACTGGAGACTGATTAAATGAGTGATTATCAGCCATACTGGAGCTATAATACTCGAAGACTTGAACACAACTGACTCAGTTTGTCAGTCACTGACTGACTAAGTTAGTCACCAAGTTGGTCCCTGACTGAGTGACCGGACTCAGTAACTCACTAACTGATGGACTGCCTGAGTGCCTGTAGCACAGATAAATCGGGCGAGGTCTGCGTACCTTGGTCTCACTGTAGCAGGCCTATCATCACGTCATTGTCTAACAAGCAGACGACGGCCACACCACGGAGCGGCCAACTGAGCGTAACACAACGATCATCACGCCCTATGTGAGTATGTCAGCTACTACTACTATAGCTCCCCAAGCCGTAGCGTAGTGCACACAAAACTGCTCCGCTACCCTTGGGGAGCTACTGCTACTAGTACTACTACTAGTACTAGCTACTAAGCTAGACTGCCTGAGCCAGTTACTCATTTTAGCTGCCTGTGGCAGTTGGTTAGCATAGGATCCTGTGGCAACAAAACCAGTACAACCAACACGAGTGAACCGAACTCTCGAGATCAATGAAATCGTACAAATATCGTATCTCACAATAAATTAGACGAAATTGCAGTTTGACAGAAACTGGTGCAGTTTTCCTTCAGTGAAAAGCACTTCCTGTCGGCTTCTTAATCACACGACACGAAGCGTCTATTTCTACGCACATAATTCGTCTGCTATTCGCGCGCCATGGCGTTTAGTTTTGGCACAAGCGACAAACAAATGGTGGAATAGTCATGTTATAAAAGGACTCAAATATTACGACCTGACCTGACCTGACCTGGCGAAGAGGTTGGGTGTACGTTTTTGATAGCAGCGAGCGGAATTGGCGATGAACTGGGGCCTGTTTTTCTTTCAACTTTAATTTGGACCGTGACGTCATGATCCAAACCTCGTTTCGGCCCAATGGATAAGGAGGTCACAACCGAGAACCTGGAAGTTATGGAACAGTTTCAGTTTCAACTAAAGTCTCGTGAGTTTTGGCTGTCAACTTGTTATGCATGCTAGAAATATTATACAGTGGAACCGCGATATAACGACAGCATTCGACACAGCCAATTTTGTGTCGTTTTGCGCGGCTGTCGGTTCTCCAAAGAAGGTCTCTCAGGAGTAAAAAAAAAATACTCATGTGAACGTTATGAATACGTTATGGTCGCAGGACGTTATGAATTCACAAAAGCATTTATTTTTCAAACGATCTCTTTATTTTGAAATGCACGTTGTATTTATTATTTCTGATTTAGAATTTTTTTACTTTGAACTTTGAAATTGGGAAAAGTAGTCTAAAAGAGTTATATATATATACATATATAATAAACTAATACATAATACTAATACTAATACATACATAACAAATAAACGAATATATATATATATATATATATATATATATATATATATATATATATATATATATATATATATATATATATATATATATATATATATATATATATATATATATATATATATATATATATATATATATATATATATATATATATATATATATATATATATATATATATATATATATATATATATATATATATATATATATATATATATATATATATATATATATATTCGTTTATTTGGGGTTTTTTTGTGTCACTCGCGTTGTGCAAGATTCGTTATAACTATTATTTTCTCTCTTCTTTTTTCTGTACTTTTCACGTGGCGCAAAAGTGATCACGCTTCTGCCACTACGTTATTTTTGCACCTTTTATGTTATGATTGAATACAATTATTATTATTATTATTATTATTATTATTATTATTATTATTATTATTATTATTATTATTATTATTATTATTATTATTATTATTATTATTATTATTATTATTATTATTATTATTAAAGAAGGGAATCTGATGAAAATTGTCTCTGGCCCATGGCCTTTTATCCCCCTTGTTTCCCGCCTTGACTCCATAAGCCGTTGTCTCCATCATAACTTTTCTTTGATCTTATGCACTCCGGGGATCCATGTCGCAGCGTGTGTCAGTTAACCTCGAGTCAAACGCCCGTCTGTTTTCAACGCAGCGCCTTTTTAATTGATTATCTAACATGCACCGCCCGTTAAATCTTCAATCGTGCGAGTTTTCAATTGACTCAATGATAATTAGAGATCACGTCTTTAAATTTTTAACACACCTGTGTCATGCAGCACTCGCCACGATTGGCTGAAAAGACACCTCCCGCTCAAAACAAGGAGCTTTAAGTGAAATCATTTTAGTGGTAAGGGTTAACGCGTCGGTTATCAGTAAAGTCAATCAAACTGAAGAATATGTCAGGGTCGGTATAAAAATGCACTTTTAGGCATAAAACTTAGTTTTGTCACAGGGGAAGCCCTGTCGGTGCCGGAAACCAAGGGTTCTGTTATAACGAGGTGCTTAACATCGATATAGACAGGCTAAATGCTGCTGTTAAGCGCGGCCCTCGTTAAACGATTGACGGTATATCGCGGTTTCACTGTAAATGGAAACAAGAGAAAAGAGTTGAGTGTGGATATTTATGTAAATTAAATGAGAGACAGGACTAAATCGATCACTCCTGTGACGCAAATGTGGGTGACACTGTTTGTCTCTCGTACATTAATGCGATCCCTCATGTTGATGAGCGTGTTTCTGAAAGAGATAAGAACTTAATCTAAATACATGTTTCATTAATTATTATTTATACCTCGTGGAATGGCGGTGAAGAG